>NIVC01001645.1:47500-223244 GCA_002269645.1 Macrostomum lignano | reverse complement strand
AGCCGCAGGCGGATTGAAGTGCCCTCTACTTAATCCGAACGTGAGATGTGCGCGACTGCAAAGAGTTTTGTCCATCGCCTTCCAGAGCTCATTCAGCTCTCTATCCGCGCCAACCCAACAAAATTGGTTCCGTTGTCAGAATAAATTTCCTCAACTTGTCCTCGGCGGTTGATCATGCGGAACAAAGCATTTAGGAAGCTGCTTGTATCAAGGCCGTACGCCATCTCTAAGTGAACTGCACGCGTGGCCATGCAAGTGAAGAGCGCCAAGTATCTTTTCTGCCGAACACGTCCCGCGACCCTGCTTCGTCAGAAACGGTCCTCCGAAGTCGAGTGAGACTCTTGTGAACGCTCTTAACGGTTCTAGCTGACCTGGAGGCAATGGCGCCATCAACTGTGAAGCTGGTTGGGCTTTTCTTTCTTTTGCATTCAGCACACTTGGCCTCCCAAGCTCGAATTGCCTCTCGGCCTGCTGGGATCCAAAATCGAGCAGTCACTGCCGCGAGCACTTGTTGGTGCCGGGTGATACGCTGTTCGTGATGGTGCTTGTGATGGCGCAGCTGCATCGCACGTTACCGGATGGCACTTCGGCAAGATGATCGGCGATCTGACGCTAACAGGCAGTGCCTCGGCGAGCTGGAGGCGACTTTCCGAACGGATGACGTCACTCAGGTCAAGTTTTGGATGCAAGCCAGCTAGTTTGCTACTCTCAGCAACACTCTTATTCTTTCTCAAAGCAGCAAGCTCCGCACTAAATGCATCTTTCTGCGCCTCCTTAATTACTCTCAGCTCCGCATCCTCAGCTCCGATGGTTGCAGCTCTCCTCGAATTCGATACTGGGGTTCGAGTCGGCAATTGTTGGCGAATCTGCTAATCAGGCACTCAACCGCACGAAACGCGTCCAACGGGAGAACCTGCTAGGGTCAAGCCGCTCTATTCCCTTTGGTGGCTCGCAGCGAGCAAGAGTCGTACACATGACAGTTTCAGCCGCGCCAGAATCTTTCACAGAGTTTCTTATCTCTAGGTTCTCTGGTCGCTCCAACAGAGTGCTTGGCCAAGTGCAGTCTTCGTGCTGTAGAAATTCCGGACCGCTTTTCCATTTCTGATCCTCGGCTAGCTGAACTATTGTTGCTCCTCTTGACAGCAGATCGGCAGGATTGCACGCCGTTGGCACGTGTCTCCACTGGTTCGGATCAGTTGTCTGCTGGATTTCTCCGATGCGATTCGCAACAAAAGGCTTGAAAAAACGGCCTCTACCTCGAATCCAAAAGAGGACGTTCATGCTGTCTGTCCAGAAAACTGCATCTTTGATGCTTATCTCCAGCGCCTTGGCAACCTTGACGGTTAGATGCAGCCCAGTGAACGCTGCCATCAACTCCAGCCTTGGGATGCTCATGGTTGCTACGGGTGCGACTCGAGACTTCGCAGCGATGAGGCGAACTGATTTCGACGCGTCGGAGTACTCGCATCTGAGGTAGCACACCGCTCCGTAGGCCTTTTCAGAAGCGTCGGCAAAGCAGTGCAGCTGAGCCCGACTAGGCACACTCGGGAGCTGTAGACAGCGATGGAATCGGATGCAGTTCAGCTTGGCCAGGTCAGCACATCACACTTGGATCCTCTTCAGCAGCGCTTCGCCCGGTATTTCATCCCAATCGAGTCCGCTGCACCACAATTCCTGGAGCAGTATTTTCGCCTGAGCGATGAATGGTGTGATGAGGCCTAGAGGATCGTAAACTGACGCCAATCTTTTGAGCAGCTCCCTCTTTGATTTGACTGGGCTCGGCTCGCTGCCTGCAGCAAACGTGAACTCGTCTTCCTCACTTTTCCAGACGAGTCCAAGCGTCTTCGAAACTGGCAATGGTTGTCCATCTAGGCTCACCTCCGCTGCTCTATCTTCTGGTGAGACACATGCGAGCACAGCTCTAAAGTTGGAGATCCATTTTCGAGCGTGCATGCCAGCTCGCTCCCACAGTTGACTCAATTCCTGGTACAACTGAATGGCTTCGGCGTCTTTCTTCTTGGAATCCAGGCAGTCATCCATGTAGGTTGACTGGAGCACCGTTTCTGCGGCCGCTGGAAACTCTTGCTTCAAGCTTTTTGCATGTTCTTGAGTTACGAATTGCGCCAGAAATGGTGAACTTGTAGCGCCAAATACCACTCGGTTGAACTCGAAAGTCTCTGGTGTCTTCGTTGGATCCATACTTCGCCACAGAAAGCTGTGCGCCGCCCGATCTTCTGGTGCCATCTCGATTTGCAGGTACATTTCGGAAATGTCGCAAACAACTGCTACTGGATGTCTCCTGAAGCGAAGAAGCACGTCCACGAGATTTTGCTGAAGCTTCGGTCCTGCCAGCATCAGGCTGTTCAACGACCCCTCGCCGCCAGCTGAAGCGTCAAAGACGATGCGGACTTTTGTAGTTGCTTTATCCATCCGAACTACTGGAAAATGAGGAAGTTAGTACCGGTTCGCTGGCTGTTGCTCATTTTTGTGCACCTTTCTGATATAGCCTACTTCCTCGTAGCGGTTGATGACGTCCTGGTACTGCTTGGCTTTCTTTGGATCTTTAATGAGCCGCTTCTCGGTGTTCTCAAGCCGCTTAATGGCCAGCTCAAAGTTGCTAGTTTTGACCTTAGCGTCCGGTTTCCATGGAACACCAACTTGGTAGCGTCCGTTGACTAGCTTCAGTGATGACCTCGCGCAGTCCAACGCTAGCTGCTCTATAGCCGTAACTGAAGGTGACTCCACTCGCTGAACTTCTTCCACTTCCCAGAATTGACGTAGCAGTGGTGCCAGGTTTTGTTTGTCTCCCCCGCTGAAGAACGTGTTCGCGAACAAAGACCGTTCCAAAGCTTCGTCAACCTTTCCGATGCACGTCCAACCTAAAGGTGTTAGCCGGGCTTGCGGATCTCCAGGCTTGCCGCATACTTCCAGGTGAGACGTATGCAGTTCGGCATGATCAACTCCAATCAGCAAATCCACAACTGTTGGTGTCTGCACCCTCGGAACGGAATGTTTGCCAAGTGCTGCCACTTCGATGCCACTTTCTGCCAATCTACCACTTCCGGCGTGTTAGCATGTTACCGGCGACTCGATCTGTCGTAAATACAGTGATCTGCTTGCTGATTTGGCCGTCCACACTCTCCAAAGTACACGTTACTGGTGCTGTCATGAAGGTTTCCACCTGCCCGTTCAATACATCCACCTGGACGGATTCTTGCTTGCCTTGCAGTCCTAGCTCAGTTGCGATCGCCACATTCAAATAGGTCCTTGTGCTGGCGTCATCAAGCAACGCATTGACCTTCACAGTTCGCCTATTCGACTTAAGGATGACTGGCACTGTTCGAAGTGACACTGCACTAGTCTCTCGGACACCATCGTCACCGTTTCAGACTTTGGCTTGGATTGACTTCCTTGCTCACCAACTGCTTCTGCTTCTGGCTTCGCTTTCGTTTCCGATCTAGCAGCGCTCGAGTGCAACAGGAGATGGTGGGATTTTTCGCATCCGTCAATGCCACACCTGCGACCTCGTCGACAATTTTGACCTGTGTGACCATGTTTAAGACAGCGGAAACACGCTTTTGCTTCCTGAGCAGCCTTCCATCGATTCTCAGACGACAGCTTTTTGAACGCTGGGCACTTCCATAGAGCGTGTGCCTCCTTGCAGACAACACACGAATAGCTCTCCCTACTCGAGCTCTTGCTCTGATGTGCTACATGAAAGGTCTTCTGCTGCCCTTCCTTCTTTGGGTGCTCCTGGCTGGATGTGGCCAC
Organism: Macrostomum lignano; assembly: GCA_002269645.1. Taxonomy (NCBI): domain Eukaryota; kingdom Metazoa; phylum Platyhelminthes; family Macrostomidae; genus Macrostomum; species Macrostomum lignano. Next base: position 219,473 of record NIVC01001645.1, on the reverse strand, counting down.
ACCGTGCACAATCTCTGCTGCCTGAGTTCGAAACTCGGCTTCGCGCAACACCCACTCACGGAGTGTTCTCACGCCTTCTGACTTCTTCTCGAACACCCAACGGCGAAATGCTGCGACCATCGGCTCCGGAAGTTTCTTTTGCAACCTAGCATAAAGCAGTCCATCACTAAGTTCTGTATTCTTGCCTGCTTCTTCCAAATTAATTACGGCCACATCAAGGATGTTTGCAAACTTCTTAAGCTCCTCTGCATTATTCTGCTTCACAGGTGGAAAACTGTCCAGTTCCTCTAAGTAAAGAGCCAACTGTCGCCTCTTGCCGCCATACTCGCGCTCCAATCTCTCTTTCGCCGCCTCATAAGCCGCAGCCGAATGTCCAAGGTGCTCGATCACTTTCAATGCCGCTCCCTTCAAATACTGCCTCAGCTGAAGAAGCTTGAACTCTGGAGTTGCTGGTGCCCTATCAATGCAAGCCATGAATGCAGCCTTCCATGCTTCATACTGCGGCTTTTCGCCATAGAAAGTCGGAATCTCCACCCTGCGCAGCATCTTCCATAAATCCTTGGACAACTCATGAACCGATGAGTTACCGATTTCGTCTTCGTCCTCCGCTTCCATCTCGGCGCCCGCATGCTGATTAGAAGAAGGCAAATAGCCAAACTCACCACCGTAGCCTCTGTAAGAAGTCTGCTGCCGCTGGCCTTGCATGGACTCCGCTTTGAATTCGAATCGCCGCTCTCGACTGGCCTGCACCGCTGCCGCCGCTGCTGAAGTCTTCAACGTCGCTGCCGTTGCCTCCTCTTGTGCCGCCGCTACTGCAGGTGCTTTTGTCGTTGTTCTGTAGTCCTTGAGGTACCGATGAACTTCTTGCATGGTCGTCCGGTAGTCGTCCTCAATTACGTCAATTTCGTCGAGCAGCCGAGAATACTGAGCTGCGTCGCTTTTCTGCCGTTTCAACTCATCGCACAGCTCGTACAGCGTCTCGGTTGTACCTTCGAATATCTCGGTGACGACTTCGCATTGTCGTTGAATCGCGCTCTTGTCGGGCTCGTCTTGTAGCAGCCAGGCTAGCTTATTTCTGTTCTTGGTCAGCGCAGACTTGAACTTTGACTTTTCTCGTCGCAACGACTGCAACTTGCTATCGTCTGGCTGTTCAACAGATTCAGCCTGTGTTTCCTCTTCGCCTGACATTCTTCTATAGTTGGCTAGCGTGAAAACAAAACTATCGATGAGAACCACGCTCTGCTACCAAAATGGTTGCTAGAATAACTCGAGATGAAAGACAAACTATATGCTGCGCTATTGAAACGATGAAACGAAAAGGCTTGAGCGAGATGCTCTGGGTCGATATATTTAATGAGCTGAGTGAAAGCGTACAATACACGTGAGCGTAATGTGGAGTGGGGCGATCAGTGAAGAATGAAAGTGGTGCGATCAATAATTAGGGACTGTACGTATGAGCAAAATAAATATGTTAGTCTAATTGAACGTACATGTAGCTATTGCAAACGAAAAGTTTAAGAAATACCACGAGACAGTGGCAGCTCCAGAACAACGCCAAAAAACCGCTACAATTGAGCGACGCATCCGAGGGCTGTGTACAGCTTATACGGTGCTGGCACTGTTGGGAATTTATCAGCTTGAATGATCCCTTTCTCGCCGGTATGGCCGCATTGAAGGGTGACGCAAGCCTATTCAGCTGAGTACTAGCCGCAACTAAATTGACTTAACTTGCATAGTTTGTGGTGAATGCCCTAACCCATTATTGTAATCGAAAGTAAATCTACGTTTGTGGTAAAAATACTACGATTGTACATGTAGCTTCATTAGATAAATGCATACTGAGACAGTGATGAAATAGTTCGAATAATTTAGATTATTTGTTACATTATTTGAAGTTTTACTATGGTAATTAATTCTCACTCTCTGACCTACGCAAATTCTTGCTTTCATGATAAAGAACTACAAGCATGAAATCGCTGCCTCCCTTTTGTCCCGACAAACTATTGAGGTTGTTCCAACTTGACTAAATAATATAACTACAGTCACCTCTGGATACCGAGAATCATTATTCTGATTTTTTCAGAATCTTTCCGAGCTGTACAACGCCTTCATAAGCGAGTATCCGGGCCTGGCCTCCATCGCCTTTCCCAAAACCCTCGCCGGCTTTGACCTGCGCTTTGACTCCGTGATGTCGGCCGCGCTAGCTCTGAACCAGACGCTGAAGGACTTTAACTACACTGAGAACACGGAGCTCGCCAATTCGTCATTTAAGGCGGCCCTGTTCAACAACCTCATGCTGCTCGAGTTCACTGGACTTTCGGTGAGAATTGCCTGCTGGCAATGATCCCTCTATGGTAATTGAAAGTCAATCTAGGACTCACCTCATGGACTAGGGTTCTCCGTTGGGGTCTTTGAGTGAAAAGCTGCGCTATACGAGCCAGGGGTCTGCTAGGACCTGCTACGCTCCTGATAGGAACCAAGCATTTCAGCCTGTTTAATAATAGTACTTATAATTTAAATAAGAATAGCAGTTACATAAGAATTCCGTAAGCCATTGGGCAGCATCTAGATATGAGCTACATTTATACAGTATCTCGTATGTGCGTTCAAGGCTTCAGCAAAAATTATAACCATATTGAATGAATGGCAATTGGCATAAAATGATAAACAAATGACTAGCGACTTTTGAGAAGGTTATTACAAAGGATCTAGCTGAGGCTCGCTACCCACCTTAATACATTGTCGGGAAAAGAGGGTCGCTACCTTTCCCTAAACGGGAAAGGTTTTTGAGATCGTCAGAGCATAAAAGACTTCCCTGGAATAAGATAAAGAATGAGACTCTGCCTTCTATTTACCTGTATGCTGCAGGTTAGGCGTGTTCCGGCCTATCTTTCATCTTTCATTCTTCAGCTTTTATTAATTTCAATTTTCATTCAACCTCGTCTCAACAGGGTAAGGTAATGTTTGACAGTCAAGGAGATCGCTCATCCATGGTCCTCTTCTACCAGCTGAGAGGTGAGAAGCATCAGGGAAACCTGTTTCTTTGTATTGAGCAATCCTAGCTCTTCATCAGTCCCGTGCTCAAAAATGAATCGACCAAGTTATATGTAATGTCAAGAGTTTTAAGCTTTTACTTACCACCAAAAGAAATGAATTTTGCGATGGCTGTTTGATTGCTTCAGGAATAAACGATTCCAGTTGTCACTTTTTGTCATCTGGCGTATAGTTTCCCATTCTCATCCCAAACTAAAAAATTTTCTCGTGTAGGCCTGAAGCGTCACCTTGTGGGAACTTACGATCCGTCAACTGCAATAGCCAACTGGACTGAGGATCTCTGGTTTGCACGTAAGCGAAATGAGTTAGTTAACGTGCATTTTAGCTATATATATATTAAGGCTAAACTATTTATTCGTGTTAACTGTACGTACCTTAAATCTTTATTATATTGGTAATCCAGTCACACTTTTAATATCCGCTCGTATCATAATTAAAAGACAATTAGCGGTAAAAGAGATGTGAAATGAAGCTTGAATCGGTGTGAATCAGCGTGAGTAAAACAATTACATGCGAAGCTGACGAAGAGTACAGAAGACTAACTATTGGGACTATATCACTTTTGGATTCTCATTTAGAAGCTCACAGTACTCGTACTGATCTCCCTAAGACTGGCTGCCTTCAAACTTACAAATGAACATTGGCACTGGATCTTCCAGACGGCACGCCCCCAGTGGACAGTCCCGGAGTCCTGGTCCAGCGTCTGATGCTGAGCTGGCCCAGCACTGTAACCCTAATCTCGGCCTCATCAATTGGTATCGCGCTATGCCTGATTGCAGTCGGTTTGAACTTTTATTATCGCGAGCTTCGCCTCATTAAACTGAGCAGTCCCTATGTCAACAATGTAATCGGTCTTGGCTGCCTGCTGTGCTACGCCTCCTGCATCGCGATGTCCGTGAACTCCTACTGGCAGATCAGGGTCGGCCTCTGCTGGTTGCAGGCCGTCCTACTGGCTTTTGGCTACTCGTGCGCGTTTGGCGCCATGCTGGCGAAGACCTGGCGTGTGTACCGCATCTTCATCAATGTCAAGCTGAGACGAGTGGTGAGTGATTGCAATCGAGGACCTCTTACTTGTTGCTGAAATTATGAATTCGAAATCAATTATAGTGAACTCTATTTAAAGCACTCTGTTGAATTCCAATCGAGATTGTTGAACTACGAGATGGGCGCAGATTGGCATTTATGCATGTTACACAGACATGCATATGAATGCGTATGAATGAATGTATTTTAAGTTGTTTTTACAATCGGACATATTTTATTGGATTATCATTGATTTATAAATTTTACACCTCCACCATCGCATATTGCTCCTCAGGCTGCGAGCTCTCCTAGGTTTATTATATTCACGAACAAGAACAGTGGGTGTACTTGTAGTCGGCTTAATGGTTACCTATTTTTTCGTACTAGACAAAAAATTATCCGTGCTCATGCCAAGATAATCCAATAAGGCCTCCTCACGTCTACAGTCTTCAGTTTGCGACTACAAACGTATGCATCGACCCTCGTGTCTGAACCGGATCTTCTTGAGTCTATGCCTCTGGGTTCAGTTGAGAAGTTTACCGTCACGAAGCTAAATCAACAGCACTGGTTGGCCCAAATAACGATAATCACGCACAGGATTGCTTAACAACTCGAATACTAAGCACGCAGCAGGATTATAACGTGGGGGATTTCCAGTGGCAAAACAGAACAGGATTTTGAGGGGATTCGATCGTCGATCGTCGATCTTTGCGTCCATTGAGATGTTCATTTCAACGGAATGTGCCTCTCACGACTAGAACAGAGGCTGAGCACAAATGTAAAGTACGTATGGGGTGAAGCAGCGGTTAACGCGCCGCACTCCGGTCAGTAGTACCAAAGTTCGATTCCGTGTGTGACCACGCTACAAAAAAATGGTTACGGGGGTTTTTCGTGCAATTTTCGCCCATGAGGAGCCGTCTCAAAGGTTCAGAGTGTATAACATGCCTAACGATTAGCGTGCTCAGGATCATCGGAATGGGCAAAGCTGCTTGCCTCCTCGTTGGTTGCGGGTCGACTAGCTGTCGCCTTGATTTATACGCCCCCTTGCAAGATATAACTATTGTGAAATACTGTAACCTTATACCATTGTGTGTGCTGCTGATCTCACAACCTGCTAAGGGATATACCCTAAATAAAAGCACTCTTTACCACAGCCTTAGAATGACATAATTGAGCGAGTCTGTTTGGCAATCGTTTTAGCTTTTTTCCTACTACATGTCCATCGCTTGTCTATCAAGTTCCAACTTTCCCATATCCAGGCCATCAAAGATTTTCACCTGTTCGCTGTGATTCTGGTCGTCGTAGCGGTAGATGTTGTCATCTTTGGCATCTGGGCTGGTATCGACCCTCTGCAGGTGCAAACAACAAGTTTACCGGCTGTGGTAAGAGCATATATAAACAATTTGACACGTACGACCAAATAATTTCAAGCCAATCATCCGTAACCGTTTAACCTGATAGGAAACGGAGCAGGGCTCCCTACTTCGAGCCACCATTGACGAGTGCGTCTGTACCAACATGAACATGTGGATTGGCATAGAGATCGGCGTCAAGGGTGCGTGATTACGTACGATGAGATGTTAGCAGTAGAAATTAGTCAAGTAGTCACAGTCCAGGGCATAATGCTCTCTAAATTGTGTTCCAGGCTTTCTTCTACTGTTTGGAATATTTTTCGCCTGGGAAACACGCACCGTTCATGTTGAGGCGCTAAACGATTCGAAGAAAATTGGAGTTTGCGTGTACAACACCTTGGTGATGGGGCTGATCGGCGTTGTGCTAGTGTTCGCCATGCCCTCAGAAGGACAGGAACTCCGGATTGGGTTGGTGGCTGCGTGCATTATCCTGTGCACCAGCACCACTCTGTTACTGGTGTTTGGCAGCAAGGTGAGATGGCGTTAGATGCGATAGTTCTCGGCGTGAAAATATCGGGGACCAAGCCATCTTAAGGCCTGGTTCCTTTTTTTGACCACCACCTGCATCTACCGATGCTTGTGTGTGTTCACCTTTTGCATTAACATGATCTTTCCCAAAATATAGAAGCAGATCCTGTTCAGCAGCAGAGAGCTCTCAGGCATCTTAAACAATTCTTAACTTAACGACACCTAGCTAGCTACGTAGGTGGGTAGGACTTCAAATGTTTAATTGCACTCTCTCTCCTTTAATATCCCAGTGTTTCATTTTGCTGTAAACTTTAAGTCTCCTCAATAGCTTCTTCATGATTGCGCTCACCTAATGCAGATCTATATGCTGATGAAGCACGGACCAAACCGCGTGGACAATATAGAGATGGCCATGCAGGCCACGGCTGGCATGTCGGTGCAGGCGGGTGCTGCTGCCAGCACTTCGGCCGGTTGAAGACCATACCAAAATTCCAGGGATTGATTACCTGGAGGATACACATGATTAACAGAATGGCAATTACGATACGAGGATTTCTTCAATTAAGACACTTTGTAGCTCTGTATAGAAAATGTTATTATCAGAGCAATACCACGAAAGGATTTGACAAGATTTTCAATCTTTTTGAACCATATTTATATGTCGAATCCAAAAAAATATTTAAATACTCTTTGTTGTGACGCCTCTGCAGCAGTCGCTTGCCACACTCAAAATAAAATCGAGTTAGCTGCCACAGCAAGCAATCGTTCAATAGAAAATATATACCAGCATTTCCAGCTTCCTTAGTTGCAACGTATTTTGTGAATTTAAAAAAAATCACCTCGTGTACCGAATATGGACACTACGACTCGATGCGGAAATAAGAAGTCTGCCAGCTTGAGTCGCGTCGTAGCAACAGGTTTGCTTGGATGCAGGTCAAAGCCGTAGTAGTCGTAGCGTTGGCGCACGCTATCGCCAGTCGTCGTCTTCCGGTAGGGCCCCGGATTGAATGAACGCCATCACAGAATGACTGAACAAAAGGGACCCATGGAGGTCCCTTTTGACGATGCCGTAGGATCCATACGGGAACCAGACCATCGAGAGATCGATGAAATACTGACAACTCGCAAACTGACCCTAATTGTCTAAAATTCTCAGTAACCTGTGAATAATCGATTGCCTTAGTGTTCTTTTACAATGAGCTGTAAATTATTAAAATGCATTATTGGCTATATATTCTATAAGTGTTTAGGACGAAAATATGACTCATAACGGCCGACTTTACAACCATACGAATGTAATAACCATGTTTGGCATCCATCCCGAAAAAAAGAATTCGCCATCGATTTTACTACTGGGGGTATGTGTATAAAATATTAAGTTTTAATTTACATTTTGTCATGTGGTGCGCCTTTGCTACTCAGCAACATGCAGTCCAAACCGCCACCCAGCGATTGACTTCAGCTCACTACACTGCAATGACGCAAGGTTTTCTAACTCTTGCTCAGGCGCACTGCATGGGTCGAGCTAGGGTGGCGTTTTGACTGTGTTGCAAATAAAAAGAGACAATTAGCTTGCCAATGACCAAATGCATACAGTTATCGCGGATCATATCAAGTCGCGTCTTTTCTGGTTATTTTATTTAATACTCGTATTTTATAGGTTTTCACTTCTCGCATGCATAAAATAGGAGCAAAGAGGCATGGGTATAGAGCCATAAGCAAATAAGTATGCTTTGATCGCTGAAATTAACGCAAATTACAAGTACACAACAGACTGTTGGTGAGTGCATGTACACGTGTACATTAGAGAATATAATCCCGGGATTGACCATCGAGAGAGCCTTTTATGCAGTCCTTACCTTCAAAACTCCTTAGCCGTAGTGTTGGGATTAGAACAGTGAGACCTTGCTATCGGACCACAACCCAAGCTACATGTACCCATTCTCCATCTATAGGGCAAGTGCCCTTGGGAGGGTGAGGTCTGATCCCCTTCTACCCATGTATCAGTACCTCGGGCCATAGCTCTGCTGTAAGCTACAGTATCATTCCCCCAGGTGACATCACATTTAAGTGTGATTTTTCTGAGCTGATACTGGCATGTAAAAAAGCACGTCTACGCCAGCCCGTACATCACACTCCAATTCAAAGCTCATTGTCAGTTTCTTGTTTGCAAAATCTTTTATTCTGTTAGACTTTATTCAAAAGTCTTAAAATCTTAAAAAAGTATATTGGGCAGAATATTGTTCAGGACGTCCTGCTGCTCACCTTGCAGGGTCCATTCAGGCGTGGTCAGGCCCGAACCCGTCGATACGTGGACTGCCTCCTGTGCGACGCCGGGGGCGCCCGACACTGCCAACAGAGCGGACTTTGTTCGCTCCCAGGCTCTGCGGCGCGCCATCTGACGCGCCCTGCCCTAACTGTGAATGCGGGGTCGCGTATTTTGTTGTTGTTGTTGTACTTTTATCATTCAAAGCCCTTTAAAATCATATTTGATGGCTTCGTAAACCAAAATTGCACCAACAAAAATTAGAAACCTTTTCAATCCCGTGATCCCGGAATCCTCGAGAATCCCGGGATTTTCAAAGTCGGATATCCCGATCCCGAGAATCCCGGGATTAGCGAAACTCGGGATTTTGTATTCACTAGTGTACATCGTACACGTCTTAAATAAATTTCTGAAATAAAGAATAAATTTCTCTTTATTTTACTTGGACCAAGCGAGGGCCGGGTCGTTCTCAAATTCTGGGAGGAGCAAAAATTTTAACAATTTTCGGAACATTTACTATTGTTACTGCCGTATTGAAAATAATAGGACACTTTCATCTGTGAATAAAGATAATTTTTGGGTTGAAATTTATGTTGCAAAAGTGTTTTAAGTTGTCTTGCGGTATTAGGCGATATTAGGTGATGAAAAAATTCAAATTCAATCACTTCACCGATGTCCTAATTTTTGACACTATGATGTCTGTAGCTAAAAAAAGTTGTTGTTGTGTTGAAAACTTGCTATATTACATTTAAAATGAAAGCTTATATAAATTTAATTTAGGATTTTTTTTAAAGCTTAATAAACTGCACTATAAATGATTTTATAGACGCTTAACTGTACGCCTAGCATTTCCGGTGGGATAGCCTCTTCTCATTTCACAAAATGTATTTTTCAGCTGACGTCTAGAATGTGCGCTTAAAATGATACATTTTGATGCAGATAATTAGAAAAACATGTCTTATTATCTTTTTGTAAAAATTGTTATGAAATAGAGTACTATTGTTGATAAAAATAATTAAAAGCAACCATGCATTGCAATAAACTCCTACTTTGAAGCACAAAATAAATATCCTGTAACCACACTAGCATTCTCCATGGAGCACCTTTTGAGCTGAAATTTTACACAGATATCGAGTAAAGTAAACTGAGCAAATGATTTTTTTTGTTTTTGAAAATACTTCAATTTGGCTATGGATCAGTTAGTTCATTGGACATATTTATTATATTTTTATTAGAATCCTTGTAACCAAGCTACAGAGAAACATGTGCAAAACTGGACCTTGAAATTTGACCTGAATGATCAGCAAATGTGTATCTCGAAATGATTTTTTTTTGTTTTCATCAAGTCATTCTATGCTAATTTTTTCTGAAGGGAAAGATACCATATATTTAAAGTCAATAGGGGAAGCATTTAGACTTATTCAATAGTCATTAAAATTGCAACTATATTATTATAATATAGTAATAATATTATACATGTATTATATAGTAATATTAACTTCTAAGATGCCCTTATAAATTTAAGTAAAGACAACAGGTCTTAATTAATTAATCAGCATTTTGAAGAAACTGACCTTATACAGATGGGCCCCAAGCTAAGAAATGAATGTAGAGCTTATTTCGTGTAAGGTATAAAAATCAATTTATTATAATATTAAATACTCCTAAAAAATTGGTTAAATTAGTTATTTACCTTGAATTAATTTAATTTAATAATTAAATATATAAATTTGTTTCACTTCTTACTGCATTTAAATAGAGTACCTCTCTACTATACTATAAAAGTATAGTAAAAGTACATGGTAAAAAAGTATAGTAAAAAATTTTCTTTGGTTTAATCCCAGCTTGCCTCAGTTTTTTAGTCTTAATACGAGCTAGATAGTAAGTGTTGATTAATTTGCTCCATCACCTTTTGCCACGGAAACAGCACATGTCGGACATGCAACACTCTTCCTGATCCCTGGATTCAAGATGACTGCTTCTGCTTCTTCAATGCTTGAAAACTGAGCTCATGGAGCTTTAGGTTATGCTGTCAGAGTGCTGCTGCCGGTGCTGTGTGTGTATGTGTGTGTCTTCTGCGGGTAGGTTCCCTGTCCCTCAGTTTAGCCACTGTTGTGGGCTAACTGGAGGAATTGCCGTTGTCGGTGCTGCAGGTGGCACTGCATGGTAGTATTGACGCTGTCAGTGACGCTGGCAAAGGCTTGGACGAAGCTAGGTGCCGTCATTGTCAGGAGGACATGCGTGTGCTGCTTAGACCAGTGCGCACATTCGACTGGACTCGTATCTGGTGCAGTCTGGTGTATTCACTGAGATTGTGTGGATCTGCCTCCTCGCATCACCTCAACCAGGCTCAATTTCTTTTGTAGAATTTTCGTGCGCTGCTTAACTGCATCTTGTGCCTGCTGAGTGATGCCAAGAATTGTGCCACACAATAATTTGGCCCATAAACTACTCGTATATTATACATATGTATGCACAGCAGACACACACGCAGTTCATTCACATTAAACGTACTAGTTAATGGAATTCTCATCTCATGAGCTCTAGTCTATGGACAAACCTGAAATTACTAGAATATCTAGACAGATCTAAACTTCTTTGAGCAGTGCGCTGCGCTGCGAGCAAATACATGTAGATTCCTTAGCGCAACTAATTAATAGTGTAGTACAGTCTACAGCCTGAAGTAGCCTGTGTAAGATGCGGAGGGATGATTTTTGCATAGGAAGCCACTACGGTAAGGTTGATGGAACTATGGGGAGGTGAGAGATTCAAAGCGAGGGACGGAAGCCATGCATAGTTCGATCATAAGTTTGATTATTGCATGAGTCTGGGGATGCATTAACGAGAGGCGGACGAGAGCATAGAAATAAAGCGGGCTAAATATATTAATACACAAAATTACATGTACTAGCTTGTAATTTCAGAATGGTCAGTGACTCCTCCGATTTGTATCCGGGACCGCGTGCCCACAAATCCCCCGGCAGACCCTGTCGCAGTTGGTGGTTGTGCACAGAATACAATGTTAATTTTCGAGCTTCTCTGCAAAAAATGTGTGATGCACTCAAGATGCGTGCTATAGTCTACTTCTTTGATTGATGGCTGGGTTTTGCCTTTTCGCTTGTGATCATCAAAAGCTTGGGCGTCATTGCTACTGGTGTTTCAGTGTGCGCATTATGTCTGGTTATCATATTATGTGCATGTGCAGTGTCTTTTACCTACATTTTTGTTTGTCTCTGTTTCCTGCATGCTCTTTCGCATTTTTACACCTCGCACATCCTCATTTTTCTCAATTAACAAGTGAAATCTTTTCTTAAAGACTAATTGCTATTTTAGTTAAGCTAGTAGGTTTTTGGTAATTAAATAATTCAATTTTGTCTATTTTCCAAAAAGTTTCAAAAAATGCATTAATTAAAATAAATTTGAATTATTTTAAGTTAATTGGAGTAAAATGTCTAATAAGTAACTATAATTTTTTATTTTAAGTACATGTAGCTTTGGTATAAGTATTAATGTAATGAGTACTTAAAGTAAAATCAAGCAAGTTATAGTTTTCAGAAATTATGCTACAAATAATCAAATATATACTAGTATCCGAATTCCTTTATTAAGGAACATGCAGTCGATATTAAATCCACAATGTGCGTTTTGGTGTTCAAGGATAGTTCCCTGACTTTTTCTATTATTAGTTAGATTTTATTATATTTAATGTAAAAATGAACAATTCTATTCAAGGTAAAAATGAACATTCTTTATTTGTCGAATCATCTTGCCTTTGAAAAGATACATAGTGAAAACTTGATTTTTAATTCAACGTTTCAAGACTTATTTAGACTTCTCAATTCAGTGATTAGTTAAACTGATCGAAGTTCTTTCGAGTGCATGCTATAATAATTTCGCACTTTTTCGCACACGATAATTTTAAATGTCTGGGATTTAGAGCAGAGTAACAAAATGCTGTGCTCAAAAACATTTCCTTTGTCAATTTCTTGTTCTTTTATTTTTGCAAAAGAAATTTAACTGCATATTTAAAATAAAAATTGAAGAAAATTTTATTTTCTCTTTAATATTTTTGTCGTTTATTTTCCGCAACAAAGAATAACAAATAGCCTTGATTTCTTCTCAATTTCAAGTTTTCTTGTGGTTTTAGTAGCAGCTTCTTACAGAAATTGTCAAAAGAATTTTTTTTGTACGATTATTGGTCGATGTATAAACTTTTTTTGCAATAACAAAAAGTTGTGACCTAGCTTTGAGAACGACCCGGCCACTTTACCAAATTTCTGAAATTAAAAATACACACTACTTAAACATCACAAAAGCTGTTTAGCCTGTTTACATTAAAATAGGCGAACTTATACCATCTATCTATTAGTAAAAGTTTTATTGTTGAATCTAAACTGTTTTAGAATATATAAATAAATATGTTTATTTGTTAAATTGAGACTGCTCAACTTTTATTGGCTGGAAAGCTTATCACGTGATATTATATTGTCAAATAAGCGTTTCATTCTGTTCTGCTCATTTCTTTTTGGCGTTTTGATCAGGTGAAACTCTACTCCTTACTCCAATCAAGAAACACTGCTTATAGAGTAAAAATCGACGAAGCTTTACTGAGTTTGAGGTATGGCATCACTCATACTCATATTCTTTTTGTATAATATATAGACCCCATTTCCATTTGCTAGTTAGCTTAGTAATTCGCTTTGACGTAACATATCAACGTCGTCTATGTTACGTCTGATGCTAGGCCTATTTAAGTCAACCTGCGATCATCTTTATTGGCTTAGGCCCCTATAAATATTTCCATTTCTCTCCTACTTCAATCAATCATTTTGTCATTATAAAATTTTATTTAAATTATGTATAATTAGGCCTAGTCAAATTTTTACCTAATTTACCTAAATAAAGAAGTTGCTTCCTGATTTTTAAAGTATACGACTAACCTGCTGAAAAAAGACTAAGGGCCCATTCTATAAAGCCATCGTAAGATAAGATCGTTCTTAGCTCCCATCTCCACAGTGTAAAAGTTCCGACATACGACCAAACTTACGCTATGACAGCTTTATAGTATGACCCCTAAGAATTTTATCAAAGCTTCAAAATCAAATCCAATCTAGCCTAATGTTAACGCCATGTTAATGTAAGGTTGATTAAAAATTTAAAATTAATAAGCCTTGGGCCTAGTTCATTGATTGAGCTTAATTAGGCCTCTAGGGCCTATTAGGCCTATTGATTTATATTAATCTTTTGGCTTTGACCTTGTTGTTTATCTAGGAATTCCATCTATAGATGCTAATATAGAGACTTCAAATCAGATAGGCCTAGTCCCTAGTCTAGCTAAATGGCTTTGTCATGATATATGTCATAGTATGATATTTTTATAGGTAAAACCTTATCCCCACAGTACCGTAAGAATAATTTCTGTCTTATTCCAACAGTACTGTGCGAATAATTTTCTGCTTATCCGCACGACACACTGAGGAGATAGCTGCCCTATCTTCTATATATGCTGTGCGAATAATTTTCTGCTTATCCACACGGCACACTGAGGAGATAGCTGCCCTATCTTCTATATATGCCATGCGAATAATTTTCTGCTTATCCGCATGGCACACTGACGAGATAGCTGCCCTACACGTCTTCTGTTTTATTCCCTCTATTTTACTAGCTGTCCTATCTGCTATATATATATGCTGTGCATGAATAGTTTATAGCTTATTGAAAGGGAATTTGAACTGAGGATACTAAAAAGCTGTTGATCTTGATGTATAAACTCGAATCAGTTCTAGACTAGTATATGCATATGTAAATACGTATTATTCTGCTTTACTGATATCCTTCTATATACTTATTCAATAATAATTCAACAAAGTTATTATACTGCACTCAAATTGTATATACTAAACTTCCCAAACGGCATGTATAGAAGATAAGGCAGCTATCTCGTCAGTGTGCCATGTGGATAAGCAAAAAATTATTCGCACGGCATATGTAGAAGATAGGGCAGCTATCTCCTCAGTGTGCCATGCGGATAAGCAGAAAATTTTTTGCACAGTACCGTTGGAATAAGACAGAAATTATTCCTACAGTACCATGGGGATAAGCACTGCCATTTTTATAACTTCAAAAGTCTTAGGCCTATCTATTATATACCAAATAACCAAATTACTATAAGGGGGCTATATGTGTATTACATAGCATGGCTAGGCAAAAAAAGTAAGGACATTAAGCTTTTGTAAGTCCTTTACTGCTTAGGCCTAGGGCCTAGTCAGTTGAAAATGCCTATATGTATAATCTATTTTAATTAAGGCCTATAATGCATGTTACTTAGCTAGTTAGCTTGATATTGAAGTGGAGCAAAAGAAGTTTAATAAATTTTTTGGTCACTTTGGAAATTTGGTTTTTTCTTTGGGGTTTTTTTCAAACGCCATGACTAGAGACATGGCGGCCATGCCTCTAACTCTATGTCTAAGGACACAGCCGCTGTGTCCCTAGCTACCACGCTACTCTATGCCTAGAGCCACGGCAGCCATGTCTTTAGCTGTGTGGACTTGTGGCACAGCCGCCATGTCCTTAGCTCTGTGTATAGGGACATGGCGGCCGTGTTCCTAGTAATCTACCACTCACATGCCTGGGGACATGACGGTTGTCTCTGAACAATGGCTTTAAATGCAACATGATTTGATACATGTATGTAAAGTAGCTCGAACATTGCTGGTAGTGTCTATAAAGACAGTCAAATATTGTTATTGTGTCAATCCAATATACTAAAACTCCTTTTAAATTATACTACTATATCGCACAAGTATACTGTGTCATGGAATGCGCAAACTTGTTCGTTTTTTGTTCTATTTATTATTGCTTTTTGATGCGTACATATCTTGAGCATTTTTGTTGAAATTGACTGTTTGCAGGAATATAATTTAAGAATTGAACTTCTTACCTACCATGCCTAGAGTACCTTACAAAAATACATATAGTACCATGCAATTACTTTATATATACATATATGTTAGCGCATCATGTTGCATTTAAAGCCCATTGTTCAGAGACAACCGCCGTGCCCCCAGGCATGTAAGTGGTAGATTACTAGGAACACGGCCGCCGTGTCCCTATACACAGAGCTAGGGACACGGCGGCCATGCTGCGAGTCCACACAGCTAAAGACACGGCCACCGTGGCTCTAGGCACAGAGTAGCGTGGGAGCTAGGGACACAGTGGCCATGTCCTTAGACATAGAGTTAGAGGCACGGCCGCCGTGTCCCTAGTCATGGCGTTCTTCAAAACCGATTGGCGTTGCATTTGCACGAATAAAGCCAGAAATTGCATAGACGAATCACAACAAATTATTTCCTCCTGTTTTACTCCGACAGCCAGGTTCTCAAGTCCAGGGGAAGGGTAGTCGTAATTGTAGTCAAGTAGTCTTGAATAGGCATAGTCATTCAGTTTGTAGACTCAAAGGTCTAGACACTGTAAATCTGTTTTCTAAGTTGCTGAACTGATTACTGTTAGTAAAGTAATGCTGCCACCACCATAATTTCGTATTATGGAATGTTGAGATCTCAGCTTGTTTAGAGTTGAGATTAATTTGGTTGTTTAATGCCCCAGGGGCAAATAACTCAAGATAAACTATTAAGGGCTTTGATTAATTACTGAATTTATTAGTTATTATTTATTAAGCAGGCAATGTTAAACAAATATTTTATTATTATTTACAAGAATGATCGCGGCTAATGCCAGGTGCTAGACAAATAACTAATAAAAGGCAAATACACTAAACTAATTTAATGAAAGGCAAACTATTAAACACACTAAGAAGATAAACAAGCAAGCAGGATAAACAAACAAACTAACAAAGAAACAAACCAAACAATTAAAACAATAAAGATGGAAAGGCATGACAAATTGGCAGTCTGAATTGGCTTTATAAATGGAAAAATTGTGCCATCCAGACAGGGATGGGGCAACAGATGGGGCTGCAAGGTTGGGGGGTAAGGCAGAGGATAGGGCAAACAATGGGGCAATGAATGACACTAATAACGCAAATGGAAAAAAAACAAAAATTTTACTTTGGCAAAAGATGGGGCGATAGATGGGGCCAGGGGTGGCGTACTGAGTGACGCAAAAAGGGGTCATGACAGACTTGCACAACGGGTTGCAATTTCACCAATTCAACGTGGTAGATCGCCCTACCCCAATATTATTTAGCTAGATATCATCTGACTTGCTTCTATGTGACACTTCTATGCCACAGTCTAAATCATGCTGGGTGTAGGCCTATACCTAAACAAAAATTAAAGAAATATAAATTTGCATACAAAAAATCAATTTATGAATGTGATGAATGTGAATATGTGGATATGAATATGAATGTTATGAATTGAAAGACTAAGCTAGTATTGCAACAATAAATTACCTTTTTTACATTGCTAGAGTAAATGACCTTTTTGTGATTATAGATTATATTATGTAAAAGATGCTTTTTGGCTAATTTGATTAATTATTTATCTTTCTTTGCCTTTAACCTATCATTTATAGTAGTAAAATCAATAGCACAAAACATTTGTTTAAATGTTTTTTGAGCTTAAAAAGTAGAAAACAAAAAATTTACATTTAAAGATAAAAGTTTCAATCTTTTTCCCATTTAACACTAACTCTTCCATATAATTCTATATAATATATACTAGGTATATATATAATCTTGTTTTCTTATTTTCTTTTCTTTTCTTATTATTTCTAATCTTATATATAAACTATTTTCTTATGAGTTATGCATGCCTAACTTTTATTATGCAAAGCCAATGCATACCCAAACTTTTGGGTATAATACATGATTAGGAGTATGGCTTCTAAGCAAAAGTCTTTCCTTTCTAAAGCTAGGCTACTTATATGTCTTGAGTAATATTTTTGCTATATGAGCATATCTAAAATACAAATGTCTTTGAAACATATATGTATATATAAATCATACCTTTTATAGGCTAACTTGATATACCCATTGGTGGCAATTATCATAAAGAAGCCCATGTTCATTAGAGTTATATTATTATTTTGTAGATAAAACAAAACAAACCTTAAAGTTGATAAAAATTATTAGACTTCATAGTATTAATACTAATAGTTCTATGTTTAAATTAAAATTTATGTTATAAAAATTCATGGTCACACATGGTTTCACACACTGTCTAGTTCCAATAATGCACAAAAAAATCACAGTCAATTAATCCCTAGTAAATATTACAAATCATTAGTATACAAGCTGCAAGACCCCAATAGACTAGATGGCTCATTCCATATAAGATGAACATTTTTGGAAAATAGAAAAAAGTCAATATTTTTGCTTGCCATTGCCTTATCAGCCAATTTTTTTTACCAAATGTTTTTTATGTGTAATATCTACAATCTAAGAATAAATAAATGATAAAATGTTGGATTAGTATGTTATCAAGTGGCAAAAAGTCATTTTTGTAAAAATTTGGACATTTTTCTAAGCAAAAGACATCATTAAGTTTGTGTACCTTTTAAAAACAAATAGAAAGCTTTGGAAAGTTGAAACAAACTATAGATAAAAGTATAGTACTTGCATCATCAGATAAAAGTATTGGTGACCAAATAATCTATTATATTTTTAATATATTGGTACCTCAAAGTTACTGAATTGACAGAAAAAAATATGTTACGACCATAATGTTACGACCATAAGGCTGCCTTTTCTTTTGTATCTTTGTTGCCTTTTGAGTTTATATATTCTACAAAAAGAGTATGATTACTGAAGATGTTGTTAGTCAAATTTTAAAAAATGTATTGCAAAATATCAAAAATAAAAAATGTTATAAGACTTTTACCTTTTAGTTTCTATATGTCAAAAATCCTGTTGTTACGACCATAAGTGCCATTCAAGGTTTAATAGCATCTATACTAATGATGATATCTACATGAAACTCTATAAAAATATTCTTGACAAAATTATCTTTCATTTAAATATTGGTTTAGTATATTCTATTATTATACTTCATTTTATAAGTAAAAAAAGTCTGTCATGTTACGACCATGCTTATATGGAATGAGCCAGATAGATAAATGTATTGTGTTTAGATATTCAACTTTATATAATATTGTTTAGTATATAACTAAGATTTATATCAAAGGAAAAGACATACATTCATACATGCACACCCTCCAAAATTTGGTTGGCCATGTGACTTAGTTTTAACAAAAAATGTGACATAGTTTTTGGCCAAAAATGTAACTTACATGTTAAAAAACCCTAAAGCAGAATTAATGCAACTTTGAGTAAATGGCAGGAGTAACTATGACTATCCTATTAAAGCAAAATGTCTCATTATCTACTTAGTACTACTTGGGTAGGCATTTTTGCAACTTACCTTGCTGGCTACCAAATTGGTTGGCTGACTCAGCCGACTGTTGCGCATGTATAGATGCATTAATTTATATCCAATGTTAGCGATATAAGCTAAATACAAAGCAATAAAAAATTTACACTTCCTGGCTATCTCCAAGGGGAAACAAATTCCTTGTATCCCCCCTTGGTTACATTAATTCTTGTATCTATAAAAAATAGATAAGATTAAGCAATTGTTTTTTAATATAAAATTCATCAAAGAAGCTGTATACCAAGGATCTCATTGATTCAATATGTGATTTTATTGTACATCAAAGGCCCCCCCTATAGTGCAAATTGATAGACAAATAAAATATTTTGTGAGTCTTTAGGCTATAGTATTGTTTGACTATAGAACCAATGGCTCTTCAATGGAATAGTCTAAATCTAGTAATTCCTTAATGAAATCATTTAGATTTTGTCCATGGTTTTAGCTGCAAATATTTTCAGTGTATTATTCTTGGCTTAATAGGGAAAGATGTGATCTATGATATGGAAAGTCTCAGGGGTCTTGCATATATGTTTTTTAAATAAAATCTAGATTGCATTATTGTGTTCATCTTCTAGGTTGGTCAGGGCTTCACTATTGAAATCCTAGTTCTATAGGAGATTTTAATCAATTTTTCATGTGCTCATTACTTCTATAATCAGTGGTAAGGGTGAGGCTTAAATTGGGGCCAGGCTTGAATTAGAAGAAAAATGGCCCAAATGCCCAATTTTTGGGATGGCCCAAATTTCTGTGTATTTAATTGCCCAGATTTTTTCCTTGCCAATTCTTATTCTTTATTGACTAAGATGTTTTCACAAATGCCTTTGCTTATAATTATTTGGCCCTTTGTCTTTAGTGTTGATATTGATTCCTAAAAGTATATCTCTTTCCCACTCTTGTATTTTAATTTTTTGTATTAGGTTTGCTCAATTGTATTAGGCTTACTTTAGACCAGGGGTTGGCAAACTTTTTATACCTCATGGGCCAGATAAAGAACCTCGCACATGACCATGGGCCAGAGGATTGAAAGAGAAAAGAGGGAATAGAGAAAGGAGATTAGCTAGGAAAAAGTGAGGTGAGGAAATAAGGGAGGAGATGAGAGAAAAGGGATTAGAGGATATTAGAGAGCAGAGAGCTGACATAAGACAACAAAATTTGAGCGGACCAGATTGCTTTTGTAAAGTTTTAAAAGACCCAAGGTGCCAGATGATACATGCGCAACCCCTCTGATTTACACTGGCCATGTGTTTACCAAAAATGAGACTTACCCTTTTTTCACTTGCAATAATCTTATTTTGCTATTTTTCACTTTTAAAGGAAAAGGGGCCTCAAAAACCCTAACCACTGTTTTTATATCTTATATTAAACTACTGAAACTTTACTTTGCAGAACCTGACACTCTCAGCTCTAGCATGGTAAAAGACAGTGCAAAACCAAAAGGCGCCATGACCGCCTATGCTTGCTTTGTGCAAGTTATTCGCGAAGAGCACAAAAAGAAGCACCCGAACGAGTCTGTAGTGTTCACCGAGTTCTCTAAAAAGTGCGCAGAGAAGTGGAAGACAATGAACGCCAAGGAGAAAAAGCGATTTGAAGACATGGCCGCTCGAGACAAGGAGCGCTTTAACCGCGAGATGAAGTCGTACGTGCCTGCCGACGGAGGCAAAGGCCGCAAGCGCAAGAAGCAAAAGGATCCAAACCAACCGAAGCGGCCCCTATCCGCTTTCTTTTTATTCTGCCAAGATGAGCGCCCGAAGGTGCAAGCCGCCAATCCAACCTGGCGAGTCGGCGATGTCGCCAAAGAGATGGGACGCCGTTGGGAGAACTGCACGTCGAAGAAAAAGTACGAAGAGAAAGTCGCCCGCGACCGACAGCGATACGAGATGGTAGGTTTACTTTGGTTAATTCACTTCCTTGCATAAGTTATAATATTTTTATACTTTTAAAAATGTCTGGACATAAACTCTGAGTAGTACGACAATGCTGATGTAGAACTTTTTACCTCAAGGGCCAGATAGAGAACCTAGCGCATGACTGCGGGCCAGAGGGAGAAAGGAGAGAGAATAGAGAAGAAAAATAGGAGAATGGATAGACAGGCTTTGCGGGCCAGAGTTTGCCGTACCCTGGGTAGAAAGTGAATGCACTGACAGCAATGTTAGGGCCGCTGTACACTCCTGTTTGAGTGTGTGCCTGTGCGTATGACAGCCTACGCATTCGTGCGCTTGCATGCCTGCTCAGGGGAGTCGGGGATCATAACTTTTAGAATGGGGATCTTGTACCTTGATCAATATTATATAAAGTGGAACTCCTTTGGAGGAGAAAAGGGAAGAACTCCCATCGCCAGAATTCCATTCCCTGAACTCCATCAGCTGAATACCATAACCCGAATCCCATCATCCAAGTCCTCTCCAAATCCATCAAAATCGATTAATCCTCTTCGTAAAACATATATCTATCAAAAGCCTCTCCGTGAAACATAACTCTCCATCATAATCATCTCTGTGAAACAGGACTCCACCAAAATCCTCTCCGTGAAATAGAACTTCATCAAATGCTCTTCATAAAACTGAATTCTATCAAAATCCCCTGGTAAACTACTATCAATCAATATCATCTCCGTCAACCAAGACTAATAAATTCAAAAAATGTGACAATGAAGATCAAAATAGCCTACAAGCCTGATCCGGAAAATTTGCAATTTTCCCATATAAGTTACGACGCTGACTTGCCAGTAGTCTAGGAGTTTAATTGCAAGACACACACAGACAAACTTATTTAAAATATTTATAGATTTTAGTTTATTTAGATAACATATTCTTAACTTGTAAAAACCCGCAGGAGATGAAGGCCTACAAGCAGGGCAACTTCACGCCTGGCAAGCGCGCCAAGGCCGCCGCCGCGGCTAGCAACGCCGACGAAGGCGACAATGACGACGAAGATGAGAGCGAAGAAGAGGAAGACGAGTAAGCGGCGTGACTGGCCAATGCGTCCTTGGTAGCACTGCAATTGAATAGACTAATAAAACTGTTAATTGTCTGATCCGCCTATTATAAATAGTCAACCCTGGTCTGTTTCTGTATCAGCACTGGCTTAGCAAAACAAATTAGCAATTGTTTTCGAATCGCGCTTATTGTCCAAACTGTTTTACTCGTACATTTGTATCGCGTTTGTGTTTCATTTTCTAATGCAGCTTTTTTACTCCTATTTAATATTTCGATTGTGTTTTTTGGATGTGCAAAACCTCCATGTCAGTCTTTACTGTTTTGCTATTTAATCATAGTAACTCCCGTTAAATCTCTGTTCGGTTATTTAATTTTTTTACTTCGACGTGCATTTTTACCATTTTTGTCAAACCAAAACAACTACTGTAAATATGTTTTTAGTCTAATTGTGCTGGTATCATTGGATCTCCACTTATCGCTCTCAATGCGTGAAATCCCGGTCTCCGTTTAATCAAACTTAACCATATGACGCGAAGCTCGAATTGTAAGTCCAATAATGTCATATTTAATTATATTATGTAATTTTTATATACTTTACAGCTACTAAATGATGATACAGTTTGGCTTCTTCAAATTTGCAGTAAGTGTCCATAATTAAAAGATTGAGAAATCAATTGCATCGTTTTTTATTTACGCAATAATTCAAACTGTTAAGCCTTGGATAAATTTGATACGCTCGTATCAAATAGCCAAACGAAAAAAGCTAGAATGGCTTATGAACTATATACTATATTGAATTGCCTATTATGAAAAAGTGGACGATTTGGAGTTAATAGTGTACACCTTAAGTCATTTAATTTTAATGCTGTGTTTGTGTGTACTCATAATTAGATGGGTTCGTAGTTCGTACAAATTATTGCTGAGGGGTCTGACTGCAAACTAAAGCATTTGCAAAACAAGAGAATTAGGATTTGTTTCCAGCAGCCAAGAGGACGCTGACCTCTCTTTAAGACCCCGAAAAATGTGAGAAGGCTCATAGAGCATTTGACAGAATAAGATTGTTTATTTTACGGCTCGTTCACACTTCAACTCAAGGACTGCTAGTGTTCCATGCTTTAAATATGGATAAATTTCGTGTGATCACGAGGCACGAGGCTTGTACATCCAACTTTCATTTATTTTTACATCGGTCGTGTGAGTTATTGGCAGAGATTATCCCCCTCGCAGTGTGCAAGATTATGACAGCTTATTTTCTAGATAATTTGTAATCTGAATTACTTTGCTTGTTAACCGAAAGGATCCGTTATATTAATAAACTGGGACCTACACTACACTTAGCAACATTGAAATGTGTCCACGTCTGCACAAAAGGCTACACTAGCTGGACGATTAGGGATTGAAAGGTTTTTAACTATGTTTGGGCCATAGACAATCAAAATAAGGCAACAAAGAATGAACAGCGAAAGCGCATTGCGCAGCTGGACCATGTTCTAGGGGGATAGAGATTGTTGCATCGAATCGTGCGCTTCAGGAAATCCCACGTACTCAATAGAGTTCATATCCGGTGATCTGGACGGCCAACACAGAGTGCGCCAATCAGTCATTTATCGGACTATCGTTTGTCACCTGCGTCCAGATGCCTCCAGTAAACCCTGTACTGTAACGCTTTCCCCTGTTTGTCTGTGACACCAGATATCGGTCTTTGCATTTTCCTGCCCTTTTTGCTCATTTGTCTATGGCCCAAAACCAATTGGCGAAACCATCGATCGTGCTGCCCATTGACCCTTGGCGCAAGGGTGGACACTTATGTTGCTGAGTATATATCGTTAGCATGACTTTCTGTCAGTAATTTTATCTAAGTTTTCCCCCAGTGTCTAGTATCAACGCGCTTGATTAAATAATAAAAAAATTGCAGGAATGAATCAGTGAACGGCCTAGCACGCAACGAAGTTATTACGAAGCAATATTTTTCGCTTTTACAGTCATTTAAAATAAAAATAACATTCCAGAATTAGAATTTTAGTCCTGTTGGTTTAAATCGCGCGAGTCAGTTCATCTGCTGGCAGACAAAAAACGTTTCAAGAATAAGAAGTAAAATTTCGTTTGTTACATTGTAAAGATTTTCAATAGTGATATGTTGCAATTTATTTTTAAAAGTTATTGTTTGTTTGTATGTTTAATTTTGTTTTTCACGGTTTACACAGAGTAAACTGCAACCGTGAAACGACTATTGGTCAAGTTTCAGCTCGATATGTAACTTATGTAAAAATGGAACACATCGAAAATCGCTATGCTCAGAGCCAAAGTTACATATCGAGCTGAAACTTGACCAATAGTCGTTTCACGGTTGCAGTTTACTCTGTGTAAAGTTTCGTCAAGATCAGTGAAGCAGAAGTACCTGTACTCGAATATCAATGTGAATTTTGGAATTGCACATGTATTTTAAATGGAACACATCGAAAATCGCTCCTGCTCAGAGCCAAAGTTACATATCGAGCTGAAACTTGACCAATAGTCGTTTCACGGTTGCAGTTTACTCTGTGTAAATTTTGATGCTACGGGTTGCTTTTAGTATTTTGCTTTTGTTAAAATTCGAATATAAATGCGAATATCAATGGGGAAACAAACAATGCGTCAGGTCCGTCCGGCCCGATCGACGGTCTGTATGGCTGGGACTGTTTAAAGGATGACTTTTTCTTTAATTGGATAATTTGTTTTTTTATCTGCTATTTATGTAATGAATGCTTGAACGATTAGTTATTAAATATAAACAAAAATAGCTTTTTAGCCTATATAGCCTAGGCTATAGTATAGTCACGTAGGACCCGTAGGCTATAGGCTATAGCCGCTATGCCTTAAGGCATTAGGCATAGTCCTTTTTGCAATTGCACAGTGGACCTAAAGCAAAGCCAAAGGATTGATTAGTTTTCAAAATCAATATGTTTTTTTTGTTGTTTAATATATAATTATATAATATATGTTCTTGTTTTAATACAATAATATAATATTAGGCCTATTTACTAATTTACCTAATACCTACTTGCCTTACTCTGCCTAGGCCTCATATATTGTTATTGCTTAATGCATGATTATTTGTTACTTTTTAATATATTTTGTAAATAGTTTGATATTTCCAATTTAGAGCTTGGACAAGATCTTAATCTTGCTATTGATATTTAAGATTTAGACTTTTTTTCTTGAGACTTAAGAAAGTCTCAATTTTAAAAAGTGCTAAGAATCCAAGATATAAAATAAAGTAAAATAAAGAGCCCTAGGTTAAATATCAATCTTCTAAATATAGCATAAAATTCATCAAAAATGTAATATTGTCTAGGCCTAAACTCCATTCTAATTCAAAGTAAAATACAATTCAAAAATTTATCAAAATGCAATGATTTATAATTACCAATCCAATGTTTGGTGTCATAATTAGCTTTAGATAAATTATAGTAAGAGCTTTCTTAGATTAGGATTAAAGCAGTATAGCCCCCTACTATAGGCTATAGTATAGTAAAGTAAGCAAGGGTTATTAATATAATATGATCTAGGCCTAGCTTAATGTAGGATGACAATGCAGTGATAGATCTAGGACTTTTAAAGTAGGGGGGGGGGGGCAGATAGGCCCAACATTTTGGGTTGCATAAAATAAGACCCAAATAAGCCCAAAATTATAATACTCCCTCTTTATTTGCAAGTTTAGCTATGGCAAAAGAGGGGGTGTAGGGTGGCTATCCTCTTTATCCTCACTCTGGATCTGCCACTAATTGCATGAGATCAACTATTTTATCATTTAGACCTTTCCATTTTGTCCAAGAACTCACTTGTCTTAGTATGTTGCATTCAATACTTCATTTATAGACTATCCTTTGGCAACTTTAAATAGTTATAATCAATGTTGAAAAGTCACTAAAAGTCATAAAGTCACTTAAAGCAGCTTTTTAACAAATAAATTTATTAAATACAATTCCATATTTATTAATAGTTTATCAGCTTAAATCAAGCAAAAACTTATATCACATAATTTAATTAATTAAAAATTGAAAAATAGCCTATATTACAAAGAATAAGAGGTAAAACTCTAGTGATTATTTGCATTATAGTTATTTTACTATATAAAATTTTAAAGTAAAGCTTGGGTCTATTAGGGCTTTTATAACTGGTTTACTAGTGGCAAGTGTAATTGGCAAGTGCTATAAACTTGATAATCTACATATAACAACAAAATTGTTATTTTAAGGCACTCAAATCTGTTTAATAAAATTGTTTGGCCCCATCATTTATAGTTTTAAAAAGTTGTAAGTGTCATTTAAAAATATTTTTTTAATAAACCATGTAACTATTTATGTAAGGGTCCCTAATGTCTAAACTTTGATTTGAAATATGCTAAAATGCAACTTTAGCATATTATAAATGTAAGAAGATTCTTTTATTGACCTAAAGGACATATATATGCTTTGATTTATACTTGTATAAACTATAAATATTTTTCTTGGCAGACCATATCTGCTCACCCTATGCTAAATGAGCCAACCAAATTATAGGAGCCATGTGACTTAGGCCATCACCAACCACCCTTTGCACCAATGTATAAGTGTTTGGCCCTGCTGGGTTATTACCCAACTAAGCTAAGTCAAGGACCTTATTGGAATTCTTGCATGCTAAGAAAAACAAGTGCACACTTATGCATTTGAAAAATCAAATAGACTTGTAAGCCTTTTTGTAGCCAAGGAGTCATTTACAAATGACTTTATATTAAAGACAATTTTAATCATTTTATAGGTAGTATGCAGGGATAGTTACATATTCTTAATGTTGCTACCAAATTGTTTTCAGTCCTCTACAGGCTTGGATAATAACGATTCCCTAGTTGAGTTGTTTGCCAGCTACAATGATGATGCAGAGAGTGAATGCGCTGACGGCTGGCACGATGATAGCAGGTCAGATGAAGGTGTCCCAGTTGAGGATGAGAATGCTATAGCTGAGCCAACAGCGGTGCAGTTTGCCTGCGGGCAGAGCTGGCCAAGCCAGTTGCCAATGTCAATGGCGCCTGTTACACAGTACTGCCAGGTAGGGTTGCTTGTTGGGGAGCTGTGCCAGCGGCCCAGGCTCGATTCCAATTGCAGTCGCATTAATTTGGGGCTCGATTGGAATCTCGGCTTGGGTCTGCCTACGTACGTATCCGTGCGCTTGTGTGCCTGCTCAGGGGAGTCGCCGGAATGAGCAGTAATGCCTCATCTTGGACATTGTTATATAAAAGCATTGTCTTAACAATTTCAGCCGGAATCTCAACTAAGGAATGACAGTATGGAAGAGTAAGTGCCAAATAGCTAAAAAATGCTAAATAGTTTTAACTTAGGCCTAAACATGCATAGATGCTTCTTATGACATTGTCGACTTTCGCAGGCCAGCGGATCTGCTGTGCACATCGGGCCTGAGCT
The DNA here is from genome assembly GCA_002269645.1 of Macrostomum lignano. Lineage (NCBI taxonomy): Eukaryota > Metazoa > Platyhelminthes > Macrostomidae > Macrostomum > Macrostomum lignano. The sequence goes on along the minus strand of NIVC01001645.1, from coordinate 192,485 downwards.
TTGGCTGTTTGACTCCCGTACGACCCGGCGCATCCCCCGGGCCGAACGACTGTGAAGATGTTGCCGAATCTGCTGCTACGGCCGCCGCTTTTCCCGACTTTGTCACTCAGACAGCTGTGGTGGGCAGCTGCGATCAACACGACGTTGAGGATTGTGGAGGCGGCATCGGCGGCTTCGACATTGACGATCTCAGCAGCGACGACTCTGGCGATAATGCCGGATTTCTATCGCCGCCGCCGCCACCACCACCGCTGCCACCTACGAAGATATCGCCGGCTCCGGCTTTGCTGCAGATTCCGTCGCCGATATTTGCGGCTTCTAGAAGCGCTGCCGCTGCCACTGCTTATCAGCGCAATCCGTCGCCCGTCTTTCGCCGGTCGCGCTGGCGGCAGCGTCGGACGGCGCAGCAGGAGGGGGAGAAGAAGAAGGGCGAGGACGGCCCGCCGCCGACTCCGACTAGTAAAAAGCGAACGGCGAGCGGCAGTCTTCAGCTGGTGCTGACAGGTAGTGCTAAAAGGTACCGACCGCGAGCCTCACTTGCCTGCTGACTGGTGTACTGGAGCTAAACATAGTGAAATTTTCTATACCATACTTTTATTGACTAGGAGATTCAATCTATATCACTGCAAGTGTTCTTTGATCATAGCCACTGTGTTTATATAGTGTTTTTTCAGACTTTAAGTCGATTGTCTCGATGTAGCGATGATTTTATTTTGCATAAATAGCGAGTTTATTATATCCTGTTTCACTCCGTGTGCGATTTGCATTTGTTGCCTTTTAGCTAGCCATTGCCTGGCATTTAATCTTGAACTTTGAAGATTTTTCTTTTGTAGGCCAGTTTGGTCATGCGCTCTGCTCGATCTGTTGCTGCGTGATGCATTTCTTAAACTGCAATATATATATTATGTGTGCTTTGATCAGTTTATTCCATTCGGTGACACCGTGAGCTTTGCTACTTTTTTGTTCGCCTGAAAAAACTGAAGACAAACAAGTTTTTTTATCGCGTTGTCGCGTTTTGAATTCTTTACTGACAGCATCGATATGAATATTGATTGATGGCTTCAACAGTAGATATAATTATCTTGGAGACTCTGAAAGAGTCTTCTGCATAATGATTGGGATTCGTGCAGCAGCACGCTGAGACTGCAACAAGATCATCAATTTAAGAGATATTAATTCTGATGGGAAGTATTGGAGCTAAACCCATTCTGATAGGATTTTTCTTTTTGCTTACTTAAAGTAGCGCGTTACAATTAAGTGTTGTCTTTTTTGTTGATTTCGAAAATACATAATTAGTTGTAATAACAGTGCGAGCTATCAATCAAAAAGGACTACTTAAGCGCATGCAATCCAACACCAGGCGCGTCGCCACCGGGGAGGCATACCCCCCTCAATAAAAGCTATGGGGGGGACATGCCAATGCTTTGCTCCCCCAAATGAGTGCCTGCGGCGCTACAAGGATCGAATGCCTGCGGCGCCGAAATGAGCGCTGACAACACGATTCCCAAAATAATGGAAATGTATGAATTTAGTCATGTACATGTAAGTAAGAGTACATGTTGAATTCTTGGCTTTGTCCCCCACCATAAAGTCCAGGGCGACGCCCCTGTCCAACACACTGTCGTCCTTGACAATCAATATTCTTAAACGACCTTAAAAAGTGACCCGGCCATTGGCGGAAGCAACCGAGACAAACACCAAATGGACAACTCTTCATAATATGGTGAAAACTATGAAAACATTAATTTTTTAGCACTGTGACATAATTTATACGAGAGTATAATCAATCGCATTCGAGCTTGCACACAAATCCTGCAGCTGGAGCGACATTTGTTAAAAATTAAAGACTTGGTAAATTTTATAAGCAATCACAAAAAGTGCAATTGTAGATTGCCTAGCTATCCTAGTGTTAATCTTTTATCGATTTGAATGCAGGATTTTCCATAGTTAGATAACGCCATAGATCTTAATATACACTAGATAGGCCACTCCCCATTCAGCTAATGCATATAGAAATTAATGACATCAAAAATGACTCGGGGGGAAATCACTGCTGAAAACTAATCGTCAGTAGTCTATGGACATGGACAAAAAATATATTTAATCGCAATAAAATGACGCAGCTAAAATATTTAGCAGAGCAGACGCTAGCTGACTGCAAATCTTCAACCGATCGTGTAAGGCCAGAACACCGTTATCTTATATAGTTGGATCAGCTGGTCCTGTCTCCTCAGAGACCATCCACTGACTGAAACTACCCTTCAGGCACCCTAGAGGACATTCTGTTTCTCAAACTTAGCAGATCTTGTCTCTGTGGGTGGCACTGAGTAGCCTATCTAGTGTATATAAGATCTAATGATAACGCTAACTTCAGCGGATTTTTCAAAAGATGTGCTAGCTCGTACAAGACTCCTGGAAAGTTCTTGTCTCGCTAAGCTAAAAGGCCTTCTAAAAAGTTTCCCCTAGCTATTGACACGAGTGTTACATCGTGTCCAGCTTATACAACAACAACTTCTAGTTGATCCTTGCTCCAACTACGCGGGCACCGCGGCAGCCGATGGCATTGCGAATTCGCGGTTGGCCGCGTGGCACCTCCTGACGGTGTCGGCCAGCCCCGGCTCTCCGGTGGACGCCAGCGCCAGCGCCAGCGTCTCCACCTCGGCGCCTGTGGTGGTTCGCCCAACCGAGCGTTTCCACTGCAGCAGCACCTTGTAGGCGAGACTCGCGGTTGCCGGCGAGGTTGCCGCCGCCGCTGTGTCGAATCCGAGGCCGGCGACGGTGGCATCCGGGAGGTGGAGCAGCCGGGCCAGGTGCTGCCCGAGCTGGCGCTGCTGAAGATGCTCTGCGAGGGCCTGCAGACTGCGGCCGCTCAACACCCTGGGCTCGCGATCTCCTGCATGCCGGAGAAAGGGTGTACAATTGAGTTGTCGGGGTCGAGCTTCAGCCTTGTGTCCCAATGGCCCAGGCTTGTTAAACTGCCCAGAGAATCGCCTGTAAACTGCCCAGAGAATCGCCTGTAAACTGCCCAGAGAATCGCCTGTAAACTGCCCAGAGAATCGCCTGTAAACTGCCCAGAGAATCGCCTGTAAACTGCCCAGAGAATCGCCTGTAAACTGCCTAGAGAATCGCCTGTAAACTGCCCAGAGAATCGCCTGTAAACTGCCCAGAGAATCGCCCAAGGCCCTCACTGTTCACGGCTGCCGCCTCGGTTGCCGGCTGTTGCCTGGGCAAAAGTCGACCAGGTCTCGAGCCCAATCCCGCAGACTTCGGCGATTGCGACGCTGCAGCCTTTTTAATTGCAGGTGACGATGGCGGTGGAGGTGCAGCCGCTGGCTGCTGCTTCTCCAAGGCCGCTTCCGCCGGGACCGTTAGAGCTTGCTGTAGTTGACTGAGACTTTCCAAATTGTAGGACAGCTCGGCTGAAAGCACGACCGAATTGTACTCGTCTGCGACTGTCAGCTGGGCTCTGCAGTGAATGCGGTGGTTTCTGTAGCACTACATGTACTCAATCATGAAGTTCTAGACCTACAATTCGGAATGGAAACTACCCAAACATGGAGAACTAAATTTTTTAAATTAACCTTAGAAATCAACACAAGGAAACCCACCGGAACAGCTGGGGTTGCGGCCTCGGTTCTTCATTGCCGGACTCCGCAGCCGCAGCTGCCGCCGCCTCCGCCGCAGCAGCCTCGGACGGTTTCACTGCCATGACAACCGGCAAGTTCGGACAGGCCTGCCGGAACTGGACAGCGGCGGAGGTGGCCGACTTTAGCTGGAGCTGCCCAGTCAGACGGACAGCGAAGGTGGCGCCTTCTCGCAGACGCATCGGTGAAGAGCCGCCAACTGCCTGCCAGTTACCGCCACCGCCGCCGTCTCCGTCGCTGTTAGCCGCGGCGCCGGTCATCTGCCAGCGAAAGCAGAGTCGCCAGCCGACAGCCGAGCGCAAGTCGACGAAGGCCAGCAGCCGGCCAGGCGGGGCTTCGGCCAGGCCGCGAATCAACGGCAGGACTGAGGCGGCCACCCGCTGCGGCCCGCCGGCGGGCAGGCCAGGCCGCAGGACAGCCAGGCAGAAGGCTGCCGACAGCCGTCTGGTGTCGACGGACACGACCCCGGCGCCGACGGTCTCGGCATGGGATAGCGGCAGCTCGAGCAGGACTCGCCAGGCTGAGTCATCCGACTGGCGGAGCACGGCCACAACGACAGAGTCGGCGGCGTCTCTCGGCGGCAGCGGCTGCGGCAGCGGGAGCCGGAGAGTCGCCGGCCGACGCGGCCGGAATTCTAGCGGCGCGGACAGGCGGAAATCGTAGACGGGCGACAGGGCGAGTAGCTCAGCGGTAGCGGAGGCTGGGAGGCTGGTCGGGAAAGGCAGGATCTGCGGGGGTGTACAGATGCGCTCAAGAGTTTTTAAAGCTCGAGCGGTTGAACCTGGATCACTGCATCTCGAAGTGACCTGGATAGGGAGGTCTCAGAGTTTCTAGTTCACGGTCCAACAATTTATCGATTGGTTTAATCAGCAGCTTTACTTTGATTCGGAGTTATAATACACGTAATTTGATACTACGGTCTTCTGCTGCTCTATATTGAGCCGCACACAGCCACAGCCACACAGCCACAGCCCCACAGCCACACAGCCCCACAGCCCCACAGCCATAGCCACAGCCATACAGCCACAGCCCAACAGCCACAGCCACAGCCCAACAGCCACAGCCACAGCCACACAGCCCCCACAGCCCCACAGCCACAGCTACAGCCACAGCCACAGCCGCACAGCCACCACAGCCACAGCCGCACAGCCACCACAGCCACAGCCACAGCCACACAGCCCCCACAGCCACACAGCCCCACAGCCACAGCCACAGCCAGACTGCCACAGACAGACAGCCCCACAGCCACAGCCACAGCTACAGCCATAGCCATAGCCATAGCCATACAGCCACAGCCATACAGCCCAACAGCCACAGCCACAGCCCAACAGCCACAGCCACAGCCACAGCCACACAGCCCCCACAGCCACAGCTACAGCCACAGCCACAGCCACAGCCGCACAGCCACCACAGCCACAGCCGCACAGCCACCACAGCCACAGCCACAGCCACAGCCACAGCCACAGCCGCACAGCCACCAAAGCCACAGCCACAGCCACACAGCCCCCACAGCCACACAGCCCCCACAGCCCCCACAGCCACAGCCGCACAGCTACAGCCACATGTTACTCGTTGCCAGCGAGAAGGCAAGCAGTCAGCGGTGTACAGCGGCCCCTGACTCTCCCATCGTCAAGCATGTACACTCTCTGTACCTTTGGGGTTTGGCCTTGGCCGTGAATCGCACGACAAGCCACAGGAAAATTTTCGTGCACGATAATCAACTTTGTGTGGAAGCGCACGGAGTCGAACCCCGGGTGTTCTCACCGTTAAGCAGCAGTCCGCAGCGCCGGTGCAGCTGCCCCTCGGCACGCGGACGGACACGTGCGGACACATCCGGACTCGGTGAAGGCCGCCGCGCGAGGACACAAGGAACGATTCAGTCTGGGGCCGCTGGGTCAGCAGGTAGACGCCGGAGCTCACCGCCCGACAGGTGACGCTTCTCGCGTTCTTCGGGCAGCCACGTGCAGATGGAAATTGTGTGCAAATTAACACGCCCGGCTGTTGCTACGAGAGGCTCGAATGCATTTGAAAGTGCGCCCGTAGAACTGCGTCCCTAAGGACAGCACTCCCTCCCTAAGGACAGCACTCCCTCCCTAAGGACAGCGCTCGCTCCCTAAGGACAGCACTCGCTCCCTAAGGACAGCACTCCCTCCCTAAGGACAGCACTCCCTCCCTAAGGACAGCACTCCCTCCCTAAGGACAGCGCTCGCTCCCTAAGGACAGCACTCCCTCCCTAAGAACAGCACTCCCTCCCTAAGGACAGCACTCCCTCCCTAAGGACAGCACTCCCTCCCTAAGGACAGCACTCCCTCCCTAAGGACAGCGCTCGCTCCCTAAGGACAGCACTCCCTCCCTAAGAACAGCACTCCCTCCCTAAGGACAGCACTCCCTCCCTAAGGACAGCACTCCCTCCCTAAGGACAGCACTCCCTCCCTAAGGACAGCACTCTTTCCTAAGGACAGCACTCCCTCCCTAAGGACAGCACTCCCTCCCTAAGGACAGCACTCTTTCCTAAGGACAGCATTCCCTCTCTAAGGACAGCACTCCCTCCCTAAGGACAGCGCTCGCTCCCTAAGGACAGCACTCCCTCCCTAAGGACAGCACTCCCTCCCTAAGGACAGCACTCCCTCCCTAAGGACAGCACTCCCTCCCCAAGGACAGCACTCCCGCTCTAAGAACAGCTGCACTCTCTCCCTAAAAACAGACTTTCAAACTCCTTCCTCTCACCTCGGACACTTTGATCAGCTCTCGCCACTGCATCCTGGGCGGTGCTCGCGGTGTCACCGGCTGTTGGTGTTGTTGTTGCACCTGCGGAGTTGTTGGCGCAGCCCCCGCATCCGAGTCCCCGTTCTCTGTCGGTGGCGGGGCGGAGGCGGCGGCGGCGGCGGCGGCGGCTCCGGCCGGTGCAGCAATCGCAGCAGGGTCGGCCAGGCGGAATCCGGACGAATCGGCGGCGTCAGCGGCAGCCTCAGCAGCGGTACCGGCTTCGGTGGCGTCAAATCTGACTCGCCTGCAACGGCGGTTGCAGCAGCGGCGATGTCAGAGTTGATTGCTCCGTCGGGGCAGCCGCCGGACAGCCGCAGCCTGTAGATCGGCGAAGCGAGCGCCTCGAGCGGCTCCAGCAGCGGCGAGCAGTCGGGCAGGCCGGCGCCGTCAACCGGCCAAGCGGTGATCAGCGGCCCGTCGGCTCTGGCGGAGACCCGACGCTGCCGTGGCGTTGCTGCCGCAGACCGCTGACGCCGCGCCGACGCCGGCTGCTGTCGGTTGTTTTTAGCGCCGCTTTGCGACGATCGAGCACGCCGTCCGTTGGCGCCGACGCTGCTGAGCGCGCCGGATGGAACGGAGAGGTGGCCACCGCCGGCCAGAGGCAGCTCGCAATCTGAGGTGGCGCCGCGCCGGCCGGGCAGCCGCAGGCGGGATGGCTCAGAGATGCTGCAGACATGGCGGGGCGGGCGCGGTTTTTGGGGCCAGTGGGATTTACCAACTCTGATTCCACATTTTCCAACACTGGTTCCACACTTTCCAACTCTGATTCCACAGTTTCCAACACTGGTTCCACACTTTCCAACTCTGATTCCACAGTTTCCAACACTGATTCCACAGTTTCCAACACTGATTCCACAGTTTCCAACACTGGTTCCACACTTTCCAACACTGATTCCACAGTTTCCAACTCTGATTCCACAGTTTCCAACTCTGATTCCACAGTTGCCAACTCTGATTCCACAGTTTCCAACTCTGATTCCACAGTTTCCAACACTGATTCCACAGTTTCCAGCACTGATTCCACAGTTTCCAACACTGATTCCACAGTTCCCAGCACTGATTCCACAGTTTCCAACTCTGATTCCACAGTTTCCAACACTGGTTCCACAGTTTCCAACTCTGATTCCACAGTTTCCAACACTGGTTCCAGTTTCCAACACTGATTCCACAGTTTCCAACACTGGTTCCACAGTTTCCAACACTGGTTCCACAGTTTCCAGCCCTGATTCCACAGTTCCCAGCACTGATTCCACAGTTCCCAGCACTGATTCCACAGTTCCCAGCACTGATTCCACAGTTCCCAGCACTGATTCCACAGTTTCCAACTCTGATTCCACAGTTTCCAACACTGGTTCCACAGTTTCCAACTCTGATTCCACAGTTTCCAACTCTGATTCCACAGTTTCCAACACTGATTCCACAGTTCCCAGCACTGATTCCACAGTTTCCAACACTGATTCCACAGTTTCCAACACTGATTCCACAGTTTCCAACACTGATTCCACAGTTTCCAACACTGGTTCCACAGTTTCCAACACTGATTCCACAGTTTCCAACACTGATTCCACAGTTTCCAACTCTGATTCCACAGTTTCCAACTCTGATTCCACAGTTTCCAACACTGATTCCACAGTTTCCAACACTGATTCCACAGTTTCCAACTCTGATTCCACAGTTTCCAACTCTGATTCCACAGTTTCCAACACTGATTCCACAGTTTCCAACACTGGTTCCACAGTTTCCAACACTGATTCCACAGTTCCCAGCACTGATTCCACAGTTTCCAACTCTGATTCCACAGTTTCCAACACTGGTTCCACAGTTTCCAACTCTGATTCCACAGTTTCCAACACTGGTTCCACACTTTCCAACACTGATTCCACAGTTTCCAACTCTGATTCCACAGTTTCCAACTCTGATTCCACAGTTTCCAACACTGATTCCACAGTTTCCAACACTGATTCCACAGTTTCCAACTCTGATTCCACAGTTTCCAACTCTGATTCCACAGTTTCCAACACTGATTCCACAGTTTCCAACACTGGTTCCACAGTTTCCAACACTGATTCCACAGTTCCCAGCACTGATTCCACAGTTTCCAACTCTGATTCCACAGTTTCCAACACTGGTTCCACAGTTTCCAACTCTGATTCCACAGTTTCCAACACTGGTTCCAGTTTCCAACACTGATTCCACAGTTTCCAACACTGGTTCCACAGTTTCCAACACTGGTTCCACAGTTTCCAGCCCTGATTCCACAGTTCCCAGCACTGATTCCACAGTTCCCAGCACTGATTCCACAGTTCCCAGCACTGATTCCACAGTTCCCAGCACTGATTCCACAGTTTCCAACTCTGATTCCACAGTTTCCAACACTGATTCCACAGTTCCCAGCACTGATTCCACAGTTTCCAACTCTGATTCCACAGTTTCCAACTCTGATTCCACAGTTTCCAACTCTGATTCCACAGTTTCCAACTCTGATTCCACAGTTTCCAACACTGGTTCCACAGTTTCCAACTCTGATTCCACAGTTTCCAACTCTGATTCCACAGTTTCCAACTCTGATTCCACAGTTTCCAACTCTGATTCCACAGTTTCCAACACTGGTTCTACAGTTTCCACAGAAAAGATCTCGAATTCCATGTGGCGACTCTAGTCTGATATCGAGTCTATATAATCAATTAAATTATACATGTACATTTCGATTCACATGGAAATAAAATACTTGTAGGCCTCACCCAAACTCGTCTCCATTGCTGTCCATAGGAGCGCGCTAAGCACGCTATGTATAGCCACAGAAATTTATTTGCTTTTAAACTATAAGCTTATATTTTAGACACGAACAGGGCTACATAGCCCTTTTTGAAAGGGCCTGGCTTAAAAGCTACTCTATTTTGTTGCTAACAGCGCCTGCAGATGTGCGACAATGAGATATGTATGAATAGCTTACAGACGCTGGGCCTCCAGTACTCAGTGAAGGCGGGAGTGACAGAGAGAGTGGAAGGAAAGTGTGTGCCGCATATTGCTTGCTAAAAATGAGAGAAAACCCAGTCTATAATGAGCTTGCAGCAGAATCAGAACTGTAGAAATGCACTTATACCGGTAGCTAGTGGAGGTGAGGCGCGGAGGAAGGGCTTCTAAGCTCTCAAGGGTAATGAGAATGAGCGGGCTCATCAATCGCCTCCATAACATTATAGATTTATTGCATGCACACAGCGCTGGTTGCTACTCAATTTCAATTGAATTTTGTTGAAATCAATTCTCTCCGACAAGAGTATGGAAAGGCTTCTCAATTATTATTTTTATTATCGATCACTTTGCCCGTTTCAATTTTATCAGCATTCGCCATTCTTGCTACTAAAAAGTAGAGTGATGCGCATGTACAGTGCTTAGAAATTAACGTAAAAGTATGATATTATCATTGATTTTATTCTGCAGTAGCAACAGCTCATGATTGCATCAGTGATTTTATTCTGCAGTATCAACAGCTCATGATTGCATCAGTGATTTTATTCTGCAGTAGCAACAACTCATGGTTGCATCAGTGATTTTATTCTGCAGTAGCAACAACTCATGGTTGCATCAGTGATTTTATTCTGCAGTAGCAACAGCTCATGATTGCATCGGTGTTTTTATTCTACAGTAGCAACAGCTCATGGTTGCATCAGTGATTTTATTCTACAGTAGCAACAGCTCATGATTGCATCAGTGATTTTATTCTGCAGTAGCAACAGCTCATGATTGCATCAGTGATTTTATTCTGCAGTAGCAACAGCTCATGATTGCATCGGTGTTTTTATTCTACAGTAGCAACAGCTCATGGTTGCATCAGTGATTTTATTCTACAGTAGCAACAGCTCATGATTGCATCAGTGATTTTATTCTGCAGTAGCAACAGCTCATGATTGCATCAATGGTTTGATTCTGCAGTAGCAACAGCTCATGGTTGCATCAGTGATTTTATTCTACAGTAGCAACAGCTCATGATTGCATCATTGATTTTATTCTACAGTAGCAATAGCTCATGATTGCATCAGTGATTTTATTCTGCAGTAGCAACAGCTCATGATTGCATCAGTGATTTTATTCTGCAGTAGCGACAGCTCATGATTGCATCAGTGATTTTATTCTGCAGTAGCAACAGCCCATGATTGCATCAGTGATTTTATTCTGCAGTAGCAACAGCTCATGATTGCATCAGTGATTTTATTCTGCAGTAGCAACAGCTCATGATTGCATCAGTGATTTGATTATGCAGTAGCAACAGCTCATGATTGCATCAGTGATTTGATTATGCAGTAGCAACAGCTCATGATTGCATCAGTGATTTGATTATGCAGTAGCAACAGCTCATGATTGCATCAGTGGTTGCTTCCAATGACTACTCAAGTAGTGCGGTAAACTACTTTTCTTAGAATTATTTAGGAGGTAGCTTTTACCGAAAAATACATTATGAAGAATGAAGAAATTCATTTTTCAGCACAAAAATTGTTATTGCTTTTGATAGGAGGCAGACCCAATGTTTATCTTTTGATATGCATTGCCTTTCTCATAGCTCTATTGATATTCATAGAGCTTTTCGTTTAGAAAATTAGGATTCTAATGTGAATTGTATTTTCAATGTAATTTCTAACCAATAAAGGTGGCCCAGCTATACTCATAATTTTTATGAATCTTTTTTATCATTCAGTTACACATTTTGTTGCAATCAGCTAAGAAAAAATAAATAATGAGAAATTTCTTACTCCGTAATATATTTTTCGGTAAAAACTGCCTCCCGTCCTACTTTAGTAGTCCATGAATGCATCACAAAGGCTTAGCTAAAACGTAAAAATTGCAATAAGCCAAAAAATATATCTTCTCGGTTTCAAAATTCCAATAATCAACTTTGCCAATCGAAAATAGGCTTTATATAAAAACATTGAGGGACAATAAATAACGTCTAAAACTTTCAGCCAAATCTAACTTGCAAAACTGGAATAGAATAAATTGTCTCGCAAAGAATTAAAAGCGAGTGGGATTGCAGGATAATAACAAATATTTAGCACGGTTTTGAAACTATGGAACTGCATTGATTAATATTTTTAATCATTGTAAACTATTGGAATTAGTTGTCATGGGCATCAATCAAGCCGAGTTCTTATAAATCACTTAACAAAGGCGAGAGCCACCCCGTCGCCAGAGTTGAGGATGCTCACATCGACTCGCTCGTCAGCGTGCAACTTCTGGCAGATCTGGCGGAGCGCCGTGGTCGAGGAGCTCTGATCAGCCTCGTTCAGCACGGCGCCGCCCCACAGCACGTTGTCGAAGGCGATGAAGCCGCCGGGCCGCACAAGGCGCAGGCAGAGCTCATAGTAATCAGCGTAGCTCTCTTTGTCCGCGTCGATGAACGCGAAATCGTAGCTGCCAGCTTCGCCGGCATTGTCGGACAGCAGGCGGCGCAGCGAGTCGACGGCCGGGCCGACGCGAAAGTCGATGCGGCTCTCCACGCCCGCGCGGCGCCAGTGCTCCCTGGCCAGGGCCTCGTGCTGGGTTGACACGTCGCAGGTGACCACGCGGCCTGGCAGTGTGCACAAATTGCCGATTATTTATGCGAGTGTTGACAATGGGCTTGGGGCAGCTTGGGGTGACATCTGAGGATCTGGGAGGCTGGCGGTGGCCCAGCAACTGAGGATCTGGGAGGCTGGCGGTGGCCCGGCAACTGAGGATCTGGGAGGCTGGCGGTGGCCCGGCAACTGAGGATCTGGGAGGAAGAGAGGTGGCCCGGCAGCTGAGGATCTGGGAGGAAGAGAGGTGGCCCGGCAGCTGAGGATCTGGGAGGAAGAGAGGTGGCCCGGCAGCTGAGGATCTGAGAGAGAGAGGTGGCCCATCAGCAGAGGATCTTGGAGGGAAGTGAAGCAGATCAATCAATATGAAGGCAGAGTGAGGCATAGCATGGGGAAGAAAAGAAGTATATCTAACCAGAATATCTAACCAGAGTCTGGAAACAATTTTTGACAAAAAAGTAAATGCTCACCATCAGGAGGTAGCACCTGAGCAATGGTCAGGGCGCTATAGCCAGTGAACATGCCAATGTCAAGTGTCTTCTTGGCTCGAATCATTTTGCACATGTTTGCAAGCAGTTGCAGAGTCAGCACTGCCTAGCATAACTGAATATGAGAGCTTCATTGTCTCATTGATTAGTGACTTCTGAACATCATTTAGTCAAAGTGAGTTGTTTACAATATACTTTGCTACTGGGTCTTTTGTATGAGATTTATACATGTCCTCTGTTGATTTACTGAAAATTATTGATAAATTACCAATTAATTAAGGCTACACAAGTATATTTTTTAACTATTTGAGAATATAGTTATATTATCCTGTATGTGTGTATTGTTTAATTAAAAAATTAAACTATAAATCTATTTGTATTTGTAGTTTAAAAGTAAAGTAAAAGGTAATAAATAACTTAAGTTCATTATACTAAAAATATTTTTAAGTTAAAAAATGAAGTTGTTAGTGATAAAATTCCATAGCATAACAAGGCAAAAAATTGTTTTTTTTTAAAAATGATCTGTTAGGATTAGTCTTGAATTCCATGCTCCTATAAGATTAGATAAAATATGGCCCATCGACCAAAAATATTGCTAGGCAGTTTTAATTAAGATAATAAGATAAGACAAATAAGATTTAGAATAATAAGATTTAGTTAAATAGAGATATATGCTTTGCTAAAGCTGCTTATTTGCTATAGCAAACTAAAGGATATGGTATTTAGGGCATTTTCTGACTGTTACTGCCAATTAAAAAGAAGCTATGTCCTATGATTCATAAATCTATGATATTAATATTAAAAAAATGATGAAAATACAAGCCAAATACTTAAGCCCATGGCATAAGAAGTCTTGACTGAGCCTAAAAAATCGCGCTATTGAAAGCTTTGAGGCTAGAGAAATCTGGTCCAAGAAGTGATAAGATAAAAATTAAAAGATAAAGAATTTGCCCACATTGCGACTGCCACTAATAATGTCTAGAATGTCTAGAACAAAGTCAATAAAAATAGTTTCATTCATGCTTTCTGATGCATTGTAAACGAAGCTAAAATCTTCGAATAGATTCAAAAGCTTAGAAATTTAGTAAAATATTGATCCAGATCTACCCGATGTACACGTACACCTCGACGACAGAATAATTATCAATAATATTCTGAATTACACGTCGCGGGGCCTGATCAAAGTTGATCCAGCCCAGCCCGGCGACGTATCGAAGGATTGAGCAAATTGAATCTATTGGACTCAACACAGTATTTTATAAAAAATACAGCCATACTCTTTCTTAAACAAGAAATATTTAACTTACTTGTCTTCAACTCGAAAAAAACTTTTTTGTTTCTAGTCATTAGTACGTGGACTTTTGTTTCTCTACAGTGCTTCTTGTAAAATTTATTTATCGCGTTTACTTGTAAGATATTCCATGAAAAGATGCGCCACATGCTTGTTTGCTTCCATTCTGAAACCAAAATCTCACCCGCATGTTGCATTGCATTGTACAGCAATATTAGATTTTTTAAATGCAGCAATCAATAAAATTACAATACTTTGCTACTATCATTAGTGGCATTTGAAAAAACTCAAGGTGTACGTCTATAATATTAGTGTACTGTATAGAATATTATCGATATATAACTACAAAGTCAATTAGCTATGTCTGTACTCTTGATCAAGCCCATATATTTAGTTTCATTTTTTGTTGTAGTTTTTTTATTTTTTAACTATGCTTAAAAATTTGTAGCTGTTTGTTGTTTTTTACAAATATTATATGATTCTCAGGAATTTTGCTCATACCTAGTAGTAGTAAGTACTAATTCCCCTTTCCTTTATACTAAAGTATATTATCAGAAACAATGGAAAACAATTTCTGATCATATAGGCCAGGCCAATCTCTACATATCTTTAGTGGTCTTTTACCCCTAGCCCTAGGCCTAGGATATGTTTCTCATATAATTTCAAGTAAATATTATATGATAAAACTATGACAGAGATAATATAAATTATATTAAAAGCAGTTTTTAAGTAAGACATATAATATAATTGTCTAATAACTTGCTTATTTGCAAAGATACGTGTAGATAGACATAACTTGTCAAAATTATACAAGTATATATGACCAACAAATTCAGGATTTTAAGGTATATAAGCTAAGAAAGCTATATAACTCATAGGAACTAGGTCACTAAATTTTTATTTTAATGATATTTATTTTTACTATGATCTTCATTTATACATACATCATGTAGCAATAGACTTTTACCTAAGTGTTCTCCTCCCTAGTTCATATTTATATAGTTTTTAATACTTGAAACAATGAATTCAGTATTTAAAGCTATATAGTAAACTATATTGGAACTGAAAATAGGCTATTATGAGAATTTTTTGATGATATTATTCACACCCAGCTACAGGGAAGGGTATGTCCTGTTGTGGTTGGCTTTCCCTAGACCCTTTATTAGGGAAGGCAACTCAGCTGCCTATTAGAGATACCTATGATTTTGTTGAATTCGCTAATTAGCTATTGGCTGGGTCATTACTGTAATGCAGTGCACCAAATTGCTTTGATGTCAATATCAATCGATTTCGTCAAAGGGAAGGTAATGAAATGGATTCCTAAGTTCTAAGCTATCAAAAAATTCTTGGCTATCTCTCATGTTTCGCAAATTGATCTGGCTAGCTACTTGAGATATCTGCACTTTTTATACTGCTTTATATTGCTAATAGGTTAAATTATTATGCCATCTTTTAGGCTTTCAAAAAGTGTACATATTGATACCCGTATATATGAAAGCATCAATTATTGAAGCTTTTAAAAAAAATTTTGCCCATCAAAATGCACTTGATTAACTGCAATCTAATGTAATAAAAATTAATAATAATTGATTACACCTGACCTAATGGGCAGATGTGCAACCGATAGCTCAGCCGCAGCTATTGCGCGGCGTATCTGAAGGCTGCGTACGGCTGTTCAGCCCAAGGACTGGGTGGGGGCTCTTAAAGCAATAAACTGAAGCAATGCAGAGTTAAGTGTCGTGCTCAAGGACACAAATGGTTGCGAGTGAGTTGAGAATCGAACCCCCGACCTTTCAGTCGTGAGTCCGACACTCTAACCACTAGGCTACAAACCCAATCAAAGTGCAATAGTTAAAAAGTATTTCAATCATATTTTACTATCATATTTTGCTATCATATTTTACTATGCTACTTGATCACTGCCGGAGTTAAACTGCAGAGCTCAAATTAATTTGCCCATCTCGCTCACGGCGGCTGCTTTGAGTTGAGAGGCGACGCAAGCAGTCTATTTAGCTGCGTACTAACCGCGATCAGCTCTGCTTAACTTTGTAGCGGTGCGTTCGGCAAATTCGCTGACCTGCAGTTGAATTTACTGGGCCGTATCGACCTTATTTAGATTCGGAAAATAGAGAAAACAGAAATAATTAGATCGTGTTTCTCTGGTTAATGCACACTCGAGCAACGAACTTGAGCCTCATTAAGACTTGTAGGTTGGTCGAACTCATCGATTTTGAGACAGCAGTGAGCCTCTAATCTGGTTCGATCGATTTGTATCAGTCCTATGCTTGCCATTTGCTTTGCTCATTTGTCCTGCTCTGCTCTCCCCCCTCTGCTCTGTCACGCCATGGGCAGCTCATCAGAATACTAAAGTTGGCCCGTACTGGAAAGGAACACGCCATGCATTCGTGCGCTCAGTCCTGCTACCGTGCATGCAGCTCTTCTGTCAGATGCCCGTCAGTAGGATAGCATTTGGTTCAAATCTCTTTCCCTCCCTATTTTCTCTTAACATCGATTGCACTGAAAATTATGAACTGATTACGGTCACACAGAGGGGCCTACCTTGACCTACCGTCGTGTCTTTGGTTTTGAGCAGACAGGAGGCACCTGTGCGTGCTATTTTTAGAAATCTCAATCAATTTTACCTCGCCTTGTCGTCCTTTATCCCGAATTCTCAGACCTCTGTCGCCCCCGGGCCCTCTGAGTCCACTGTCTGACTTGTCACATAAAAGTACACATCCTATCCTGCTCTACAGCTTCCCCCATCACTTTTATGATTGAAAAAATTTCACAGCCTCAAAAAACCCTACCCCGAGTATCACCCGCTAACAGTGGCTGGCGCATATTTTTTGCAGGGCGTTCGCCCTGCAATTGGCTGATCCAATAGACGTCAGCGTAAAGGGCGTTGTTAGCAAAGCTACTAGGATATAAGACGCTGGCTTATATAGAATTCCCGTGTAGCTGACGAGCCTGCAGGACAAGCGATGCTGGAATCTATCAAGCACCTGGTGGAGCAGTTGAATAATCCAAAGCTGGTAGCCAGCTTTCAGGATGTCTGCGGCATCGACATTGGCTACAAGGACAGCGGATTGAACTCTATGGACGAGGAGGAAGAAGATGAGGACTCCAATAATAACTGCGATACGGATCTGACGGACTCCGGGGCCGAGGACGCATCGATAACTGCAGCTGCGGTCCGGCGCAGAGCACAGAGCAGCACAGCTGGCGGCAAGCAGCAACAGCAAAAGAATAAAATTCACAGCGCTGTAGCCGAGGACGTCAAATCGCAATCTTGGACAGATAGTGTAAAATGTCGAGTACAAAACACTTTAATGGACTATTCGATGCGAAACAACGTTGATTACAAGATTAAGAATCTATTCCTCTATCATCTGTTCACATTCGGTGCAATGCTTGGCAATGAGGAATTCAACTGTACATTTTTCCCCTACTGGTTCTGGAACGTTGATGGCTACGTTTGTCGTCGGGTTGTCATCGCCTGGGGCTTCTCAATGTGGTTCGGCCAGGCTCTCAAGGACCTCATTAGGAGTCCTAGGCCAGCCAGTCCGCCTGTGGCTAAACTGGAGAGGCGATACGAACTTGAGTACGGCTTTCCGTCTACTCACGCGACTACAGCGATTGTTGTGCCGTTTTCACTGTTCCTGCTCACCAGGAATCGCTACTTGGTGAGTTGAACATCGTCACTTGATCAGGTTGCAGCGGTGATGCATGAGGTGATGGGTGGCTGCAGTGGTGACCAGGTGTTTTTGTTCAGAATCCCAGGTGTTTTTGTTTCTAATCCCAGGTGTTTTTGTTTCTAATCCCAAGTGTTTTTTTCAGAATCCCAGGTGTTTTTGTTTCTAATCCCAGGTGTTTTTGTTTCTAATCCCAGGTGTTTTGTTTCTAATCCCAGGTGTTTTTGTTCAGAATCACAGGTGTTTTTGTTCAGATTCACAGGTGTTTTTGTTCAGATTCACAGGTGTCTTTGTTCAGAATCCCAGGTGTTTTTGTTCAGATTCACAGGTGTTTTTGTTCAGAATCCCAGGTGTTTTTTTCAGAATCACACGTGTTTTTGTTTCTAATCCCAGGTGTTTTTGTTCAGAATCCCAGGTGTTTTAATCCAGAATTCAGGTGTTTTACTTGAAAATTCCAGGTCTTACTCCATAATCCAGGTATTTTATTTCAGAATCCCAGGTGTCTAATCTCGAATCCATGGTACTTAAAGCCTAATTCCATAGTAATCCCAAATCCTTGCAACGAGAATCTATATTCAGCCATGGAATAATTTCGGCGCAGCAAAATCCTGTCTCATAGATTTGTTTTTAATTATCGCTAAACCATTCAGCGATAGCTTCATCCTGTAATCATGTGGTCCTTATCAATGACCAGCGGTGATTTATTAAGCAAATTCTCCTGTCAGCAAGCACTGATTGGACAGACAAATACGGTTCTAATCTACGTTTAGCCTATAAAAAAGCTACCAAAATTATTATCTCAACGTCGCATATCTGTGTATTCAATTTTTTGGGAAGCTGATTGAGTACCAACCTTTTATACTAATTAGCTACCTTCGTTTCAGATGCAGCTTACGGTTCTGAGCGGTATTCCCCTGTATTGACAGCCTTTTTGTTTGACAGCTAGTGTTTGCTCAAGGCGAACTTTTTTTTGCCGTGTGAGCCAATAAAGCTCTGGGCATTGTGTTTGCTCGCCTGAGAGAACTAGAACTTCATTTTAGGCAGTAATATCAATGATTTGGTCGATTTTTGGCAAATTTAGCAATTTTTTGTTATAAACTGACAGCTCTATGATGCTTGAGAACATTGCGATGCAGAATTGTACTGCTATTTGTCACTGAGATGAATGCAGTGACATTCTGCCATTTGTCACTGAGATGAATGCAGTGACATTCTGCCATTTGTCACTGAGATGAATGCAGTGACACTCTGCCATTTGTCACTGAGATGAATGCAGTGACATTCTGCCATTTGTCACTGAGATGAATGCAGTGACATTCTGCCATTTGTCACTGAGATGAATGCAGTGACATTCTGCTATTTGTCACTGAGATGAATGCAGTGACATTCTGCCATTGTCACTGAGTTGAAGGTTTGAGATGAATGCAGTGACATTCTGCCATTTGTCACTGAGTTGAAGGTTTAGGCGTCACCTCTAATCACTCTATGGAAGAGTTTTTTATCCACTGTTCCATTCTGCTTTCCCAGTACTCAACAGAGCTGGGGTTCCTGCTGTGCTCAATGTGGTCTGTCCTGGTCTGCCTGAGCAGAATCTACCTGGGCATGCACAGCGTTCTGGTAAGTTCATCGCGTACTTTTTCAATTACATGGCCAGTTCGGTATGAGAAGTTAAAGTTTTTCATAAGTTTTTTTTCATGAGCGAAATTTATAATTAACTAAAAGCGCAATGTAATAAATAATAAAAGCTACCTTATAATCAATGGAACTACAAGTTATAAGTAGTTGTGTCTGTATGTTTTCTCTGGTGTATGTTGTTTAGTGTCGTGTCAGGCATCCGGAGTGAACTACTGAACGGCTTTAAGTAGTATAGTAGGCGTGATGAAAATGCACTTGAATAAAATTGTAGCGAAATTATGCAATTAAATTGATCGATGCATTCCCATTTATAACGGACGGATTGTTCTGATTTGCGCTTTTATAGAATTCAGGGCGCCATGTCATTTGGGAAGGGTGCCATTTTATTTGGGAAGGGCGCCATTTCATTTGGGGAAGGCGCCATTTTATTTAAGAAAGGCGCCATTTCATTTGGGAAGGGTGCCATTTGATTTGGGAAGGGCGCCATTTTATTTGGGAAGGGCGCCATTTCATTTGGGATGAGCGCCATTTCATTTGGGAAGAGCGCCATTACATTTGGGAAGAGCGCCATTTCATTTGGGAAGGGCGCCATTTCATTTGGGAAGAGCGCCATTTCATTTGGGAAGGGCGCCATTTCATTTGGGAAGGGCGCCATTTGATTTGGGAAGGGCGCCATTTTATTTGGGAAGAGCGCCATTTCATTTGGGAAGTGCGCTGCTGTGCGCCAGCGAAAACCAAGGGTTGCTTAGCTGTTTTTGAGAATATATTTAAACTATCGATACGCAAACCGGTTCTTAAGAAAAAGCGGCAGCGCCTTCAATCGCCTACTCAGAGTAGACAACAATAGAATATTTCACTAATCTCTTTTTATACAACTCAGGACGTCACCGGTGGCGCGCTGTTCGGCGTCGCCTTCTTAGCCGGAATTTCGCCGCTGCTCGACTCGATGGACAATTTCCAGCTGACCCATCCCTGGGCACCGGTGATTATCCCGCTGGTGTTGCTGCTGCTCTGCTGCTCTTATCCGAAATTGGATCAGTGGAATTCGGCTCGGGGCGACTCTAGCATGACTGTGGCTGTGATGTGCGGCGTCTCCGTGGCCTCCTGGCTGGCCTATCGGCAGGTGAGCTGGTCTGCAATTTCATTCAGAAGCTCCTCTTCATTTAGGTTCCTTCAGGTTCATTAAAACTCCTTCAGGTTCATTCAGATTCCTTCAGCTCATTCAGATTCCTTCAGGTTCATTAAGATTTCTTCAGGTTCATTTAAATTCTTTCAGGTTCATTAAGATTCCTTCAGGTTCATTAAGATTCCTTCAGGTTCATTAGGATTCCTTCAGGTTCATTAGGATTCCTTCAGGTTCATTAGATTCCTTCAGGTTCATTAAGATTCCTTCAGGTTCATTAGATTCCTTCAGGTTCATTAAGATTCCTTCAGGTTCATTAAGATACCTTCAGGTTCATTCAGATTCCTTCAGGTTCATTCAGATTCCTTCAGGTTCATTAAGATTTCTTCATGTTCATTTAGATTCCTTCAGGTTCATTAGGATTCCTTCAGGTTCATTCAGATTCCTTCAGGTTCATTAAGATTCCTTCAGGTTCATTCAGATTCCTTCAGGTTCATTCAGATTCCTTCAGGTTCATTAAGATTCCTTCAGGTTCATTAAGATTCCTTCAGGTTCATTGACACCCCGGCCTTGCAGGGATTCTATAACCGGCCGCCGGCGCCGCCGCCCTACGCGGTGAAGTTCCCAGACCTCGAGTTCTTGGGAAGCACAGCAATGCGGATGGCCCTGGGCGGCACTGTGCTCATTGCCACCCGCAGCGCTATGAAGGCGCTGACCTACAGATGCCTGTGTCTCCTGTACGGCCTGGACCCGGAGGAAAAAGCCGCCAATCTGCAGCTGCTGCAGGTGGAACTGCCGTACAAATTTGTCACCTACAGTTTGGTGTCATTTAATGTTGTTTACACCTGCCCCATCCTGTTCAGGCGCATCGGCATCGAGCGGATTATCGCCTTCACCGATCTTAATCCCATCTAATCCTACTGGGAGTCTTGATCCCACCTAATCCCTGATTGCAGTCTTGATCCCATCTAATCCTACTGGGAGTCTTGATCCCACCTAATCCCTGATTGCAGTCTTGATCCCATCTAATCCTACTGGGAGTCTTGATCCCACCTAATCCCTGATTGCAGTCTTGATCCCATCTAATCCTACTGGGAGTCTTGATCCCACCTAATCCCTGATTGCAGTCTTGATCCCATCTAATCCTACTGGCAGTCTTGATCCCATCTAATCCTACTGGGAGTCTTGATCCCATCTAATCCTACTGGGAGTCTTGATCCCATCGAATCCTACTGGGAGTCTTGATCCCATCGAATCCTACTGGGAGTCTTGATCCCATCTAATCCTACTGGGAGTCTTGATCCCATCTAATCCCTGATTGCAGTCTTGATCCCACCTAATCCCTGATTGCAGTCTTGATCCCATCTAATCCCCGATTGCAGTCTTGATCCCATCTAATCCCTGATTGCAGTCTTGATCCCACCTAATCCCCGATTGCAGTCTTGATCCCATCTAATCCCTGATTGCAGTCTTGATCCCACCTAATCCCCGATTGCAGTCTTGATCCCATCTAATCCCTGATTGCAGTCTTGATCCCATCTAATCCCCGATTGCAGTCTTGATCCCATCTAATCCCTGATTGCAGTCTTGATCCCATCTAATCCCTGATTGCAGTCTTGATCCCATCTAATCCCTGATTGCAGTCTTGATCCCATCTAATCCCCGATTGCAGTCTTGATCCCATCTAATCCCCGATTGCAGTCTTGATCCCATCTAATCCCCGATTGCAGTCTTGATCCTATCTGATCCCCAGCTACCCAACTCCTCGGCAAAGGCGAAATTAATTTTGTCTTTAATGAAACGAAAGATAATTTTATTTCCCCTGAAATTGTTAAACACACAATAAACATTAACACGTTTAGTCTTAACTAATATGCAAATATGCAAATATGCAAATATGTCTTTACCTTCTTAGATTATTTGGGACCTTCTCTCGCTTGCTTCTCGTGTTCTAGTAATTATGGAATTCTGCTTGATATTGTTTTATTGTTTTTGTTAATATTTCTGCGCAGGCAATACAGGCTGTTAATAACAGTGATTTATTATCCTACCGGAGTGACCTTATAGCTCGTACAATTGTATCAACTGAATCTAATATCTCTCTATACATTCGTTTATATCGCAATATCAATTATTTTTAGTCACCTGTCGGAGGCACTTCTATTTATTTCTATTAAATTTATGCAGCTTAGAAAAAATTGACATTTATTTTTTTGCATGCGGTAATCGGTAAGCGGATGAACTCTATTTCGAGCTTGTGTCTTTACCCACTTGTATCTTGCAACTGTCAATATAATAGCAATTCTTTGATTTAAAATGAAACAAATACACAATTGCGTGCGCTCTTATAACAGTTTTTTTATATTTGTAGATATTTGCGGCGGCTCTAGTATATTGTTTTTTTATAAAGTAAAACGCTTACACTGCTATAATAAGGTGTGTTTTTGTTAATTTATAAATTCGAGAAAGAAATAATTAGGAAAATGTTGATAAAAATTGTAATACACAGTACCAATTTAACATGTGCAATGGTGCGTGTTGAGGTTAACGTTAGACAATGGTGATTGTACAGTGTACGCAAACTTTACTGTTCAAATTGATTCAAATTTAAATTTGCGCCAAAATCTCTATTCCGGAAAAAAAGACAGACTTTCGTCGTGTAAAATAGGCTTACTATTCTCACTACGCTACTAGTCCTCACATAATAGCCAGCAGTAATGCGCTGCGCGTGAATCGTCACATATTTATTTATAGTGGATCTCGATCGCGCCTCCGTCAAGAACGTCGGCCTGATATCTGCCGCCTCTGGCAGCCGAGGCCTCGCTGCCGATGTAGCCGCCGTTCTCGTGCTGCTGATCCTGACGTCGCCGGCGCGACTGCAACTCGTCGCCTTCGCCGTCGACCGACTGCTGGCCAGTCAGGTCGGTGACTGGCAGCTTGGCCGGGCAGAGCTGCCGCAGGGGGAACACGTTTGTGGGACCCAGGCTAAGCCAGTGCCGCCAGGAGGCCCGGGTCCTGCTGCCGCCCGAATCGATGGCCGCGTGCTGCCACACCGGCGAGATCGCCTTCAGCACGCTCTGCAGGGTGTTGAGTTGATTGATTGATGGATTTGTTGACTGATTGATTGATTGATTGATGGATTTATTGATGGATTTGTTGATTGATTGATTGATTGATGAATTTGTTGATTGATGGATTTATTGATGGATTTGTTGATTGATTGATTGATTGATGGATTTGTTGATTTGTTGACTGATTGATTGATGGATTTGTTTATTTGTTGATTGATTGATTGATAGATGGATTTGTTGATTTGTTGATTGATTGATTGATTGATTGATCGATGGATTTGTTGATTTGTTGATTGATTGATTGATTGATGGATTTGTTGATTTGTTGATTGATGGATTTATTGATTGATTGGTTGACTTGTTGATTGATTGATTGATTGATTGATTTATTGATTTATTGATTTATTGATTTGTTGATTGGTTAACTTGTCGGTTAAATTGACTGGTAAATTGATTGATTGGCTTATTGATGCAATAGTACACTAGTTCCTTGAATGATTGATTAATAGATTCAAATATATATTATTTTTGGTCTGCTATCATTCAACAGTTTACTGACTACATATTGACGCGGTCCCCAGCCCCTCACCCTGTACTGAACGATAGCGATGATGGCGAACAGGAAGATGGCCGCAATCTGCACCAGGGTCAGCGTCCAGCCGATCGCTTTGGCCGAATCCGAATAAAAGTACAAATAGACGCCGTCCGACGTGCGATTGGGAAACAGCTCCGGGTGGTACATCGAGTAGGCGTAAAAGTACAAATAGCTGGTCGTGTCGAACGAAGTGTAGATCGTGGCCACGATGATGCACTGCAGATGGGGTCGCGGCATTTTCAGCTTTAGTGGCGGATTCAGAATTTTTACCGGGGGGGTTGTGACCCCCCCTAATTTTCTGAGGGCCAACCTCCTAGACCCCCGGATCCGCCAGTCTAAAGCTTTATGCCAAAATCTTAGATTAGTGTGTAGTGTGCTTTCCATGGGGATAAACCGGTTACTAAGGACGCCTAATTGGTTGGTTTCCAACCAGGCAAAACTGGTTTATAAGGCTTCAAAAATAGTTTTTATAAGGTGACTAATAGATTTTTAAGGGAGTCAATTTGATTTCTATGGTTTCTAAGAGCTTACTCATAGGTTTCATAATTTCTTAATTTCTTTCTTTCCCTACGAAACCTGTCCAGATTCTAAAATTCCTGCTAGACTACTACGAGTACGCAAAGCAGTAATATAATGGCACCGTTGCAATATGAAAACAATTGAGGCGGTTAGGTATTATTAGAATTTGCGCCACCAGACGCACCAGAATGAACGCGGGCGATATGATCTTCCAGGTGATGCGCCAGAAGATGCCAGGCGAGATGCCGATCGCATTCTTGATGTCGGAGCAGAACTCGTCCAGACCTGTGGTGGGAGGTTAATTGGATTTTAATTGCTCACTTTAATAGCGGGCGCAGCGGGAGGTCATGCACTGGAGGCTGAAGACAGCAGACAGCAGATCTCCTTCAATAAACCATAGCGTGAATGGATTCAATTAAATGCTGCACAACTTTTTAAATTCTACTGTAGTTTGCTATTGCGGCTGAAAAAGTAAAAAAGTAATGTTTAGTTTTACTTAGATACACTATTTTAGAGATTGATCTTTTATTTTATTCCATCCTTGGCTTTTTTAGGTCGATACTTTAAATCACTTTTTAAAATACCTTTTTAGCATTAATAAAAAGATTTTAAGCCCAATTTTTGCAGCTTTTTTAGCGCCATTTTGATCATTATTTTAGCGCCATTTTGATCAATATTTTAGCGCCATTTTGATCAATATTTTAGCGCCATTTTGATAGCTATTCAAGCGCCATTTTGATAGCTATTCAAGTGCCATTTTGATAGCTATTCAAGTGCCATTTTGATAGCTATTCAAGTGCCATTTTGATAGCTATTCAAGTGCCATTTTGATAGCTATTCAAGTGCCATTTTGATAGCTATTCAAGTGCCATTTTGATAGCTATTCAAGTGCCATTTTAATAGCTATTCAAGTGCCATTTTGATAGCTATTCAAGTGCCATTTTGATAGCTATTCAAGTGCCATTTTGATAGCTATTCAAGTGCCATTTTGATAGCTATTCAAGTGCCATTTTGATAGCTATTCAAGTGCCATTTTGATAGCTATTCAAGTGCCATTTTGATAGCTATTCAAGCGCCATTTTAATAGCTATTCAAGCGCCATTTTGATAGCTATTTAAGTGCCATTTTGATAGCTATTCAAGCGCCATTTTGATAGCTATTCAAGCGCCATTTTGATAGCTATTCAAGTGCTATTTTGATAGCTATTCAAGCGCCATTTTAATAGCTATTCAAGCGCCATTTTGATAGCTATTCAAGTGCCATTTTGATAGCTATTCAAGCGCCATTTTGATAGCTATTCAAGTGCCATTTTGATAGCTATTCAAGCGCCATTTTGATAGTTATTCAAGCGCCATTTTGATAGCTATTCAAGTGCCATTTTGATAGCTATTCAAGCGCCATTTTAATAGCTATTCAAGCGCCATTTTGATAGCTATTCAAGCGCCATTTTGATAGCTATTCAAGCGCCATTTTGATAGTTATTCAAGCGCCATTTTGATAGCTATTCAAGTGCCATTTTGATAGCTATTCAAGTGCCATTTTGATAGCTATTCAAGTGCCATTTTGATAGCTATTCAAGTGCCATTTTGATAGCTATTCAAGTGCCATTTTGATAGCTATTCAAGTGCCATTTTGATAGCTATTCAAGTGCCATTTTGATAGCTATTCAAGCGCCATTTTGATAGCTATTCAAGCGCCATTTTAATAGCTATTCAAGCGCCATTTTGATAGCTATTTACTCGTAAGTGCCATTTTGATAGCTATTCAAGTGCCATTTTGATAGCTATTCAAGCGCCATTTTAATAGCTATTCAAGCGCCATTTTGATAGCTATTCAAGCGCCATTTTAATAGCTATTCAAGCGCCATTTTGATAGCTATTCAAGCGCCATTTTGATAGCTATTCAAGCGCCATTTTGATAGCTATTCAAGTGCTATTTTGATAGCTATTCAAGCGCCATTTTAATAGCTATTCAAGCGCCATTTTGATAGCTATTCAAGTGCCATTTTGATAGCTATTCAAGCGCCATTTTGATAGCTATTCAAGTGCCATTTTGATAGCTATTCAAGCGCCATTTTGATAGCTATTCAAGTGCCATTTTGATAGCTATTCAAGCGCCATTTTGATAGTTATTCAAGCGCCATTTTGATAGCTATTCAAGTGCCATTTTGATAGCTATCCAAGCGCCATTTTAATAGCTATTCAAGCGCCATTTTGATAGCTATTCAAGCGCCATTTTGATAGCTATTCAAGCGCCATTTTGATAGTTATTCAAGCGCCATTTTGATAACGACTATTCAAGCGCCATTTTGAAAACTCATTAAGCGCTTTTGGGACAACTTTTTTGTTTTATTTACGCCAGTTTGATAATTTTAAAGCATCATTTTTACAACTATTTTGTGCCGTTAAAATCCATTCGCACTTCTTTGCCTGGGAAACGCAGACAAAGATCACGGATCTCACCGTACAGCCAGGCGATGGCTACAGCGTCGCAGAAGGCGATGAAGATCAGAGACAGGCCGGGGACGAAGTTGTTCTGCAGATTCCAGACGTACATGCCGCCCTGAAGGGGTTCAGAAGACGCAGTCTTGCGTGTGCGGCCTTATCTACTCTCTGCCCTTTTAAAAATTCTTATTTAATTGCTGTACATCGGCTATCGATCGCCTCTCAAGCTAAGAGTGTACAACTTTTTCAACCCCCTTCTGACTTTCTACTGCGCGCTCTTATCTACTTTAAATTAAATAAAATTCTAATTAAATTCTTTTTTTTCTATTTTAATCAGGCCACATGCGGCCCACAGAGCCTCTCCATCCAGCCCTCGGGTCCTTTGAAACTTCAAAATAGCAATCCGGCCATAGCAATTAAGGTTTGCGGCTCTTCTCAGTTCCCTTCTCTACATTCTCTCCTCTCTCCTCTCTCCTCTCTCCTCTCTCCTCTCTCCTCTCTCCTCTCTTCTCTCTCCTCTCCTCTCTCCTCTCCTCTCTCTTCTCTCCTCTCCTTCTCCTCTCTCCTCTCTCCTCTCTCCTCTCTCCTCTCCTCTCTCCTCTCCTCTCTCCTCTCTCCTCTCTCCTCTCTCCTCTCTCCTCTCCTCTCCTCTCCTCTCCTCTCCTCTCCTCTCCTCTCTCCTCTCCTCTCCTCTCCTCTCCTCTCCTCTCTTCTGCCCACCCATGATTTAAATTGAGAATTGGCTCACAGCCTTCTCATTATAGACTAGCCCGCACCCAATCTAAGAGATTTCGTCAATTGAAAAAGTTTAAACGTTGTTCTGCAATTTCAACTACTGTAAATCTGGCAATAACTCGTGTCACACACCGGAGTGCTGAGCAGCAGGGCCAGCAGGAAGTGCAGCAACAGGTACAAGAAGGTGAAGGTCACGCGAAAGTATTTGCCATTCATACAGTCGAATTTCAGCAGCACCTCGCCGAAACCGGTTAGGACCGTCTCCACGCCAGTCATCTGCCAAGATTAAACGTTGTTTTTAATTTTTAAGCTAGCTACTTGCAGTAATATTTAGCTACATATTAGCTATTAGTGCACATTAGATATTTGCAGTAGTGTTTTAATACATCAAAACATATATCCTCAAATCCCGTATCCCCAAATCTCCTAACTCTCAAATCCCATATTCCCCCAAAAAAACACTGACAATGACTTAATTAGTGTTTTGCATTAGTACATATTAGCTACTTGCAGTAGTGTTTTGCTTGTTTCTTCGCGCTTAATTTTGGAGCCATTTTAAATTGAATAGCTGTTGGAATGTGAGGTCCCAGCAGTGAATCTAAACTTTCCACTCATACCGGTATCTATCTCAGCCTGGCTTCAATCGTCCTCTCTACCTGCCCCGTCAATTCCCTCTCTACCTGTCACTAATTCCCCCTGTATTTGTCACTAATTCCCCTCTACCTGTCACTAATTCCCCTCTACCTGTCACTAATTCCCCTCTACCTGTCACTAATTCCCCTCTACCTGTCACTAATTCCCCTCTACCTGTCACTAATTCCCCTCTACCTGTCACTAATTCTCTTCTACCTGTCACTAATTCCCCTCTACCTGTCACTATTTCCCCTCTACCTATCACTAATTCCCCTCTACCTGTCACTAATTCCCCTCTATCTGTCACTAATTCCCCTCTACCTGTCACTAATTCCCCTCTATCTGTCACCAATTCCCCTCTACCCGTCACCAATTCCCATCTATCTGTCACCAATTCCCCTCTACCTGTCACTAATTCCCCTCTACCTGTCACCAATTCCCCTCTACCTGTCACCAATTCCCCTCTACCTGTCACCAATTCCCTTCTACTTGTCACAAGTTTACAAAATTTATCAGCCGAGATAATTGCTCACAAAGCTGTCCACTCCGAGATTGATGAGCATGAAGAAGAACAGGCAGGACCAGAGCTGCGGAATTGGCAGGGTGCCAACGGCCAGCGGGTAGACTTGGAACACCAGGCCGGGACCTGCGGTTCCGTATCGAAGCGGTCAAAGTTTTCTTGCAGCGTCTGTGTGCTGCACTAAATAGTTTTTGTGCATTGAGCACTGGGAGCACAATAAGTACTACGGTTACACTGAGTATGGCCGAATACTTTACTAATTACTAAAAGTACACTGAATACTTTACTTATCACTAAAAGTACATTGAATACTTTAATGATCATTAAAAGTACACTGAATACTTTACTGATCACTAAAAGTACACTGAATACTTTACTTATCACTAAAAGTACATTGAATACTTTAATGATCATTAAAAGTACACTGAATACTTTACTGATCACTAAAAGTACACTGAATACTTTACTTATCACTAAAAGTACATTGAATACTTTAATGATCATTAAAAGTACACTGAATACTTTACTGATCACTAAAAGTACACTGAATACTTTACTTATCACTAAAAGTACATTGAATACTTTAATGATCATTAAAAGTACACTGAATACTTTATTGAGCTCGAAAAAGACACTGAGTGATATGCTTAGCCCTAAAGGTACACACATACCTTTACAAAATTACTATACCGAACACTAAATTTATACATTTATACAAAGAACTAAGACTAAACTAAGTTTAATGAGTACATTAAGTAATATACTATTTGTAAGCTTTACTGAGCACATGCACTGAACTCACCGTCAGAAGCCACAGCCTCCACGCTGCGGTTGGTGAGGTCGGCCATGTAGCCGAGATAGGCGAACACCACAAAGCCGGACAGGAAGCTGAAGCAGGCGTTGCACACGATGGTGATGATGGTGTCCCGGTAGCAGTTGCTGCTGCGCTTGTTGTAGCTGGACAGGCTCAGGTGGCCCCCGAACCCTGCCGCCGTTGAGTAGAACACCTGCACTGAGGCCTCGATCCACGCCTGTCCGGGTTGGGGATGTGGGTTTCGGGAAGCTTTGGAGTTGGGGGATACGAGGTCTTTGGATATGGGATTTGGGGACATGGGCCATTTGGGGATATGGGATTTGGGGACATGGGATTTGGGGATATGGGATTTGGGGATATGGGATTTGGGGATATGGGCCATTTGGGGATATGGGATTTGGGGACATGGGATTTGGGGACATGGGATTTGGGGATATGGGATTTGGGGATATGGGCCATTTGGGGATATGGGATTTGGGGACATGGGATTTGGGGATATGGGATTTGGGGATATGGGCCATTTGGGGATGTGGGATTTGGGACACAGGATTCGCTAGAATCTGAGATTTGGTAGAATATGATATTTGGTCGAATATGGGATTTGTTGGGGGATATGGGATTTAGGCATGGAATGTGGTGATATCGGACTAAGGGAATATGGGATTTCGGATATGGGATTTTGAGAGAATTTGAGAGAATATTATTTTAGAAAATATAGAATCTGGTTAAGATCATATGCCTAAGAAGTTAAAATTTTAATACCCCCACTGGATGCCCACAATCCTCCTGCTAATATTTATTTATTCCCAGCCTCTTTCTTCAAATTCATCAACCGGATCTCACAAAGAGGTCAATCTTGGACACGTCCGGCCGAATGTAATAGTCGATACCCTTGGTGGCGCCAGGCAGCTGTACTCCGTTGATCAGCAGGATGACGAGCAGCAGCACGGGCATGGTGGCGGTGATGTACACCACCTTGCCGGATGACTTGATTCCGCGCCAGAGGGCAAAGAATATGATTGCGTAGGCAATGAAGATGCAGGCAACCAGCACGAACCGGGGCCTGCCCAGGGTCTCGATGTTCGGGCTCTGGTGCACCGCCAGCAGGCCGCGTCTGGCAGGGGAGGTGAGGTTTTTTCGGTGTTGTTTTGTTTGTCTGCTAGCGCTTAATATTTTTGCTCCGTTTTAAAATCCGTATTTTTTAAATCTGCAGTGAATTGGAATTTTAAATACTCTACGAATTTCTACCCGTCACCTGTTCCTGCATCTACCTGTCCCTTTTTTCCCTCATCTACGTGTACCTTTCCCCCCTCTACCTGTCACTTTTCCCCCTGTACCTGTCTCCAATTTCACACTCTATATCTGCCACTAATTAATCTATCCTGTACCTGTCACTAATTCCCCCTTCTACCTTGTCACTAATTCCCCCTCTATTTGTCACTAATTCCCCCCTCTACCTATCACTAATTCCCCCCTCTACCTGTCACTAACTAAGTTATGCAGTAAAACTCAGAAGAGGACTCAAAGTGAAACTCAGAGAGGACAAACTCAAAAAAGTGCAGTGCCAAAAGTTGCGATTCATAAAGACAATGTGCCTCCATCTGTACCCTCTCGTCCTGTTTAAATTCCGATAATAAAGCAACAACGAACAATTTACAAAATTTACTCGCGACGCAGAGTAGCCCCAAGAGCGGGGGGTGCCGTCCATCTCTAATTTCTGCCTGGCAGCTGCTATCATGACAGTATGAGTATAAGAGCGATGGGGCACACACACAACCTGCTTTGAGGGCGCTTGAGTTAGCGATGAAAGGAACAATAAAAAATCTAAAATTCGAGTCCTCTTCATCTAACCAACCGCTCAAAATGCTCAGCTGAGCCGGTGCCCGCCTCACTTTTTGTGACGCCAGGCAGCCAAGATAGCAGCAGGTTGTAAATTAATTAGGGTTCTCAATTCGCAGCCTGCTCAGGCTAATTGGGTCTTCCACTGTGAGAGCATATAGCTCACTGTGCGCACTTGATGAGTAGCGGGGGGCGAACCAACCGTTAAGGTCACTTCAGTGCGCATTTAGCGCTGGAGAAGGCCTGCAACTCAGTGATTACTCTGCGCCTTTAAACCCTCCAGCATGTCAAACTTTTTTTTATCTTCTGCTAATTAAAGTTCTGTCTTTCGGAATGACAGCTGCGTAAAGATGTACGAAAGCTATTGTGAAACTCTGTCTCTGCTGGCACTCTCGTGTCTCTCTGCAGGCACTCTCTCGTCTCTTCTGGCACTCTCCTGTCTTTCTGCCGGCACTCTCCTGTCTCTCTTTTGGCACTCTCCTGTCTCTTCTGGCACTCTCCTGTCTCTTCTGGCACTCTCCTGTCTCTTCTGGCACTCTCCTGTCTCTCTGCCGGCACTCTCCTGTCTCTTCTGGCACTCTCCTGTCTTTCTGCCGGCACTCTCCCGTCTCTTCTGGCACTCTCCTGTCTTTCTGCCGGCACTCTCCTGTCTCTTCTGGCACTCTCCTGTCTTTCTGCCGGCACTCTCCTGTCTCTTCTGGCACTCTCCTGTCTCTTCTGGCACTCTCCTGTCTCTTTTGGCACTCTCATGTCTTTCTGCGGGCACTCTCCTGTCTCTTCTGGCACTCTCCTGTCTCTTCTGGCACTCTCCTGTCTCTTCTGGCACTCTCGTGTCTCTTCTGGCACTCTCCTGTCTCTTCTGGCACTCTCCTGTCTCTTCTGGCACTCTCGTGTCTCTTCTGGCACTCTCCTGTCTCTCTGCAGGCACTCTCCTGTCTCTTCTGGCACTCTCGTGTCTCTTCTGGCACTCTCATGTCTCTCTGCGGGCACTCTCTCGTCTCTTCTGGCACTCTCCTGTCTCTTCTGGCACTCTCCTGTCTCTCTGCCGGCACTCTCCTGTCTCTTCTGGCACTCTCGTGTCTCTTCTGGCACTCTCATGTCTCTCTGCGGGCACTCTCTCGTCTCTTCTGGCACTCTCCTGTCTCTTCTGGCACTCTCCTGTCTTTCTGCCGGCACTCTCCTGTCTCTTTAGGCACTCTCCTGTCTTTCTGCAGGCACTCTCGTGTCTCTTCTGGCACTCTCGTGTCTCTTCTGGCACTCTTATGTCTCTCTGCGGGCACTCTCCCGTCTCTTCTGGCACTCTCCTGTCTCTTCTGGCACTCTCCTGTCTCTTCTGGCACTCTCCTGTCTTTCTGCCGGCACATCTCCTGTCTCTTCTGGCACTCTCGTGTCTCTTCTGGCACTCTCATGTCTCTCTGCGGGCACTCTCCCGTCTCTTCTGGCACTCTCCTGTCTCTCTGCAGGCACTCTCCTGTCTCTTCAGGCACTCTCCTGTCTTTCTGCCGGCACATCTCCTGTCTCTTCTGGCACTCTCGTGTCTCTTCTGGCACTCTCCTGTCTCTTCTGGCACTCTCCTGTCTTTCTGCCGGCACTCTCCTGTCTCTTTAGGCACTCTCCTGTCTTTCTGCCGGCACTCTCCTGTCTCTTCTGGCACTCTCGTGTCTCTTCTGGCACTCTCATGTCTCTCTGCGGGCACTCTCCCGTCTCTTCTGGCACTCTCCTGTCTCTTCTGGCACTCTCCTGTCTCTCTGCAGGCACTCTCCTGTCTCTTCAGGCACTCTCCTGTCTTTCTGCCGGCACTCTCCTGTCTCTTCTGGCACTCTCGTGTCTCTTCTGGCACTCTCATGTCTCTCTGCGGGCACTCTCCTGTCTCTTTTGGCACTCTCGTGTCTCTTCTGGCACTCTCATGTCTCTCTGCCGGCACTCTCCTGTCTCTTTTGGCACTCTCCTGTCTCTTCTGGCACTCTCCTGTCTCTTTTGGCACTCTCCTGTCTCTTCTGGCACTCTCCTGTCTCTTTTGGCACTCTCGTGTCTCTTCTGGCACTCTCCTGTCTCTCTGCCGGCACTCTCCCGTCTCTTCTGGCACTCTCCTGTCTCTTTTGGCACTCTCCTGTCTCTTTTGGCACTCTCCTGTCTCTTCTGGCACTCTTCTGTCTCTCTTCTGGCACTCTCGTGTCTCTTCTGGCACTCTCCCGTCTCTTCTGGCACTTTCCTGTCTCTCTGCCGGCACTCTCCTGTCTATTCTGGCACTCTCGTGTCTCTTCTGGAACTCTCCTGTCTCTTCTGGCACTCTCATGTCTCTCTGCCGGCACTCTCCTGTCTCTTCTGGCACTCTCCTGTCTCTTCTGGCACTCTCCTGTCTCTTATCCCTAAATGACACAGAATTTCAAAAGTTATTGCTTCAGAGTTCGGAGTAAATCTGTCCAGTGCACAAGTTCAACTTAGCAAGGGTAATTGAGGACTGTTAATTAATTAAGAAGCCACAGTGTGGCGGCAGCAGCACTCTGAGCGGATAATTTTTATCCTTCTAATTAGACTTAATTAACTTGTCGAGATGAGACCAGCTGTGCCGAAGCAATTTTGCCCAGCATGCGAGCTTAGGCGATAGGCGAAAAGCTGTCAAACTTTCCGGGCAGGCCCCGGTTGCGTCGAGGGTTGCGCTGGCGGTGCAAAACGATACTCAAAAACTATTACTTGACATAATTGCTTGTAGCGAAGCCTGTGTGTTGCTTTTATTGCTTTTATTGCTGGGATTCTAGAGGAAAGACTTGCTAATTTCTGTCAATTGGCTTCGGAGTAATCATCACTCAAAAAGGGTGGCAACTAGAGAAGTGTGGGAAAAAGTCAATGACAAATTAATTAATTTGTTAGGGCTTTAAATGAAAAAGTTTCTGTTACTAAAATTATCGACTTTGGTGTGCACTGGAGGGCGTCAGTTCGTATCTGAGTGTGTCAGTTCGGATCTGAGTGTGTCAGTTCGGATCTGAGTG
This sequence comes from Macrostomum lignano, assembly GCA_002269645.1. Lineage (NCBI taxonomy): Eukaryota > Metazoa > Platyhelminthes > Macrostomidae > Macrostomum > Macrostomum lignano. The sequence continues at coordinate 158,137 of NIVC01001645.1, read as the reverse complement.
TGTCAGTTCGGATCTGAGTGTGTCAGTTCGGATCTGAGTGTGTCAGTTCGGATCTGAGTGTGTCAGTTCGGATCTGAGTGTGTCAGTTCGGATCTGAGTGTGTCTGTTTGGATCTGAGTGTGTCAGTTCGGATCTGAGTGTGTCAGTTCGTATCTGAGTGTGTCAGTTCGGATCTGAGTGTGTCAGATTGGATCTGAGTGTGTCAGATTGGATATGAGTGTGTCAGATTGGATCTGAGTGTGTCAGATTGGATCTGAGTGTGTCAGATTGGATATGAGTGTGTCAGATTGGAGCTGAGTGTGTCTGTTTGGATCTGAGTGTGTCAGTTCGGATCTGAGTGTGTCAGTTCGGATCTGAGTGTGTCAGTTCGGATCTGAGTGTGTCAGTTCGGATCTGAGTGTGTCAGTTCGGATCTGAGGGTGTCAGTTCAAATCTGAGGGTGTCAGTTCAAATCTGAGTGTGTCAGATCGGATCTGAGTGTGTCAGTTCGGATCTGAGTGTGTCAGATTGGATCTGAGTGTGTCAGATTGGATCTGAGTGTGTCAGATCGGATCTGAGGGTGTCAGATTGGAGCTGAGGGTGTCAGTTCGGATCTAAAGGTGTCAGTTCAGATCCAAGGCAACTCACTCAAAGTACTCAACAGACGAGAGCACAGAGTCACCAGTCTGGTTGAGCGCAGACAGATTGCGGAACTGGTCCACCGTGCGGCACCATGGCGTGTTGAAGTCGTGCCCGCAGGTCATCCAGGGCAGCTCGCCAGCCGTGAACGAGTTGAAGAAGAAAAATATGCACCAGCCAACCATGACGTTATAATAAAACATGCCGATGCCAAGCAGGCACTGCGCCACTCCGATGCCCCTGCCAGCCGGTGACACGTCCCACACCTGGATGCAGCCAGCCTGCTGTGTCTGGCCCAGGCTGATCTCCAGGTAAAGCAGGGGCATCGCTTGGAATATGTTGCACACGATGTAAGGGATGAGGAAGGCGCCTGAGGAGTGTTGGAGTAGGGGTAGTTTGTACTTTTAGCGCTATTGCTATTGCTTGCACGTTTGATTACATTTTTGCAATTTCCTTTTCCCGTACACTCCCTCGTTACCCATTCCCCTGTTACCCATTCCCCTGTAACCCATTCCCCGGTTACCCATTCCCCTGTTACCCATTCCCCTGTAACCCATTCCCCGGTTACCCATTCCCCTGTTACCCATTCCCCTGTTACCCATTCCCCTGTTACCCATTCCCCTGTTACCCATTCCCCTGTTACCCATTCCCCTGTTACCCATTCCCCTGTTCCCCATTCCCCTGTTACCCATTCCCCTGTTCCCCATTCCCCTGTTACCCATTCCCCTGTTCTCCATTCCCCTGTTCCCCATTCCCCTTTTACCCATCCCCTGTTACCCATTCCCCTGTTCCCCATTCCCCTATTACCCATTCCCCTGTTCCCCATTCCCCTTTTACCCATCCCCTGTTCCCCATTCCCCTGTTCCCCATTCCCCTGTTACCCATTCCCCTGTTACCCATTCCCCTGTTCCCTATTCCCCTATTACCCATTCCCCGTTCCCCATTCCCCGTTCCCCATTCCCCGTTCCCCATTCCCGTTCCCCATTCCCCGTTCCCCATTCCCCGTTCCCCATTCCCCGTTCCCCATTCCCCGTTCCCCATTCCCCGTTCCCCATTCCCCGTTCCCCATTCCCCGTTCCCCATTCCCCGTTCCCCATTCCCCGTTCCCCATTCCCCGTTCCCCATCCCCCGTTCCCCGTTCCACATCCCCTGTTCTCAATCCCCCGTTCTCAATCCCCCTGTTCCCCATTCCCCTGTCCCCCATCCCCTGTCCCCCATTCCCCTGTACCCCATCCCCCTGTACCCCATCCCCAGTTGGCCGCAGCCGCACAGCAACTCACCGCCGCCATACTTGTAGCACAGGTAGGGAAACCGCCACACGTTGGCCAAGTCGATGGCGAATCCCACAGCGGACAGCACGAACTCTACCTGAGAGTCCCAGTGCTGGCGAGGCAATTCGCTAGCCGGTTTCATATTCCAATTAGACAGTTGAATTATTATTACCTTGAGTATTGACAGTCGGCCACTGGTCAGTTCAGTGATTTACAACTAGCACTATCTGGACAGCAGACACGGTTTTTATCAGATGAAAATTCTTTTCTACGCCGCCATCCTATCGTATGGCAGTGACTGTGGGCTCAGCCTTCATTGGACTTCGTGCAGACAGAGTTTTGCCTTGCAGCGTCTGAGTCTGGCACAAATTGGCACAATGGACTGCAGTCTCTGTACCTGAGTTTTGAGTCGGTTTGAGCCTTTGGCGAGGTGCACAACTTGCATGGTTTCACTGGGGTTAGGTCTGGTCAGTGTTTACGAGCCACATCTACAAATTTATGACTTTGTGTTCACATTGCGCAAATATGCTTTGATGTGGCGGGTAGTTTTTGGTTTGGAATTTTTGCTTAGTGCATCTCTTTTAACAGAAGATGGACGAGTTGGGGGGGGGTGCCAAAACCAAATATATTAAATGCTTTGGTATTCATAATTTATGTGTATTCATGAACGAGTAGAGTAAATATTGAGGCACATTCATTATTGTTGCCCAATATGATGCATTTGCGCCTGCCCAGTTTGAAATAGTTGGACTGCCGTTTCAGGACACTTCTGACCGTCACTTCAGGACAGTTAGACTGCCGTTTCAGGACAGTTCAGACCGTCACTTCAGGACAGTTCAGACCGTCACTTCAGGACAGTTCAGACCATCACTTCAGGACAGTTCAGACCGCCACTTCAGGGCAGTTCAGACCGCCACTTCAGGGCAGTTCAGACCATCACTTCAGGGCAGTTCAGAGAGTTCCTACTGCCGCCGCATTGAGTTCTACAATTATAGTTACACTGTACTAACAGCAAAAAACACTGAGAATTGGTCTCAAATTCGTTGGATGGAACTGGAAGCATTTGATCTCATGTATTTGAATACTTTTTAACTCAATCTAACTCGAATCAGACTCTACTCATCCGTTGATTCGTTCCGTTCTACTGGAAGCTGGCGTCTTCATCTCCCAAGAGAGTTTCAGGTCTTCACAACACACTGAAATCCTACACCGCATGCCCCGGTTACGCAATCACTTTCGCAGATTCACAGATGCTCTGTCTGGCGTTGTTTGAGCAAGCCTGACCCCCAGCTCATTGTTATTAATTGTTTGTCGGTCCGGATTGACCAACTCAATTCCAGATCGAAATAGCATTGATTGACTAAATTGAATTTCTCACATTTTCAATACAATAATTTGCCATTTAAACTCGGTATGCGTATTTCTGTATTGTGCAACACAATTTCAGGTAGCAAGCAGTGCTTTGATTAGCTTTATAATTGAGAACTTCATCATAGTTGAGGACAATTAAATAATTATCCTTTAATTGGGGGTGTCGCCAGTTAATAATGCAGACATACACTTCAGACTGAGGTGTCTCAGGCCTCGCCACTCTCTCTGACTCTCAGCCTACCTCTTCATGACTCTCAGTCTTCCCTTTCTCTCTTCTCTCTGACTCTCAGCCTTCCCTCTCTCTACTCTCTGACTCTCAGCCTTCCCTCTCTCTCTTCTCTTTGACTCTCAGCCTTCCCTCTCTTTCCTCTCTCTGACTCTCAGCCTTCCCTCTCTCTCCTCTCTGACTCTCAGCCTTCCCTCTCTCTTCTCTCTGACTCTCAGCCTTCCCTCTCTCTCCTCTCTCTGACTCTCAGCCTTCCCTCTCTCTTCTCTCTGACTCTCAGCCTTCCCTCTCTCTCCTCTCTGATTCTCAGCCTTCCCTCTCTCTCTTCTCTCTGACTCTCAGCCTTCCCTCTCTCTCTTCTCTTTGACTCTCAGCCTTCCCTCTCTCTCTTCTCTTTGACTCTCAGCCTTCCCTCTCTCTCTTCTCTTTGACTCTCAGCCTTCCCTCTCTCTCTTCTCTTTGACTCTCAGCCTTCCCTCTCTCTCCTCTCTGACTCTCAGCCTTCCACCCATCCATTTGCTAAAAATGGTCTGTCGGTATCTAGGTACCCTCTCCTTTTCTGTCTACCTTTTTTCCATTCTCCTCTATCTGACCCTGAAGCACTTGGGTTTCTCCGCTGTTCCATCGATGCTGCCTCATTTGATCTCTTTTAAAGACACACCCTCCAGAATCCACTTGCACTCATTCCTAGTCTGTCTCTGCCATCTTCTGCATATGCCATCTGCATCTTGATCCAGCTGCCCGCAAGGAAGAATTTCTATGCAGGTTTTCTCCGCAGTAGTCTTCAACAGGCTGGGAGCTATTTTGAAACAAGCGAATATTAAAAATAGCACACACTGCAGCGGATGCACGGTGCGCGAACTTTGAATTGCACTTCGGTTTGATTGACCCACTTCTTGAAAGATGAACTCTTGCCCAAAGAATTATTGATAAAAGAGATTAGTATTGAAGGTTAAACAGTGCACTATACTCGTAGATCAGGCAGATGGACAGACAATTCCGGGCATTGAATCGCATGAACTGATGTACAATGCAGACGGAGAAGTGAAGTACAAGACTTCGTTTGCTATATGAAAGTATGAGACAGTTTTGTAAAATAGTAGTTGTTGTTTTTGCTAGCTATCATAATAATAATATCTATTGACCTAGATCTTCTTTCCGCAAGACCTTAAGCCTGTTCAGTGTCTCCCAGCTGTTAACCGTGCGTTAGCGTCGGGTCCAGATTCTCACAACAGATATCTGCTCACTCTCGAATCAACAGATGTCAAACACTGATAAACAAAGCGGCGGGGCATAGCAACGAGCCGCGATCCGATAAAAGTAGCCTCAGGATCAGGCGAGACGACTAAATATCTCAAATTGATCTCAAGCTGCGCGAGGTCCTGGGGCAGGTATCCGAGGTGTAGTTTCAACGCATTCTCTCTTCGCCTATTTTGTCTTGAAAACAGAACTCAACTCCAGCGCCTGCGGCTATTGCGGCGGCTGAGAAATCGACGCAATCCGGCTGAGAAGCCAGTCCGTTTAATAATAATACTCCCATTCCCCAAGGTGCGCGAGTTTTCTCTCGCTGTTGCTGTGGCGACCGCTGAGTCAACCAGGCAGAGAGAATGCGTGTTGTGTGTGTTTGTGTGCCTGTGCGCTACCGCTGCCCTCCGGTGCAATTAGCTCCCAATCTGTGGCGCAACTGTGGGGTCACAAGGCAGAGAGCGCGTATAGTTAGTTACCATTCAAAAAAGCCCTTCTCAGTGGGGGTGGTATGGAGAAGGCGGGGAGCCGGTCGAGTTTTATTTGTTGACTCGGTCGTTGTCAAGGTGCCAGTTTAGCAAGGTAGTTAGGGATTTTATTACAGGATAATAATGAGTGTTGAGTAGCCAATTCAAGCCGGGTTGAGTGATTGTTCAACGGGCAAATCGAGTTAAGCCGGTGCTCACACACTTTCTCATAGATCCTCTGACCTCGTGTGCTCAGTCTGTGTACTCAAAGCCCTCTTATTCCCCAAGGGGGATTGAGCGCCCCACCCAACCACCACTTTGTGAGATTTCTTAGAAAATCTTTGCACGCGAGCGGTCACAGCTGCCTTGTTGAGTAGCTATAGGCGAGAAATTTGATGACGCTGGGCAACTCAGGAGCTCTCCAGAGATTTATCCGCCAACTGCCCGTGTGGGTCACGCGTGTGTCCGGCACCGGCCTGCATTGTCCGGTGAATGGTGATCGTGGGCTTCTTAACTAGTTAGTTAGCTAGTTAGTTAGTGAGTTAGTTAGTTAGTTAGTTAGTGAGTTAGTTAGTTAGTTAGTTAGTTAGTTAGTTAGTTAGTTAGTTAGTTAGTTAGTTAGTTAGTTAGTTAGTTAGTTAGTTAGTTAGTTAGTTAGTTAGTTAGTTAGTCAGTTAGTTAGTTAGTTAGTCAGTTAGTTAGTTAGTTAGTTAGTTAGTTAGTTAGTTAGTTAGTTAGTTAGTTAGTTAGTTAGTTAGTTAGTTAGTTAGTTAGTTAGTTAGTTAGTTAGTTAGTTAGTCAGTCTCAGTCGTCCAAGCTCAGTCGATCCTGTTCAAATTCAATGCCCAGCCATGAGAGGATAAACTTTAAGTAGCTTTAATTCGTGAAGAACACCATTCATTCAATTGTGCTGAGAATATAAGTGCTGACAATACTTCAATATGCGTATTGTGATCAATAGGAAGTCGAGAATTGCAGTTTCATAATTAGCCTTGTGCAAAAGATTAAAAGAAGCATTATACAAAAGCAGGCATATCGCATGTGACGCAATCAGGACTGAGTCTGCCCTGAGCTGAGAGGGATTCTGGACGCGCCATGCTTGGCCGGCTTCCCAGAGGCACTGCGGCCGATGAGGATTTGTCGAAAAATTCAATGGCGGCTTATAGAGATGTTCTTGCGCAATATTTCTGCTGACGTGGTCTTTTACACGAGTCTTTTTTTAACTTCAGAAGATAATAGCAGTTGTGTACGGCCAGTGGGGTTGAAAACTGGGCTTTAATGGAGCCTGCGTGCAATCGTGCGTTACGTACCGTGCAGGTGGCTGTTGGACAACCTGGGCCCTCGGGGTCGGTGCTGAGTGCCGATGGGGGCGGGCTTTGCAATGAAGGCTTAACGGGAGGAAATCAAAGAGAAAAGACCGTCAATTTGGAGTTTTGACGCAAGAAGTGGCTGAAATTGGCGCCAACAAAGGTAAAATTGGTCGCAAGAATGTAAGACTATCTGCCCCCCTCTCTACCCTCTCTACCCACTCTACCTTCTCTACCATCTCTACCTTCTCTACACTCTCTACCTTCTCTACCGTCTCTACCTTCTCTATCCTCTCCACCCTCTCTACCCTCTCTACCTTCTCTACCCTCTCCACCCTACCTTCTCTACCTTCTCTACCCTCTCTACTCACTCTACCTTCTCTACCCTCTCCACCCACTCTACCTTCTCTACCCTCTCTACCTTCTCTACCCTCTCTACCCTCTCCATCCACTCCACCTTCTCTACCCTCTCTACCCACTCTACCTTCTCTACCCTCTCTACTCACTCTACCTTCTCTACCTTCTCTACCCTCTCCACCCTACCTTCTCTACCTTCTCTACCCTCTCTACTCACTCTACCTTCTCTACCCTCTCTACCTTCTCAACCCTCTCTACCTTCTCTACCTTCTCTACCATCTCTACCCTCTCTACCTTCTCTACCATCTCTACCTTCTCTACCCTCTCTACCTTCTCAACCCTCTCTACCTTCTCTACCTTCTCTACCATCTCTACCTTCTCTACCCTCTCTACCTTCTCAACCCTCTCTACCTTCTCAACCCTCTCTACCTTCTCAACCCTCTCTACCATCTCTACCTTCTCTACCCTCTCTACCTTCTCAACCCTCTCTACCTTCTCTACCTTCTCTACCCTCTCTACCTTCTCTACCTTCTCTACCCACTCTACCCTCTCTACCCTCTCTACCTCTCTACCTTCTCTAACCTCTCTACTCACTCTACCTTCTCTACCCTCTCCATCCACTCTACCTTCTCTACCTTCTCTACCTTCTCTACCCTCTCTACCTTCTCTACCATCTCTACCATCTCTACCATCTCTACCTTCTCTACCCTCTCTACCTTCTCAACCCTCTCTACCTTCTCTACCTTCTCTACCTTCTCTACCTTCTCTACCTTCTCTACCTTCTCTACCTTCTCTACCCTCTCTACCTTCTCAACCCTCTCTACCTTCTCTACCTTCTCTACCTTCTCAACCTCCAATTCATTTTCTCCAGGGCGCCAAGAATCCAAGGGCCAGCCATATGGTCCCCCAACTGGCAGTAACTAACAACCGGCCCCAGTCACTCAGCATAATCAAGCACCTGTAAAGACCGAACCCGCGACCTTGACTTACTTGACTTAGCTGCAGGGCTGTCCCGGAGGGGACACAGCGGGAAGGCGCGGGCGCCCATTCCGCTAGTCCCTGAACGGCCGACGCGTCGCTATGGACGGAGGGTTGGCGCCGCCCAGGGAGGTCCCCCAGTGTCGCCAGCAGCTATGGTGCTCTCTGGAAAGGAGAGTTCAGCCCTGCGGGTGGCCCGAAGGTAGCGCATGAGCTGATTAAAGTTTTCGGGTTTGCACGCTTCAGTAATAGATGTGTGTGGCCCGAGGTAAGTGAGTCTGGCCCGCGTGAAGGCGGGACAGATGCTGACGAAATGCTCAGCGGTTTCGTCACCTGAGTTGCAGAAACTACAGGTGGCGTTGGTGGCGTTGCCCTGCAGGTACTGGTGCCTGGAGAAGCAGCCATGACCAGAGAGGGTCATGGTGGCAGCCCGGATGTCTCTGCGCGAGAGGCGCAAGAGGAGCTTCCGGAGCTGGTGAGAGGGCTGAGGGACAGCGCCTCTGGATTGCCTGCAGTTCGTGCGGTTCGCCCAAGTCGAGCGGTGCTGAGTCCTGATCCACGCTTTGATGCGCGAGTCGATGACACAGCCAGGAATCGGGACAAGAGGTTCGGGGCCGAGAGAGGAGCCGGAGGCACCAACTTTTGCAAGGGTGTCAGCCAACTCATTTCCTCGGATCCCCACATGCCCCGGAACCCACTTAAGGGTAATTTTGTTGGCGGAACCCAACATATTGAGGAGTTTGATACAGTCAAGGACTGTAGCAGAGTTGGTGCTGCAGCCACTGATGGCGTGCAAGGCAGCTTGGCTGTCCGAATGGAAAATGATGTTCTTACCAGTAACGCCAGTGGCGAGAAGCTCTGCAGTGCAGGAGCTGATGGCCAGAACTTCATTTTGGAAAACACTGGAGTTGACCCCAGTGTATTGAGCGTGGGTAGCGATGACCCTCCCGTTCAGAAAGATTCCAACACCAAAGCCGGTGTTGGCTGACTGCTTAGAACCGTCGGTGTAGCAATGAAGCTCACCAGGGTTCCAATGGTCATTGATGTTATCGCGCGAGTCGATAGCTACGGAGTAGCGCTGTCTCAGGTTGAGCGTTGAGGCAATGCCATCGGTGAAGACGCGATTGGCCTGACACTCGTTGAGAAAGTTGAGGCACAGATCGCTATGCGGGACAAGGTTCCGCTTAGCAGGTGCTCTCATGTAAATGAATTTGACGCCGGCATCAATTAGACGCCGCGTCGTTCTAGCCGCCTCACCCCTGATGAAGAGGTCAAGAGGCGGAAGATTAAGAAAGGCCCCCATGCCAGCAAAGGGCGTGGACCTGGTGGCGTTGCAGATGAGCCTACACGCTCTGCCTTGGATCGTGTTGAGCAGGTCTGCATGGCTTTTGACCTGGGTAGCGCTAACCCAGACAACAGAGGCGTACGTAATGGCAGGTCTAACTACGGAAGTATAGATCCACCAAAGCCGCTTTGGGGATAGACCCCAAGAAGTGCCAAGTGCTCGTCGGAGCTGGGCCAGGATGGCTGAGGCACGCTTAGCTTTTGCTTTCACGTGGAAGGACCAGTTGAGCCGGTGGTCAAGTGTGACCCCGAGACATCTGGTCTGGTGCGCGAAGGCAATATCTCTGCCGTAGAGCTGCAGAGGACGTATGTTCCAGCGTAGTCTGCTGGTAAACATAATGGCAACGGTTTTGGGCTCAGAGAGTTCCAAACCATTGTCATTGGCCCAGGATTCTGCTTTGCGGATAAAGCTCTGCATCAGATCCCTGAGCGTGCTGGAGACGGTCCTGCCACAATGGCCGTGACGTCATCAGCATACCCGACTTTGAAGACGGGGTCAGGTCGGGAGTCACTCAGAAGAGCGTCCATGACCAGGTTCCAGAGCGTCGGGGTGAGGACTCCGCCTTGGGGTCCACCCTTACAGACTCTGGTGGAGGCAGTTTGCCCAAGAAGTTGGGCAGTGACCGTACGGTTGGAGATCATGTACATGATCCACCGTATGAGGGTAGCATGAGCTTTGCGATTTTGAAGGGCCCTCTGAAACGCTTCAAAGATAACGTTGTCGAAGGCGCCAACAATGTCAAGAAAGAGAGCCAGGGCGTAACCGTCACCCAGTACCGCCCGTTCAATCTTTTCGACAATCGCATGCAGGGCGCTGTCAGTCGACCTCCCGGTACGGAAGGCGTGCTGATTATTGCTGAGGGGCATCGCTGTCAGCTCGCAGGAGAGCAGCCGCCAGAGAATAAGCCTCTCAGTGAGCTTAAGCATTGCTGACGTTAAGCTAATTGGCCGGAAGGCCTTGACGCTTTGGTAGTCACCCTTCCCAGGTTTGGGAATAAAGACTACTCGAGCTTCAGTCCAGCTTTTGGGAACGTATCCCAGCTGGATAGAGGCCCGCATAAGATTGCGGGTGAGTCTCAGGAACGAGGGTATCTTGGCTGCTTCACGAAGGAGAACAGGGTAGATACCATCAGGTCCAGGAGATTTGAAGGGTTTGAAGGTTCTGACCGCACGAGCGATTAGGTCTTCAGTGACAATGCCCGCCGCTAGGGTGGCTCCATCCATCGAATGGTTGGGCTCCGGTCTAGCAGTAGGTACCCTCGGGAAGAATGTGCTAAGCATATGCTGAAGCACTTCTTCAGGGTCTTTAGTAAGAGAGCCATCATCTTTTTTGATCATGGCTAATTTGGACATTTTGTCCATTGTAAGGGCCTTGACAAGCCTAGAAGTAGGTCTGTCTTGATCCAATTCATTGCAGAATTGGCGCCACTTACATTCCTTGGCCTTGCGCACTTCAGATTTGAAATTGCGGGAGGCTTGCCGGAAAAGCTCCATGTCCTCCGGGTTTCCGGTCTTCATGGCACGGCGATGAAGGCTTTTGGCCTTCCGCCTGAGTTTCCCCAGCTCCGGGTTCCACCACGGCGCCGAGGTCTTGCCTCTGTAGGCGCGAGCAGGACAAGCCGCTTCGTAGGCTGCAATAATGCAACCTGTCAGCGTCTCAGCCATATGATCCACATCCTCGCAGGTCTCAATCGGACGTAAGTCCGTGAGTTCCTGCAGGTGCAGATCAAGGGCAGCCTTGTAGGCCGCCCAATCAGTGTTGCGGATATTGCGTCTCCAAGTGATCGGAGACTGGGTTTTAGTGTCCGCGATATTAAAGGCGATAAAGCAGTGGTCAGACAGGGAGGGCTCCTCAGACCAGACTCTCCACTCCTTGACTCTGTCAAAGAGTCTTGGGGTAACGAGTGTGGCGTCGAGGACCTCGGTCCATCTGCCATTATTAAAGGTAGGAGTGCTGCCGCGGTTGCAGAGCATGAGGTTTGTGTTAGAGATGAGGGCCAGAAGCTCCTCTCCTCTAGTGTTGGTATCTTTGCTGCCCCAGTGCTTGTGGTGCGCGTTGAGGTCGCCCCCTAAGCACAGCTCAGCGTTCTGGGACTCGCAGTACTGCGCAAGGCGCAGTAAACTCTCGGAGCAGGGTCTCTGTCGCCTGGGATATAAACCGAGGCAACAAGACACGTACGCGGAGAGAAATGATTAGATTGGATGACGCAAAGGTCTCCATCAGAGAGATCAGTCCTCAGCCAAGCCTGGAGATGGCTAGCAGCGAGGATAGCCGCTCTAGGGCGGCTGTTCCCCGGGCCACACACATAAAAATCAGAGTAGCCAGAGGGAATGTTGGGCAACTTACCGTTGCGCATCCAGGGTTCCTGGATCAGGATGAGGCCTGGCCTGTACAGCTCAGCAATCTTCATCAGATTTACTGACGCAGATACGCAATGCTGTAAATTTATTTGCAGACAGAATGTCGCTCCTTTGGCAGCGTGGAGCTTAGTCATACTGTATTAAATGCAATATCTGGCTAGAGCCCAGGGCCATCAAGGAGACTTGGACAACAGATCGTCCTCGTCCCAGGCCGCTGGGGCTTGACTGGGAGATGGGAGTTGGTCGACGTCCATGGCCTCCTCACCCCCACCGGCCCCCCAGCAGAGTCCTCAGGCTCCGATGACAGGATGGAGGAAGCTTCCTCACCTGCATCTTTACCTTCAGACCCCACCAAGGTGGCCGAGGAGAGCTCGGATTCCGAAGACCCGGCCTCGTCCTCAACTCCTTCTCCGACTGGCAGGTTTGGTTCCCGGGGCTCGGCCGGAGCCGTTACCGCGGTCGCCGAACTGCTGCTAGCAGAGGGGCGAGATGCAGCTTTGGCTTTGGGATCGGCTTGCGCCTTTCCTTGGGCCTTAGACTGCGCCCCGCTCTTGCCGGAGATGCCGGGGTTGGCAGTAGCCTTCCCTTTGGCAGACTTTCCTCGGCGCAACTTGAGCTTGAGGGCACCCAGCTGGAAAGAGGATCCATTAGGGTACCGACTCGCCCAAGTGCTGGAAAGGCCGAGGACAATTGAGTTGCCCGTCTCCCCCCTGCGGACTTTACGGTGATACACCAGTCCACTAGCAGGGAGGTCGGGGTTCAGACGCAGTAGGACCCGGCGAATAACGTCTGGTCCAGCTGCGGTGCTCTTAGCAGGGACGAAAACCACATAGGGTATCGTCTTTGGACGCTGGCCCTCGCGAAGAAAAAGAGCTCCGCCAAGGTCAGCATCCAAGGAGAACGTCGGTAGCCGCTGGAGCAGCCGCCGAGCGTCCTCCTCGCTGCTAGGAGCAATAAGAACGAATGTGCTTCGCAGCACCATCCGCTCAACGCCGATGGAGATTCCCTCCTCGACAGTCAGCTCAATCAGATAGGAGTCAACAGCACTCCACACTTTTTGAAGCTGATCAGTGGTCCAGTCCTGGTCGCGACCTTGGATGATCACTCCCGGGATTTTGGCCTTGGCCTTCGCCGCAAAGGTAGCTCCCGAAGGAACCTCCTTGTTGGCAGTGGCCATTTGTTGCGCCGTGGTTTCGGCCTCAGCAGCCGCGGCAGCAGCTCCAGGGAGCGCCGCCGCTGAACTACTGGAGCTTCCACCGGCCGGCCCGCCTGGTTGCCTTGGGACTCCAGTCGCTTCAGCATCCATGGTGGACGCCGCCGCTTTGGCCCCCGCAGCTCCCTTCTTGGCCTGCCTTTTGGCGCGTTGTTTAGCGCGTTTGCGCTCAAGCCGAGCCCGCTGAGCTTCATCGGATCTGCCAGGTTTGGCCGGTCCTTTAGGCTCAGAGCTCGCGGTTCCCTTAGATCCACCAGCGGAGCTGGCAGGTCTTAGGGTATTTTGAGTTTGGTAGCTCTGGTCGGATCTGCCAGCAGAGCCAGCCGGTCCTTCCTTTGCCACAGTTGAATCAGTCGGTTGGGATCTGCCAGCAGGGCCGGCCGGTCCTTCAGACTGAGGTTGGGGTTTAGAAGGGTCCCCGTCCCTAGAAATAGCTTGTTTATCCATAGTCGGCTCGAAGGCCATGATAAAAGGTTGGTGGGCTACCCTCAAAGGGGCGCGGTACCCACCCGGCCGCTCCACCTGACCGGGCAGTAGGCCAATAGCACCCTCAAGGCTGGCCCGACACCAGGAGGGGGACCGCTTGCGACCGGACTACTCCCCGGCCTTCCAGCCCATCGGCACGGTCAACACCTTAGGCATTAGAGAGTACGTTAAGCAGTACCACGGCCTGCAGGTTGGCGAGCCAGACCCGCATACCCAAATTCGGCCGAAGCCACTGGATAGGGTCGCCAGCGCCGGAGCCCAGTCTGTCCAGCAGCCCTAGGGACTGCCTTGAACACACGCGGGGACGAGTACCCTGGGTCGACTTGCGAGACAGCCTGGGGGGGGGGTCTGCGGCTGCCAGAGGCAAATAGAGGGTGCAGACCTCCCACCAGCCTTGACCTGCTGAAGATAGGGGCAGGCGTGAAGCATCGCAGACCTTAGCCCATGGGCCTAGTCTGTCTCATACTTCACTGGCATGCTGAATACGCCTTCGCGCGCAACCCGCGACCACTTCAACAGATTCACTTCGCACCAAATCGTGAGATCAAATACTAAACTGGCAGAGCAGCAAGAGAGGGGCAGATCAAAGGCTAATTTCTCGTAGAGCTCATCAATACCTCGGGATTGGCTCCGACTAAACTCGATTGCGTCATCGGTTTATAAAGAAGGGATGAGAAGACCCGGCCCTGTTAGCTGCTGCTCAGAAAGTGAAAGGGAGGAGGAGATGGGGGTCTGCGGTGGGGGGAGGTCGCCCTCAACCCCTCCGCTCCGAGCCCCCAACCTCAATAGAAAGGCCCCCCCTCACAAGGCCTGCGGTCCCATCCTCCAGTAAAGCTCTTCAGCCTCTTAACACCTTCGCTATTGAACCAAACCAAAGGAGGAACACATTATTAACACCATACAAACTTAGCGCGAAGATCCCTACACTGATTATGCATTATTCGGTAAGTGATGAAACATTTATCAATTGTTTTTCATACCTGTAAGCATCAAATGAGCAAGCCTGGCTTTAACTTTTTTATCACCAAAGCAGCGATGGTTTTTTATGGAAGCTGGTCAAATGTTAATCTTCATCATCCCTTGCCCACCCATTGCAGCTTCAATACGCCTACGCGAGCAGCCTGTTACCTCGGCAGCCGTTGCCTCAGCAACAACTGCTGGATCTGGCCAGCTTCCCTTTCTGGCCGTGGCAGCAGCAGCGGCCGAATCAGCAGCAGTCACCGCCGCCGCCACCGCCGCCTCCAGCACCGGCTCCCAAACTGAAGTTCTCTGTCGAAGCCATTCTGTCGTCGCCCTCAACGCCGCGACAGCAGCAACCGTTGAAGCAGCCAGAGCTGCAGTCGGCAGCTTCAACAGCAGCAGCAGGAAGCGGCAGCGGCAAAGACCGCCAGCAGGTTGTGCAGTCCGTCGCCCAGGTGATGGCCGGCTCCCGCGGCTGTCGACTTCCCGCCGCCACTGCCTCCTGGGAGGAAGGCAGCTGCGGCGGCGGGCGCGCTGCTGGCCGGCAGCAGCGAACTGCCCGGAAGTACGTCTGCTCGGCCTGCGGTATGGCGTTCTCGCGTAGCAACACCTTGGCAACGCATAGGGTGAGTTGTGAACAGTTTCTTAGCTGTCTTCCGGGATTCAATATCGTTCGTGTTGTCTAATCCTCTAGTCTCACTCACTCAACCCTCTAATCTTATCCCTGTTCCCGGTTACCTCAGACCTCACCTACATCTGGTTGCTCTTGCCTATATCTAATCTCGCATATCGTTGTCTCCCATACGTTCAAACTCTTATCTCTAGTCTCATCTATTAGATAATGCACGTCTCACCCAGCTACAATCTAACATCTGAAATCTCAATTACAGATCTCTAATGTAGATCTTTAATATCACCCAGTTCTTGCCTCACTCAGCTCCAATCTCAGCCGTCTCAACTCTCACCCAGCTCCAATCTCACCCGTCTCTAATCTCACCCAGCTCTTGTCTCACTCAGCTCAAATCTCACCCAGCTACAAGCTCAGCCGTCTCAGATCTCACCCATCTCTAATCTCACCCAGCTAGCTCTCGTCTCACTCAGCTCCGATGTCACACATCTCTAATCTCACCCAGCTAGCTCTCGTCTCACTCAGCTCCGATGTCACACATTTCTAATCTCACCCAGCTCTTGTCTCACCCATCTCTAATCTCACCCGGCTCTTGTCTCACCCAGTTCCAATCTTACTCAGCTACAAGCTCAGCCGTCTCAGATCTCACCCATCTCTAATCTCACCCAGCTAGCTCTCGTCTCACTCAGCTCCGATGTCACACATCTCTAATCTCACCCAGCTAGCTCTCGTCTCACTCAGCTCCGATGTCACACATTTCTAATCTCACCCAGCTCTTGTCTCACCCATCTCTAATCTCACCCGGCTCTTGTCTCACCCAGTTCCAATCTTACTCAGCTCTAATCTCAGCCCACTCCCGCCCGCCACAATTTCCCCCAGCTGATCCACAGCGGTGAGAAGCCGCACGCCTGCCCAACCTGCGGGCGCGCCTTCCGCCAGGCGGCCAACTTGAAGCGGCACCAGGCCATCCACCTGCAGGCTAAGAGTCACCAGTGCCCGGCATGCGACAAAGGCTTCAATAGGCTGTGCAATCTTCGGCTGCACATTCGCAGCGTCCACTGCCAGCTGCTGCCGCGCTGCGACCAGTGCAACAGGCCCTGCGCCAACGCCAAGGAGCTGCGACTGCACGCCATGTCTGAGCACGGCCGAGATCTCTAGAGTCGATCTGGTTTCTAATATATCCCTGTAGCTTAGCCTCTGTTAATCAGCGTGCTAATCCGTGTTGCAATAATCCCGCATCGATACAGAGAATTGCATTCTGCACATAAACCATATGGTGCCGCTGGTTCAATCTTTCATGTAGCATTCACTCTATTATGACGATATTTTTCTACTAATTACTAAATCATAATCATAATCATAATGAATACAAAGAGCGGGCGTGACAGCAATAAATGTTACTATTCTTTTAGCAATGATTCAACAAAATCTTTGCAACCCTTGTCTTGCCTACTTACTAATAGTAGTAGTAGTAGTATATACCATAAACAAAATGACTGAAAAGTTTGAAACTCAAATAAAACAAAGTTATATAATATAATGCATATACAGGAAGTAATTTGATGTGCCAATGTTAGGCAGCGATGCTTGCACCAAAGACTTTATTTCAATATTCAATCAGTAGGAAGACACGCAGGAGGCGAATCAGATACTCATAGCAGTGCGAAAACATTAATTAAAAATATAAAAAACATTACTGCAGTTTAAATAAGTTAAAACTGTTTCTTATAAAAAACAGGTTTTTTAAATCTTCAAGTTTTAATCGGGACATTAGATACTACTAGTTCTACTAAATTAAGTAGTATTGATAGTACTTCATTGAAAGTAACTTAACACCAGGATAAAAGCAGTTTTGTACCTTCGGTGACATCGTCCGCAATTGTGCTCATTCCACTGATTCCTGAGCACATCCAAGCGCGCGGATGCTCACAGCGGCCTTGACTTTCTAATCGTCAGGCACGTACACTCTCTGTCTTGGGGAGATCATGAGCACAGGAGTCAAGAGTTGTTGACCGCTAAGCTCAACCATCCAATTAAACTTTAGGGCACAAATGAAATTATAATTATTGGCTTGCTAATTGGAGCAATTAATAGTTAAAGTACATCCGTGAAGTCAAAGAGCAGCCAGTCTACATAGCCGTGACCACTGATCGGCCTACACGAGTTGAAGCCGCCCCAGCTGAGCCAACGGCCAGGCCGAACTGCGGCCCGCAGGCAAGGCCGCTGCTTCCCGACAGCAGCTGGCGATTCGGGCCGCTGGCCAGGCCGGGCTCCGGTCCGCTGCAGCGCAGATCCTCACGGCCAGCGCCGCTGCCAATGAGAAGTGCCGGGTTCGGGCCGCTGGCCAGCCCGCCGCTTGGCCCGGTCCATTGCGTAGAGGCGACGGCTGGGCGGGCGGCGGGCTTCTTGGCAGCCGACTTCTTTTTATTATTATTAGCTTTGAATTTTGTTTTAACTGGCTGCCGTCTCTCATGATGCTGCAGCGACGGCTGCACTGAGTCAGCTTCGGGTGGCGACGGTCGCAGTTGGGCGCCAAGCGACGTGCCAGCAGACGGAGACAAGGCACGGCTGGAGTGCTTCGGCTTCGGCTGCTGCTTCTGCTGCTTTGCTGACTGTTGCTTCTTTTTAGCTGCCGGTTTCGGGTGAGCAGCGGCAGAATGAGCGTCGGCGAGTGCGGCCGAAGCGGCCTCTCTCTGCTGGTCGGCCAACTGTCGCAGTTTAGTCCGGGTGTCGTACAGCCGATCGCCTGCGGCTGTCAGCTCACGTTCGATGGCGCCTCTCTCCAGAGTAGGAAAGTCGGTAGACAGCGAGTCCAGCTTGGATTGGTGAGTAGCGGCGGACGTCTCAGCGACTTTTGGCTTGGCTTTCGGCTTCGGATGCCCGCTTGTCGAAGGCTGGGCGGCAGCGGCTGCGGCAGCGGCCTGCTGTCTTTGCTGATCAGCCAGGTGCCGCAGGCGCGTTCTATTATCGTACATGCGATCTCCGGCAGCCGCGAGCTCCTGTTCAACAGTTTTCCTATCCAGAGTGGGGAAATCGCTGCACAGGGTGTCAATATTGGATCGGCGGGTCTCCTCCGCTGACGGCAGGGCGAGAGTGGCGGCGGCGGCAGCGGCTGCGGCAGCGGCCTGCTGTCTTTGCTGATCAGTCAGGTGCCGCAGGCGCATTCTAGTATCGTACATGCGATCTCCGGCAGCCGCGAGCTCCTGTTCAACAGTTTTCCTATCCAGAGTGGGGAAATCGCTGCACAGGGTGTCAATATTGGATCGGCGGGTCTCCTCCGCTGACGGCAGGGCGGGAGCGGCGGTGGCGCCAGCGGACGATGAGGCCCGACCCTGGCGCGATGAGGCTGGCTGCTGATTGTCGCTCACCACTTCCCTGAGTGCGGCGAATGGATTAGGTGGGATCTGGGAGTTAATATACAGTAATAGCTACAGACACGCTCACACAGGGTGTACAAGCGGCCCTGACTATCTAATCGTCAAGCCTTGGGGATTGGCCCTCATGTCTGCCGTAGCTCGAGCACCAACCTGAGCATCTGTCGCACGGACTCCTCGCTGCCGTGCTCCTGCAGCAGCTCGCGGACAAGACTCAGCTCAACCATTGGAAAGCTGGCCTGAACTCGGCGAGCCTGAGCAGCCAATGCCGCATTAGCTGTCTCGTCATCGGATGAGAAGTCTGCTGCATCGTTAATACTGCTGCTGCTGCTGCTGCTGCTAGCGACAGCTCGTTTAGCAGCGGGCTTAGGGGCAGCTGCGGCAGATGATGCGGCCGCAGCCGCAGAAGCAGCAGACTGCTGACCGTAATGCATTGCGGATGCCTGCGCAGCATAGTAGGCCGGCCTGGGGTCAACCCAGGACGTCCTCTTGTTGTTGTGGTCGACAAAAAAGTAACGACCGCTGGATGCGTCCAGCTTGGACTGCCAGCCAGGCGGCAGCGGGTAGTTCAGATAGGCGTTCGCTTGGGTTGCCATGGAGACCGTTTTAGTCGCAACTATTGGCTGCAGAGTTTCGGTTCAAATACCAATTAATGGGCTTGAGAACTGAGGGTGACGACTGATTGCCTGACTGACTGACTGCCTGACTGACTGACTGACTGACTGCCTGACTGACTGACTGACTGACTGACTGCCTGACTGACTGACTGCCTGACTGACTGACTGCCTGACTGACTGACTGACTGACTGACTGACTGCCTGACTGACTGACTGACTGACTGACTGACTGCCTGACTGACTGACTGCCTGACTGACTGACTGACTGACTGACTGACTGACTGCCTGCCTGACCGACTGACTGACTGCCTGACTGACTGACTGACTGACTGACTGACTGACTGCCTGACTGACTGACTGACTGACTGCCTGACTGGCTGACTGACTGACTGACTGACTGACTGACTGCCTGACTGACTGACTGACTGACTGACTGACTGACTGACTGACTGACTGACTGACTGACTGACTGACTGACTGACTGACTGACTGAGTGACTGACTGACTGACTGACTGACTGACTGACTGACTGACTGACTGACTGACTGAGTGACTGACTGACTGACTGCCTGACTGACTGACTGACTGACTGACTGACTGACTGACTGACTCAAACGAATGAAGAAACAGCAAAGGAAAAGCACAGCAGGTAAACAATCTAGAAAGATGAATTTCAGGAAATAAAAGATCAAATACTCCATCATTAGCCAAGCC
This sequence comes from Macrostomum lignano, assembly GCA_002269645.1. Classification (NCBI taxonomy): domain Eukaryota; kingdom Metazoa; phylum Platyhelminthes; family Macrostomidae; genus Macrostomum; species Macrostomum lignano. The sequence continues at coordinate 138,600 of NIVC01001645.1, read as the reverse complement.
CTCCAGCATCAAACAAGCACAGAGACAGATTGCGCAACAAGTTCTCGATTTCGTAAAGACGAATAGAACAAAAATATCAAACTATTGGAAAGCAACAAAATCAGATCAGTGTGTTTTTCAAACGGCAGTGAAATGCAAATTCAATGATGCAACTTATTGTAGATACAAATATAAAGCATTTTAATGCAATAAAAAGTCTCAGTGCCTTCTTAAGGAGAGAAATACGAAGCCATATATTGAGACTAAATAGTAATGATTCAAACAAATTTCGCCGCAGCAGTACCAGCTTAAAAGCAGACATGCAAATTAAATAGACAGAAATACACATTTACTGATTTGGCTCATTTTAACTAATTTGCAGGTTTTTTAATTCTACACCTCGAGCATATGAAGATTAGATGACTTTTCTTACACTGTTGGATAGTAATTGTCAAAATTAAAGAATCTAAAAAACGCTAATACTTGTGATTTCTTGGCCGGAACCTTACAATTCTTTTCTCGCTAGTAAATCATAGGTTGGCAAACTTTTTAACTCAATGGCCAGATGAGAGAGAAGAGCGGAGAGAGGAAAGGCTAGAGAGAGAAGAGCGGAGAGAGGAGAGGCTAGAGGAGAGGAGAGGGGAGAATGCTTGGGAGAAAAGAGAGGAGAGAGGAAAGGGAGGGGAGAGAAAGAGGCTACAGAGACAGAGGAGAGGAGAGATGAGAGGCTAGAAAGAAAAGAAGAGAGGAGGGGGGCAGAGGAAGGCGCTAGAGAGATGAGAGAAGATGGGATGAGATGAATTGAGAGGTCAAAGGAGAGAAGATGAGAGTAAATGGAAAGAGAGAGGGAAGAAGATGGGGAGAGGAGAAAAAAGTGAGTAGAGGGGAGAGAGAAGAGAGGGTTGAGAAGAGACGCAAGCCCTGAGCGGGCCGCATTGCTATTGTGAAGTTTCAACGGACCCGAGGGCCGGATAGAGAGGCTTCGCGTGCCGCACGTAGAGTTTGCCGGCCCGTGTTGTATGAATAAATTTACGGGAGTCAAAACGATAAAACAGAAGCCTGCTAGACATTTACTACTGGATAAGAGACAAAGCATTTTTAGTATAGTGGATTAGCTACCATCGGTGTATTGTCGCAAAATTTATTCGGCACTCAGTTCAACAGGTCTCGTCCCCGCTGTCATCCTGACCGCCGCCTGTGGTGCCAAAATATCGGTCACCGAAATTGCCAACCCCCGGCTCAATATAGTAGGCATCGGACAGGCCCGGATCGATTGCCGTAGTGACGAGGCGCAGCTTAGGGAAAGCGTAGGCGATTGCGCTAACACCGGCTGCCGAGGCAACGAGGGTGCAGAAGGTGATGTTCTGCTCAGGGCAGTCGTGATCCAGCAGCACACGGACGGCCATCATGGCGGCTGCGCCCGTGGCCACCGTGGCATCCATCAGGATCACCTGGGTGCGGCAAAGATGATGATTGATTAGCTGACAGTCCTTCACTGTCAGATGATTGATTATCTGACACCCCTCTGTCAGATGGTTGGTTAGCTGACGCCCCTCCTCTGTCAGATGGTTTGTTAGCTGACACCCTCCCCTGTCAGATGGTTTGTTAGCTGACACCCTCCTCTGTCAGATGGTTGGTTAGCTGACGCCCCTCCTCTGTCAGATGGTTTGTTAGCTGACACCCTCCCCTGTCAGATGGTTGGTTAGCTGACACCCCTCCTCTGTCAGATGGTTGGTTAGCTGACAGCCCTTTTGTCAGACGACTGGTTAGCTGACAGCCCATTTGTCAGACGACTGGTTAGCTGACAGCCCTTTTGTCAGACAATTGGTTAGCTGACAGATTACTTCCTGTCAGATTGCTGGCCGTTAGCAGACATCCCTCCTTTTTCAGACAGCGAGTTGGCTTATTGCCTGACATCCACTTTAGCCAGTCATTCAGTGAACTGGCTCACAATACCCTACAAGACAGTGAGCATGAGCTTGCTCATACCCCAGTCATCCAATGAGCTTGGCAATTGCAAACCAACCTGAGACTCGGCAATGCTAGTGGGTAGCCGGTGATAGTGCAGCTCGGGCTCCCTAGTCTCCGGATTAGTCTGGATTAGAATCTTGCCCAGCCGAACATCCTTAGCAACAGCGGCCAGCGCTGGTTCCATTGTTTCGCCGGCGCGAAGGACGCTGACGCCGACTAGAGAGGCGGCTGCGCCAGACGCTGTTGTTGCTCGACGAACGCCTTCGTAAGAGGAGCCGTCTGGCGCCGTCACCGTCACCTGGCGGGGAGGCAGGTTCAGGCACTAAATTGCGGGTGACCTGAGCTCGCTAGAGGACGGGTACTGACCCCACTGAGAGCCTGATGGATGGAATAACCACTGAAATACCCATGGGAATACCCCTACTGGAATACCCACTGAAATAACTCCACTAAAATACCCACTGAAATACCCATGGGAATACCCCTACTGGAATACCTACTGAAATAACTCCACTAAAATACCCACTGAAATACCCATGGGAATACCCCTACTGGAATACCCACCGAAATAACTCCACTAAAATACCCACTGAAATACCCATGGGAATACCAACCACTGAAATACCTCTACTGGAAAACCCACTGAAACAACTCTACGGAAATACTCACTGAAATACCCATGGGAATACCCACAACTGAAATACCTCTATTGGAAAACCCACTGAAACAACTCTACGGAAATACCCACTGAAATACCCACTGAAATACCCATGGGAATACCCACCACTGAAATACCCCTACTGGAAAACCAACTGAAACAACTCTACTGAAATACCCACTGAAATACCCATGGGAATACTCACCACTGAAATACCCCTACTGGAAAACCAACTGAAACAACTCTACTGAAATACCCACTGAAATACCCATGGGAATACCCACCACTGAAATACCTCTACTGGAAAACCCACTGAAACAACTCTACTGAAATACTCACTGAAATACCCATGGGAATACCCACCACTGAAATACCTCTACTGGAAAACTCACTGAAACAACTCTACTGAAATACCCACTGGAATACCCACTGGAATACCAGCTAAAATACCCACTCGATCCTCCTTGGAAACACACTGAGATACCCCTGAATGACCGGGGTAGCAATAACAAGGGTAAGAGCCAATCAGTCAATTAGGAGTATCTCACCTTCTGCCAGGAGGACTCGGGCAATCCGCCCAGCGCGTGCTCAAACAGCAGTCGCATCAGCCGATTAGCGTAAAACACAAATTCGTCCCGTTCGGTGTTCCGATTGCGCAGCACCGTGTGCAGATGGCGCACCTGTTGGGTCTGCTCCAGCACCCGGACATTGTCCGGTAACGCTTCCGGATGGCCGTCCTGCGGGTTAAGATGAGATCTTGATCGACTCGCAGTCAGCGAGGAGGCACGCGCTCACACAGGGTGTACAGTCTCATCCATTGAAGCGCGGGCTTGTGCACACAATTCACAGCCATGAGTGCCAGCCCCCGAGGCACACAGAGTGTACATGCCTGATGGTTAGAAAGTCAGGGCCGCTGTACACCCTGAGTATCTGTCTGCGTGCTCAGGGTTCAGCAGAATGGGCAGAATTGTCTCCAATTACCCCAGCTAATGCTGGCACCCATTTTACAGCTGGGTGAACTAAAGCAATGCAGAGTTAAGTGTCTTGCTCAAGGACACAAATTATTCCGAGTGAGTGAGAATCGAACCCCCGACCTTTCTAACCACTAGGCTACTATCTACCCTCTCTGCTCCAAGTAAGCTGGTTTTAAGTATGCGCGCATCACCACGATAGCTGGCCGCGCTCGGGAATCGAACCCCGGGAGGTACTTTGGCGCCAAAGTTAGACACGTTCACCCCATGAGCTGCTCAATTCACTGCTACATCCCTATCGCTCTCACCATATCGCCGTATCTGTAGGCCTCGGCCAATTCGCATCTCGTATTGAGTCCCCGTTTGATCAGCTGATTTCGCACGTGCCGACAAATCAAATCGATGGCCACGTGGTTGCTGCCGCCCCGGGGCACGATAATGTCAGCTTTGCTCCGCGTCGGAGCAATGAACTCGTCAAAGCTGGGCTTCACGAATCTCTCGTACTGGTCCAGTACGCCTTGGACAGCTCGGCCGCGCTCGCGAATATCGCGAATTAATCGGCGCGACAGCCGCTCGTCGTCGTCAGTGTCAACAAACACCTTGACAACGGGAGATAGCGGAAGAAATATATATTACAGAGTAACAATCTCTTGTTGTACGACCCAAATGAAATTTATCATCGTCGAAGGCGAGAATCTTCTCAAGCTCGAAACCTTATAAGCTCGAAACTTCACAAACTTGAATCGTTTCAAGCTCGAATCTTTTCAAGCTCGAATCTTTTCCAGCTCGAATCTTTTCCAGCTCGAATCTTTTCAGGCTCGAATCTTTTCAAGCTCGAATCTTTTCAATCTCGAATCTTTTCAAGCTCGAATCTTTTCCAGCTCGAATCTTTTCAGGCTCGAATCTTTTCAAGCTCGAATCTTTTCAATCTCGAATCTTTTCAAGCTCGAATCTTTTCCAGCTCGAATCTTTTCAATCTCGAATCTTTTCAATCTCGAATCTTTTCAAGCTCGAATCTTTTCCAGCTCGAATCTTTTCCAGCTCGAATCTTTTCAGGCTCGAATCTTTTCAAGCTCGAATCTTTTCAATCTCGAATCTTTTCAAGCTCGAATCTTTTCCAGCTCGAATCTTTTCAATCTCGAATCTTTTCAAGCTCGAATCTTTTCCAGCTCGAATCTTTTCCAGCTCGAATCTTTTCAGGCTCGAATCTTTTCAAGCTCGAATCTTTTCAATCTCGAATCTTTTCAAGCTCGAATCTTTTCCAGCTCGAATCTTTTCAATCTCGAATCTTTTCAAGCTCGAATCTTTTCCAGTTCGAATCTTTTCCAGTTCGAATCTTTTCCAGCTCGAATTTACGCGTCGCTAAAATATTCTAAAGTTTTAATGTGGCGCAAGTTATCGGCAATACTTTTTCGAGCTTGTGAAACGCCAGCATAACATTATTTCTATTATTATGCCAAACAAATATTAATAATAAAGCCGCGCACCTTGAGATCAATTAAATCTAGTAGGCGATTATCGCAGAACGCCAAAATGCCCTCAAAAATGACAACATTAGCGCCGTAGATAATCTGCTCCTTGCCTTTCACTCGCGAATGAGTAGTGAAGTCGTAGATTGGCACATTCACGTGTTTGCCCTGTTTGAGTCGCTTCAGAGTCTCCACCAGCAGGTTCAGATCGAATGCGCTCGGATGGTCGAAGTTGAAATTATTGGCCCTAATAATTGGTTTCTCTTCAGGTAGGTACTCCCTGTGCGAGGTAGTGAATTACACGCTATTAAAATCGCACTGTCGACAGGATACAAAGATGCTGCTCTCTAGACATCAGTCACACAAAGATGCTGCTCTCTAGACATCAGTCACACAAAGATGCTGCTCTCTAGACATCAGTCACACAATGATGCTGCTCTCTAGACATCAGTCACACAAAGATGCTGCTCTCTAGACATCAGTCACACAAAGATGCTGCTCTCTAGACATCAGTCACACAAAGATGCTGCTCTCTAGACATCAGTCACACAATGATGCTGCTCTCTAGACATCAGAGTCACACAATGATGCTGCTCTCTAGACATCAGTCACACAAAGATGCTGCTCTCTAGACATCAGAGTCACAATGATGCTGCTCTCTAGGCATCAGTCACACAAAGATGATGCTCTCTAGACATCAGTCACACAAAGATGCTGCTCTCTAGACATCAGAGTCACACAATGATGCTGCTCTCTAGGCATCAGTCACACAAAGATGCTGCTCTCTAGACATCAGTCACACAAAGATGCTGCTCTCTAGACATCAGAGTCACACAAAGATGCTGCTCTCTAGACATCAGAGTCACACAAAGATGCTGCTCTCTAGACATCAGTCACACAAAGATGCTGCTCTCTAGACATCAGTCACACAAAGATGCTGCTCTCTAGACATCAGTCACACAAAGATGCTGCTCTCTAGACATCAGTCACACAAAGATGCTGCTCTCTAGACATCAGTCACACAAAGATGCTGCTCTCTAGACATCAGTCACACAAAGATGCTGCTCTCTAGACATCAGTCACACAAATATGATGCTCTCTAGACATCAGTCACACAAATATGATGCTCTCTAGACATAAGTCACACAAATATGATGCTCTCTAGACATCAGTCACACAAAGATGTTGCTCTCTAGACATCAGTCACACAAATATGATGCTCTCTAGACATCAGTCACACAAAGATGCTGCTCTCTAGACATTAGTCACACAAATATGATGCTCTCTAGACATCAGTCACACAAATATGATGCTCTCTAGACATAAGTCACACAAATATGATGCTCTCTAGACATCAGTCACACAAAGATGCTGCTCTCTAGACATCAGTCACACAAAGATGTTGCTCTCTAGACATCAGAGTCACACAAAAGTAACCAACAGTGGTAAGAAAAAACTCATAAACTCCTACCTATAATAAGAATCCATGCTAAGCAGCGACACCCATCGCTGCTGTAATCTCCCGATAATCTCCTTAGCAACCGTAGTCTTCCCTGACGCGCTGCCGCCGCAAATGCCAATTAAAAATGGCTTCTGAATCACGCCATCTTTGCCAAACCATGGCGGCCGGCCGGCTGTGTACACCTGAAAGCCGGGCACCGGTTGCAGCACAGTTTGCACTTTACTGCTGCTGGTTGTGCGATGCCGCATGCCAATCTTCATGGGAGACGCTGATGATGTCATTGGAGGATTAGACAGCTGAAATGGATTTGTATTGTAGCACAATAATCTAATCTAATCTGTTAGTTAGAGCTTTAAAATTTTTAATCTGCTGATCCAAATATTTTTTAATAAAATCAACCAACATGGCATCAAAATTCTTTTTTAGCCAATACTGGATACTCTTTTCTATCATTTTAAGCATTTGCCTCTTCATAGGTTTCTTGAATCATGGATTTTTTCTCTCCTGGTGCACATGGATAGTTTATGGCTAAACTATATACTAATGATGGACTTTACAGCGACTCCAGCCAGGGCGCTTGTCCAGACGAGGGACGGCCTCACCGAGGAGTTCAGCACAACCTCCGGCGTCCTGCCGGGTGAGACGCTGGCTCCCCTGCTCTTCATTATGGTCGCGCATTTGCGCCGCTCCCTTGAAGAGGGCGATGCTCCTTGCCAGCTACCAGCACTGTCTGGACCCCTCGATCCAGGACATTTTTCCGGCCTGCGGGGCTGCTCCACACAATACCACGCATTTGTTCTGCTACACGTGGAGGCCGCCAGCTTCCTCCATCTCTGCGACTCAACAGACTGAGCGACAGTTACATACACACACACACACACACACCCTACTGTTCTGCTGCCTGCTCTCGCATATGCCGATGAAATCGTGCTCCTTTGATGTGACCCAAATACTGCCAAATGCTCCACTCTTTCCTGAATATGGGTGGGGCTGGTGGTCAATGCGCGCAAGCTAGAGGTGATTCACGTGGACGTGGGCACTGACACTGGTTTAACACTTGTGCTGCCCAAAGGAGATGCCATCGCCATGTGTGCGAGGACTTCCGCTATTTCGGATTGCTAGCAACAAAGCTAGACTCCATTTTGTCTTCAACAGTAGGAATCAGGCCTGGCACGCGGTGCACCTGCTCAGAAACGTCTTCAACCCGCCTACGAGGGACAGCCTGAATGTGCGCCTCTTCAGCGTGGTCATGGAGCCAATCCTCCTGTATGACATGGAAGTGGCACCAATGACTGACACAGAAGAGCAAGCCCTAGATGCACTCTACAGGTCACTGCTGCACTATACCCTGGGTGCACACTACCCAAGAGGCTGACATCCAGAGACCTGATGGCCTGCACCAATGTTCTAGACTAGTGTCACCTTGCACTAGTGCCACTAGATACTGCTAGGTCACTGCCTCTGGAGACACAGTTGTGGCAAAAAAAGTTTTATTAGTGCTAGTCATCTTGTTCTAGTCAATGGAGTAGAAGCACCATGGTCTTAATACACTATGCACCATGGTTTTTGTTAGATGTATTAATTTGATAGAGACTTTTATCTATGGCATGATCGCCACTAGCACTACAGTACAACTTGAATGAGCGGTGCCTTGTTCTAAGGCTACAATAAATAAATGTGATAGTGAGAGCTGCTCAACTGGAGCACTTAAGAAATTACCGAGTTAGCTATAGGCTACATCAAAATTGGTGTTATAGTGTCTGTGCCTTCAGAATCAACAGTTTTTAGATCTAAAGGTTAATAAAATTTGTTTTATTAAAAGAAAGTTCAAAATAAATAAAATAAGATGCAATTAGAGCAAAAATTGATTGCCTTTATATATTTTGAGCTCAATTAAATGATTATTTAAAATTGGGTCTATTTATGTCTAATCTTAAAATAAATAGGCATTTCTATCAAATCTAATGGTATAACAAAATTTATTTATCAATAATAATTTGTAATATACTTATATTGTAATATTATATTTGTAATATAATAACAGAATAAGCTTATATCTAATCAGATTTTTTTAGTTCTAATTAGTGATAGATCTGAATATTCCAAAAAATATCTTTGTTTTTTTAGAAATACAAATGTTTCAGATTTGGAAATTTTATTTTCTAAATATTTCCAAATATGCTTCTAAATATGAAAAAATCAAGAAACCTAAACAAATTCAAATATAAAAAACTTTTGAAATAAAAAGTGTACTAAAAACAGAAACTTAATATTTTATATTATATTGTTAATTTTTGCAGTAAAACAAATATTAAAAGAAAGTTATATCAAGTAAAGTTACTTTGAGACCTTTGAGGTGTTGAACCTAAAGTTGCAGAAACATTTTTGGCAATCATTGTTTAAATGTATTCATTAGTTGGTTTTTTTTAATACAAATGCATAGACTTATAGTAAAGTTATCTAATTGCATAGATTTAATGTTATTTAGTAGGGGGGGGGGGGCTACTAGCAATTAGGGGGCGACCCAGTCCCGGGCCCGGGCCCGAAAAGTCGGGAATCCCGACCAAAATCGTGGCCCGACCCGGGCCCGGGCCCGACCCAAAAAAAGTCGGGAAATCGGGACAAGTCTTTTTTCCCTAAAGGCACTAACCGCGTGCAAATAAGAATAAAATTATTTTTATTCACAGCACAGCACAACACTCAGTTAAGCATTGCATCAGCACTCAAGACTCAAGCACTGCACGACTGCAGTAATAGTAATAGATGATATGATGTGAAGTAGCAATATCATTGATTCGTAGTAGGCTCTAAGCGTGAGTGTCTGTGACCGTGAGCGTCAGCCACAGCCAGTTTCCACTTTCCAGGAAGATCGGATTTTTTCCAGGAAGATAAAATTAAAACATAGTTGATGCAATATTGATTCCACTTTACACGCTGCAGGCTGCAGCCTAAAAGCAAAAATATGATTCTTTAAAAAGTTGATTTGTCATTTTTAAGCTTTTGTAAATAACATTTCCTATTTACGTTCCAAGAAGTACCTATTAAGGGCCAAGGCTACCATTTTTCCAAGAAGTTTGCTATCTATCAGAGTTTGTAATCGTGTTCATATTTGTATTGTATTCGTAGGTAGTTGTAGTTGTAGACTCAGTATCGTATTCGTAATCATATTCGTTTAGGTAGGTAGGTGAGCAGGTAGGCAGGTATCAGCTAATTACTTGTATTTCCATTGTCTGTTTGCCTGTTCTGTTGAGACAGTTGAGTGTTGTGTTGTGTTGTCACTTCACTTGTGTTCTGTTCTGTTGTCTTGTCTTGTTGTCTTACTGAATACTGACTGTGTACATGGCTCTTTACATTGAAGCTATGTAAAGAAACTAAAAATTCAAATAAAAGAATCAATCAATTGATTTGGTTCTTACTTCCTTACTGCTTCCAATGCCAAGTGCCTTACACTTAATGCTTCAGCTTTTCTTCTTTTTGCTTACTGCCACTGCCAGTGCCAGCCGCACTACCGCAGTGCCTGCTTGCCTACCTCACTGCCTGTTAAGTGTTAGTGTCACTGTCACTGGCACACACACAGTACTTGTGCCACACAGTGACATTGAATTTGAACTATTGAGTATATTGATATTTGAGTATTAAGTCTTTTAATGTAACTCTTATCTATTCTGAAGTCTTAACTAATGTATTAAATAAAAATAATATTTATTATATATTTAATATAATATATTATATTTATATATTATTATATATTTAATATATTTATATATTATAATATATTTAATGTTTATCATATATTTATTATACATTTAATATTATATTAGATTTAATATATTAATATATTTATTATATATTTAATAGTAATCCGCATATGCTAAAAGTATTAAGATTTATTATGATTTTTTTCCAATTATTGAGCTGTCTTAAAGATCTTGTCCCAAATTCCCGAGGCCTGACCCGGGCCCGAGTCCTCATTCCCGGGCCCGACCCGGGCCCGACTTTGGCCGTCCCGGTCGCCCCCTACTAGCAATCTTTGCCCCCCAATGGGGGACATCTAGATAGAATCCTTGTTCTTAACAAATAACAAATAGACAGCGAAATAAAGCCTTCATAAAAAACAACAGACATTTCCTCTAAAAACAAAATATCCCAAGACAGCAAGCATCTCCAGACAGCATTCAAGCATCGATCCCCAAATAGCAAGCATCCCCAAGACAGCAAGCATCTCCAGAGAGCATTCAAGCATCGATCCCCAAATAGCAAGCATCCCCAAGACAGCAAGCATCTCCAGAGAGCATTCAAGCATTGATCCCCAAATAGCAAGCATCCCCAAGACTACAAGCATCCCCAAGACTGCAAGCATCCCCCAGATAGTTCAAGCATCCCCCAACCAATAGCAAGCAACTCTAGATAGAAAGCATCCCCTAGATAGCAAGCATCCCCTAGATAGCAAGCATCCCCTAGATAGCAAGCATCCCCTAGATAGCAAGCATCCCCTAGATAGCAAGCATCCCCTAGATAGCAAGCATCCCTTAGATAGCAAGCATCCCCTAGATAGCAAGCATCCCAGATAGCAAGCATCCCCCAGACTGCAAGCAACCCCAGATAGCAAGCATAACCTGATAGATACAACAAGTAGCTAGTGCAAAAATTTCCTTAGCTTTATAGTGGCTCCATTTTGTTTGGCATAACACTTCTTTTTATGTTTGAAACAGTGTCTCTTTATGTTAGAAATGGTGGCTCTTTAATGTTTGACATGGTGGCTCTTCTATGTTTGACATGGTGTCTCTTATATGTTTGACATGGTGGTTCTTTTGTGTTTGACATGATAGCTCTTTAATTTTTACATGGTGGCTCTTTAATGTTTGACAATTTGACATGGAGTCACGTGTATGTGACATCTGACTTCCAGGACTAGGTCCAGAACTATTTTCAGCTTAGGCATGCCATACGCATACATTTAGTTTTGGTTTTTGGTTTTCGAAATTTCAAATCTACTACTAAAAAATGAAATGGTATCATAAGCTAAAAGAAATTAAAATTTTAACTCTTCTTTTCAAATGACAGAGTTACAAAAAACTTATTATATTATAAATATTTTTAGAGGTAGTAATTCTAAAAATTCAAATGCTGGGATGCCTTTGAAATTAGTAAACTTCAAAGAAAATAGCAATATATCAAAACTATATGAGGTCTCTTAAAGCGAGTGCTTTTACTTGAGTAAAAGCTTTTCTATGACATTAATTAGATTCCGATTAGAAGTTAATTCTTTTTTATTAATTTTGAGTACCCAATAGGTCTTTTCCAAACTGTCGCATCAATCAGACGCACTTCATGTCAATTGCGTATTCTCTCTACCTTTTGTGATAAAAAAGGCAATTAGATAAATAGCATGCACGGTGAGCAATTATTTAGGCCCTAGACAAACCTACTTGGAGCGTTTGGAGATTTTAAAGCTATTAATCCTAATCGCCTATAGCCGGTCGGCGAGTCCTACCAGTCTTTCTCCAATAGCCGCAGGTACAGTACAAGAAAAGAAAGAACAAGAGGGAACACGAACCGAAAGATTTAGAGAGTGATGATCCTATGATACAAACTGATAATTGGCTAGACGATTTAATTTGGTTACTTCAAGTTACAAGATTCAAATTCAAGCGGCGCAGATAACTAGAGTTGACAAAACGACAATAACGGTTAATAATAATAATTAGATTACGCAACTGGCAAGCAGATCTCAGCTGAGAAGAAGAAGAAAACCGGACACGACCACGGAGAAAACTCCTAACCCCTGGCCTAAACCAGAACCTACTCTCAAACGAGAGCCCTGCCGAACCGACCGTTCAACGGAGTACCGACTAAATTCTATCGGCACTGCCCTTCAGTGTGACACTGAGGCCCTCGGGGTCGAGGCCGCGTACTTGATCAGATCCGACAGTCTCTATCTAACCGCGCTTGATAGCGACGACTTCAGACAGAAATTTGCCGTAGACGTTACGCTACAAGACTGAAGCGGTTGGGCGGGGAACAAAGTATGGACCGGGGTGACGAAATCAAAACGCCTCACAGCGCGAACCAAAGGGAAACAGGCCACCGGCCGGGAAGCTGGAACACAATCAAAACCGGGGACGGAGCAGGAAAGAGAATTGAAGGCGAGGAGAGAAGGGCGAGATCCGATTGCCAAACACACTTTCATATATAGTCAGAGTCACAACCACTCAAAACCCCCTCAAGCCGGGTGGTGGTCGTCTGGCCGGCCGCTTGCTTAAGCCGAATTGTATTGTGCCCGCGGCGCCGGGTAGAATTGAAACTTGCCGCGTGCCAGGGTCCAGGCCGGTTCTGGTTGGCTGGCCGCGCAAAGCTGGGGTTCGCAGACAAAAACTCAACCCTCCGCTGAGTCACAAAATTGGCGTCTAACTCTAACCTGTTTACGCAAAATTGATTCTAACTAACAAGGAAAAAGTACACCAAAAACGTATGACTAAACTAAAGCAAAATAATAATTCAATAACAATAATGCAAAACCTAACTAATAGAATACAAGGCTATCGCAAAAGATGCTCACACTACACTTTGCTCTTTTTGGCACTTATCATTATTCTTTAACCTCTCCTCTGCTAATAAACTGACTGGCTGCCCCTTCGTTTTGCGTCCTTTCTCTCTTCTTCAGGTCAAGGGCATGACTTTGATTCATTCAAACTCTCGTTCGATGATACATGTACACTTAGCGACAGCGTTACTTCAGTGGTTCCTTGTCTGAGTTTGTCTCAACTGGGTTTTAGGTTTTGGGATTGCATTGACTGTGTATTAGTTATAGCTATAAATTTCAGCCAATACATGTTATTGTCTCGTGTGTTTTACGCCGGTTAGATTTAAACTGTCTCTACCAAAATGTGTAGCATGTGTCAACTCACATGTCAGCTCTGACACGAAGACCTTATCTGTAGCTACGAGTATATGTTCACTGATTAGCTGCATGTAGACGGCGTAAACAGGGAACTAGTTAACTAAATCCATGTATTTGATTTACTGATGAGCTTAAGCACAACTACAATACATGTATATAGACATGCATATGCATTTAACTGCAGTGATATAATCTACTGCAATTATCTGAAGCTGTAAGTATACCACAGCTACACCCGATTTGATTGTAAAAGTATGACATCCGTTGTTTTTTTAAATCAATTGATCTGCGGTAACATTCGACTGACTTACTGATACTTAAGCGTACATATACAGCAATACCGTAATCGTTTTGAAGAATTGCATGCGAATCAGAATGATGTGTATTTTTAAATGTGTTAAGATTGCAGTACAGATTGTACGAATGGCAGCAGAGACTGTGCACTCAAAATTCGATGTTTGCTGTTTTAGTCTGTAAAAGCATCATTAAAAAAGGAACATGTACACTGTAAAGCTAACGCAACAATACTAGCAAAGTTGTGGCGCAAAGAAACAACATACATAATTGTTTTATTAAGTCGGATCCGATATTTAGTACTGGACTCTGGCCCGCTGCCAAGAACTGTGAGTAGTCGCCTGAAATTTTGGATTTTTCGGAATTATTCTGAGTAGCATGGTGTCTGACAGTCTGCTGTGAGATGGTGTCTGACAGTTTTCTGTGAGCTAGTGTCTGACAGTCTGCTGTGAGCTAGTGTCTGACAGTTTGCTGTAAGCTAGTAGCTGACAGTCTGCTGTGAGCTAGTGTCTGACAGTTTGCTGTGAGCTAGTAGCTGACAGTCTGCTGTGAGCTAGTGTCTGACAGTTTGCTGTAAGCTAGTAGCTGACAGTTTGCTGTGATCTAGTGTCTGACAGTTTGCTGTGAGCTAGTGGCTGATAGTTTGCTGTGAGCTAGTGTCTGACAGTTTGCTGTGATCTAGTGTCTGATAGTTTGCTGTGAGCTAGTGGCTGACAGTTTGCTGTGAGCTAGTGTCTGACAGTTTGCTGTGATCTAGTGTCTGACAGTTTGCTGTGAGCTAGTGGCTGATAGTTTGCTGTGAGCTAGTGTCTGACAGTTTGCTGTGAGCTAGTGTCTGACAGTTTGCTGTGAGCTAGTGTCTGACAGTCTGCTGTGAGCTAGTGGCTGACAGTCTGCTGTGAGCTAGTGGCTGACAGTTTGCTGTGAGATTATGTCTGACAGTCTGCTGTGAGCTAGTGTCTGACAGTTTGCTGTAAGCTAGTAGCTGACAGTCTGCTGTGAGCTAGTGTCTGACAGTTTGCTGTGAGCTAGTAGCTGACAGTCTGCTGTGAGCTAGTGTCTGACAGTTTGCTGTAAGCTAGTAGCTGACAGTCTGCTGTGAGCTAGTGTCTGACAGTTTGCTGTGAGATGATGTCTGACAGTCTGCTGTGAGCTAGTGTCTGACAGTTTGCTGTGAGCTAGTAGCTGACAGTCTGCTGTGAGCTAGTGTCTGACAGTTTGCTGTGAGATGATGTCTGACAGTCTGCTGTGAGCTAGTGTCTGACAGTTTGCTGTGAGATGATGTCTGACAGTCTGCTGTGAGCTAGTGTCTGACAGTTTGCTGTGAGCTAGTAGCTGACAGTCTGCTGTGAGCTAGTGTCTGACAGTTTGCTGTGAGATGATGTCTGACAGTCTGCTGTGAGCTAGTGGCTGACGCTGGCTGAAGCATCGCTGTGAACTGTTGGCTCACCGTTAAATGCCGTCCTGTGCTGGATGGCCGCCGCAGCGCTGCCCGAACTTTTCAGGCTGAGAAAGCCGTCGGTAGCGCAGAGCTGCGTGACATCGTTGCTAGCGAGCACATTGCCGTTGGCTTGGAATGCGAGGCTGCGGACCTTCACAATATAAAGAGTCGCCCTGTTGAGCGGCC
This sequence comes from Macrostomum lignano, assembly GCA_002269645.1. Taxonomy (NCBI): domain Eukaryota; kingdom Metazoa; phylum Platyhelminthes; family Macrostomidae; genus Macrostomum; species Macrostomum lignano. Next base: position 123,268 of record NIVC01001645.1, on the reverse strand, counting down.
GTATTGTCAGGCGTGTGACTGTCTGAAAAATATGAATTTATGTTGAATTGTGTTCGAACTCTGCCCAAGCTGTGAGAGAACCCTCAAGGAATAAATGTAATGTAACGTAGTTTCCGAAAGGTAGTTTACCTTGTCAACCACTCTTGTTCTCGCCCGCTCCGGATCGATGCGCGGCTGCAGCGGCGAGGCGCCGGAGACATCCGGAATTACCGAGTCGTCCAGCCTGGGACTCCAGACGATTCGATAAGCGGATGGAGCCCGCCATCCGGAATGAGGCTGTCGCCAGGTAACAAGGCAGCCGGGTTGGTTTTGAACGGAGCCAGCTAGGGGCTGCACGTCAAGTCCAGTTGGTGCCGTCGGTGGACCTGGTCAGGTGGGAAAGTTCTTAGCTATAGTGAGCACTGAGGAGACAAAAAATTACAGTAAAGACTATTATACTCGTATACAAGCATAAACAGCTGCATTTAGGCTTTTCAAATTAAGAGAAAGATGGATACCACAAGGGCTGATCAGCTCAGCGGTATTACGCCTGTAAAATGTCGGGCGCTGTGAAAGTCAGGGTCACTGTGCAACCTCTGTGCATCACTGTATATGTCAACGAAATGTGCATTCACTTTAGTTTACATGTACTACAGAATATGCTTAATATGCTTAATGCCAATGCGAATCGTTCCTTCTAAGAATCTGAAGGCTCTGCTTCAACCCAGCCTTCAACTGAAGCTTTGGCAAAATCAATGAAGCAGTGAAACTGATATTTTTGCATTTTTTTCGAAAGCAATTTGTTCGCTACATACACGCTGTGATTGATTAAGTTTCTAAGCAAAGCATTTTCTAAAATATAATATATAAAATATCTAACTAACTAACTAACTAACTAACTAACTAACTAACTAACTAACTGACTAACTAACTAACTAACTAACTAACTAACTAACTAACTAACTAACTAACTAACTAACTAACTAACTAACTAACTAACTGACTAACTAACTAACTAACTAACTAACTAACTAACTAACTAACTAACTAACTAACTGACTAACTAACTAACTAACTAACTAACTAACTAACTAACTAACTGACTAACTAACTGACTAACTGACTAACTGACTAACTAACTAATTAACTAACTGACTAACTAACTAACTAACTAACTGACTAACTGACTAACTAACTAATTAACTAACTAACTAACTAACTGACTAACTGACTAACTAACTAACTGACTAACTGACTAACTAACTAATTAACTAACTAACTAACTAACTAACTAACTAACTAACTAACTAACTAACTAACTGACTAACTAACTAACTAACTAATTAACTAACTAACTGACTAACTGACTAACTAACTAATTAACTAACTAACTAACTAACTAACTAACTAACTAACTAACTAACTAACTAACTAACTGACTAACTAACTAATTAACTAACTAACTAACTAACTAACTAATTAACTGACTAACTAACTAACTAATTAATAATTCTCACCAGATTCCTCACTTTCTGGTCCGCAGCCAGGCCGGCCACGGCAGTCAGCCGGGGTGACAAAGCACCACTCGACGGCAGCAGTTTTCCTCGGCCTTGGCAGCGCAGGCATCGACGATGGCACAGACTTCCGATGCCGGTGGGGCAGTGCCGTTAGGCGAGCCCAGTAGTGGCAGTTGAACTCCAGGCCGCCCAGGCGCACTGTCGAGTTGCGCAGCTGAAAGCGAGGTTCGTGCGGTTCCAACTTATTTAGCAAATACTGCTAATGTTTTAATATGAACTTTCCAGACACAAGCCAAGCGAGATACACCAGCAGTAAAACCGCTTTTTAGTATTTGTGGTTTGTGGTGTGTGGTATTAGCTAATAGTATTTGTTTGCATTTGAAATTTTCGAAAATTTGGAGCAATTTAGTTTCGAATTCTACATGCGTGACAAAGATAAGAAAGCCAATCTTTTGGCAGTCACCTCTTGGGCAGTCGTAAGAATGGCGCCAGACAAAGCCGCGCTGGCGCCAACGCCGCGCGCCCCGATGCAGACGCGTCGCCGCCACTCTAACAGAAATATCGGCTGACCGGAACCGGCGGTCAGCAGGCCTACCGTGGCTACAACGCCGTCAGCATTGTCCGCGAAGCTGGTCCTCGGCGTGTAGGTTTGATACGACTTGTCATCGTCAGGTGGACAGCCGCCGTTGTCACTACTCTTGGAGGAGCTCCCACCTGCCCGGTCTTGAAGCCAAGAGGTGGCGGGCGGTGGCTGTCTGGCGGTGCTGACGCTGATGCGGCTGGGCGGGCCTGAGATGCCGCTGGCGGTCAGGGAGCGAACCTGGGCGTGTCAGAAATAATCAATAATTGCAGGGGGGCTGCGGGCACACTGGCGCAACACCTTCGGCGACATTCTGCAGTCTCCTGAGCACATAACATACGCGCCAATACTGTACTCAGGCAGGGTGTACAGCGGCCCTGACTTTCTAATCGTAAGGCCACTTAAGGCCATTTACTTAAACTAGTTTAAGTAGTCCCTGCGTAAGGCATCAAGCGTCAGGCTCAGATGCCAAGGATCAATTGGGAGTTGTTGGTAGGCCAAAAAGTTCACAGGGGAGGCTGATATCTTAGATTAGATAGCTGGCTCTCAGGGCTGATGCTGTTCTGCTTTAAACATGATTTTCTTTAAGAAATTATCAAAATTGACAGTACAAGATCAACAAGCTACACGAAGCTTGAATAGTCATAGACTTGACAGGAAATTCTAAAAAAATTTTGTTTATTATAACAAACTTCTCGTACGAGCTAAAAGGCCAGTCGCTTATCGGCGCAAAGGATGGCGAATTTTCAATGTTTTAGATCATAATATTGAAGTACCCTTTATTCCTACTGTTAGTAGCTGTGTGAAACAGTGCTCAATAGACCTGTGCTCAATACACGCACCTCAATGTGATACAGTGAATCGGGCTCAAGTTGTTCGATCTGGTAACTTCTTGCCGTCTGAAAAAGTTGAAAGAAAATGGCAATGCAGGGTAAGTATCGTAATTACCATAGTTACCTAAGTATCAACTCCATAACTCACTCCAGGCAGTGACTGCGATATCTTCACAGCTGAATTAGCAGTAGACGGCTCATCCACACCAGCTGCGGCTTTGGCCCAGCTAACCTGCCAGCAGCGGGTGAAAAGGTTGAAATAAATTGCGAATAACCTGTAAAACACTTCTGTTTAATCTGAGAGACATCGTTTGTTACAAGTATGTATCCAAATTCAAATCAAGCAAGAAATTTCGGTTGTTCCCATCACTTCAGTTGATTCCTTTATTCTTAACTAAGACTTTTTAAACTATGGTAAACTCCAATTTTTTTACACCATGTAAAAGGCAAATCTGCAAAATCTGTTTATAGCTATAGGCAACGAGTTCGATAAGGCGCTACCTGTAAACAACCAACCTGTAAGCAACCTACCTGTAAGCAACCTACCTGTAAGCAACCTACCTGTAAGCAACCTACCTGTAAGCAACCTACCTGTAAGCAACCTACCTGTAAGCAACCTACCTGTAAGCAACCTACCTGTAAGCAACCTACCTGTAAGCAACCTACCTGTAAGCAACCTACCTGTAAGCAACCTACCTGTAAGCAACCTACCTGTAAGCAACCTACCTGTAAGCAACCTACCTGTAAGCAACCTACCTGTAAGCAACCTACCTGTAAGCAACCTACCTGTAAGCAACCTACCTGTAAGCAACCTACCTGTAAACAACCTACCTGTAAGCAACCTACCTGTAAGCAACCTACATGTACCTGTAAGCAACCTACATGTACCTGTAAGCAACCTACCTGTAAGCAACCTACCTGTAAGCAACCTACCTGTAAGCAACCTACCTGTAAGCAACCTACCTGTAAGCAACCTACCTGTAAGCAACCTACCTGTAAGCAACCTACCTGTAAGCAATCTACCTGTAAGCAACCTACCTGTAAGCAGCCTACCTGAAAGCCGTACTCCGTGTCGCCAACACTGCCATTGATCAGCGACCACCAGACGGCCACGCTGGCCCAGCCGGCCGCCGTCGACTCATCGAAGCTGGCTGGGCCGCCGCTCAGCCGGACAGCTGGCGGCCTTGTCGACTGCAATGGCAGCAACGTCAGCGGCTCCGACGGTTTTCCAAAGCCCCGACTGCCATCGGGAGACACCGCGGCCGCCCGGAACTGGTAGCGATGGCCCGGCCGGGGCTCCTCCAGCCGGACGGGTCCGGGACCGCCGGCCAGCAGGCTGAGGTTGCGCCAGCCGCTGCTGCCGGTCTGCCCACCAGAGTCGACAGAATCAAACCGAGCCTGCACGGCCAGCACCAGCTGCACCGCTGTTCCTCGTCGCTTCGTCCAGTCAACACCGTCAAAGTGCAGCTGGCCGTTGCGCACCGATACGAGCGGCACTGGCGGCAGAGTTCTGACCTCCGGGGGCTGCGGCTGGTGGAACAGTGCCGACAGTTGGCAGCAGGAACCGAGGCAGCCAGTCGAGTTCTTCGGTGTGGCGATTTTTTGTTACGTGTAGAGATTTTGCATGTAGATATGCGACTGCTGCTACTGTAAGTGGAAAAAACGTCCTTAGCAAAGCGACTCGCTGCATCATTCGCTATTCCGAATTTTCTCAGGCTCTATAGGACCCAAACGTATCTGTAATCTGTCTCTCTCGATTTACTCGTGGCTTAAGTTGGAAAAAGTTTTTTTGCGCCTGCAGTTGCATTTCAACACTCGGTAATTTTGCTGCAATTTATTACAAGCGTCGTTGCGTTGAGATCCAACTATAGTTCGTAGGTCGTGTATTTTCAAGCATTTTTATTACACCTGCCCTGATGGACAGATGTGCACCTATCTAAAGGCTGCGTACGGCTGTTCAGTCCAAGGATTGGGGGGGGGGGGTCGCCACACACCCTCAATTACCCCAGCTAATGCTGGCACCCATTTTACAGCTGGGTGAACTGAAGCAATGCAGAGTTGTCTTGCTCAAGGAGACAAATTGTTCCGAGTGGGTCAAGAATCGAACTTCCGACCTTTCCGTCGTGAGTCCGACGCTCTGACCCAGAGGTCGGCAAACTTGTTTTCCTCAAGGTCCAGGTAAAGAACCTTGCTAATGGCTGCGAGCCAGATGAGAGGAGGGGAGAGGAAGTAGAGAAGAGAAAGAAGATGAAAGATGAAACGAGAGATGAGAGAAGAGAGGGAAAGGCGAGAGAGATGAGAGGAGAGATGAGAGAGGAAAGAAGAGAAGATATAAGAAAGAAGATGAGATGAGAGAGGAGCGAAGAGAAACGAAAGAAAAGGGGAGAGAGGAGGGAAACAAGTGGAGAGAGGATCGAGAGAAGGTATAAGAGAGCTGAGAAGAGACCCTGAGCGGGCCGGATTGCTTTTGTGAAGTTTCAAGGGACCCGAGGGCCGGATAGAGAGGCTTTGCGGGTCGGAGTTCTCCGACCTCTGCTCTAACCACTAGGCTACAGACGCCATCTAAGCAATAGACATGTCAATTTTACACGTATGATGTCGGGTCACTTCAACTCGCTTATACTCATACAAGATTTGCAATCGCTTAACATTCTTACAGGCTGTCTCCATGACAATCTGAGTGGCACAAAATTTAGTAACATAAAACTCCTGACAGATCCCTCTAGTTGAAACGTAAAAACAGAAAATTAATAAATACAGAATTTCGAAAAATAAAGCCTAAGCACTCACCGAGCACAGTTTCTCGCAGTCAGCCTCCTGAGTTTTCCGCGGATCCCAGAGCGAAGCGTTCCAGCACTGCTCAAGAGCAATTGGTGGGCGGAGGAAAGATTCGGGGAGGAAAAAGCAATTGAGAATGACGCAATCTGCTCTGTCGTGTAAGACATATAAACAGCGTACACGAGGGTCGCGTCGCAGACTTCCGTGGGGAACTGCGTGAGTCATTTGACCCTCCTCATTCCCCCGCAGCTTATAATGCTAACAAAACTATGATGCTTATAGCCAGTCCAGACTCCTCTAATGCTTCATCGTGTTGTGCCGTTGTGTTGTTTTACGCAGCGTAACTTTACTCATCATCCTGGGAGACAGCCGATGCGGGGGTGGGGGGAAGAAGGGATTCATCGATGGGGGGTGGAGATTCCACAGACGGCTCAATCTTTTTCCTGGGTGTGAGTCACCCCTCCTAGAAGCGATTGGAAAAATTGGTAAAAGATCGGGCAGTTTCTTCTGCGGCGGAATAAATTAGAAAGAAAACTTGACTGCTTTTGGCTTAAATTCGGCTCAAGCTCAAGCTGCTACTCACTGACTCATCCAGCGTTGGTTGGATCCAATGTTGTCTGATTTGCTGGGCGCTTTCACTGGGCCTAAATTTCTAATCAACAAAGGTTCAAGCATTCACTTTGAAATCAAGGTCTTGTGTAGCTTTTGGTGTTATGAACCCTAAAAATTGCAGATTTCTCATGCCTCCGCTGTATTATTTTTAATGGATTTTAAACTTCTGAATTTTCTACCGTAAAACCCCATGGTCAAACCAAGGTGTACCATGGTTTACACCCTACCCCTAGCAAGATTATTGGACTTCCGAAAAACCACTGTAGATTTGAAGGTGGAAAGTCCTTTTTTATACCTGTAGTCCTTGCATAATAAAGAGTTTTTTTCAAATAATTTTAGTGCAGAGTGACTGGCACTTTACTTAAGCCTTGGACCTCTGGAGACTTGGCCTGGAAACAGATATTCCTGATTTTTCCAGAGAATTGTGACGACTTTCTAAGGCTAGGATTCTTTACTTTTAAGAAAATCGCATCGTACCTTTTTATAATCATTCAGCAATCTGTAAAGGTTCTCTCTTCAGTTAAAGCCCAGACAGGTCTACAAAGGTCCATTATTTAGGTGATGTTTGAACACGTCTTTGAAACCAAGCTTGAGAACTCTGAGTCCCTGATGCAGTTGTCTACTCGAATTGGCATCATTGATTCTGATATCCAAAAAATGTAATATACTCGTAGATAGACGTCTTTTAACGAGGTCGAAAATATAACGACTGACAGTGCAGAGCGTACATAAAACCATAACATTGCGCACTTACGGCGGCACAATCAGCTTTGAGACGGCAACGAAGAAGCAGTTGGTCTCCGGCTACGTCAGACTCGCTGTGAACTCCGCCCTGGAAGACGAGTTGGAAAATTTTTGAGATCAGAAATCAATTTAAGTTCAGTAGGGTGTAAACCATTATTGCTTTTAAAGACATCGAGCTCATAATGGGATCGATGTCAGGAGTGGATCGGGGAGGGGGGTACCAGGAACGGGCAAGACCTATCCCACACTCAAAAAGAATAAGAGCGTTACTTTTTGATAGCGCCCCAGATACAGCTCACATCAAGGACACAATCTGCGTGTAGGCAGTATAGGATATCACTGCAGGACCCACCAGGACACCGCACGTGACAGCGTTAGTAGCGTAACCCTTAGTGTGTGCTGTTCTAGCTGTTCTAGCTCCAATAATTTCTGGCCGGGCGCAAAGCTAAAGTGCAAAGTGTCATTAGGAGATCAATAGCCACTTGAGATTTTTATCTTGGCATTGTTGAACAAGGCCCAGCTAGAGGCAGTTTCTCTTTCTATACTTTCGATCGGGACCAGCTGCAGTGGTGGGACACCATGCAGAATCCTTCCATTCTGTTTGCTTGCTGACAAATCAATTTTTGCTGCCACGAAGACTGATTGAACGCAGGCCGCTCTGTTCTGGCAGTTGGTACCCTTTAGGAGTCGGCCATGTGTTAACGCAAGGCTTCGCTGCAAAATTGGTACTTTTCACAGTCTGGCTGATTTGTTTAGACATTTGTGCTTCGCTTCAGGGCAAGTAGGCGATCTGTATCTGCTGCACAGGAGGTTGAGGCTGCAGTTCAGTGTAAACACGGCCGTGGGATATTGGAAACAGGCTACATAAGATTCTGAAGTTATCCTTGTCTTGATTTTTAGTATAGGAACTTCAACAACCTTTCATGACGCACTGCAATAACAAATTCTCTCAAGGAAAATCAAGCAACACGCGCACGCGTAAGAAAGTTCAGCCTTCAATTCGCATGGCGTCCGAGTGAACTCCATCGCGTGGCAGTTGTTGCACCAAGGGTGATTGACAAGGTTTATGCTAATAGTTTATTAAGATTGTTGTAGTAGCGCCATCGGCAAAAATATCTGTCTTTTGCATCGTTGCTAATGAGGGAAGCTGCGTGCACCAAGGGGATCTTGCTGCTGGCACACAGCTACCAGTGCCTTTGCTAGAACTTTTAGCGATCTTCAAAGACTGCAGTCTGCTAGCCTGCGTTTGTCTTCCAAAACACTGCACTACCGAGTTCTCCTGTGTCTTCCAGGACACTGCACTACCGAGTTCTCCTGTGTCTTCCAGGACACTGCACTGCCGAGTTCTCCTGTGTCTTCCAGGACACTGCACTGCCTAGTTTTCTCGAGTCTTCCAGGACACTGCACTGCCTAGTTTTCTTGTGTCTTCCAGGACACTGCACTGCCTAGTTTTCTTGTGTCTTCCAGGACACTGCACTGCCTAGTTTTCTTGTGTCTTCCAGGACACTGCACTGCCTAGTTTTCTTGTGTCTTCCAGGACACTGCACTGCCGAGTTCCCCTGTGTCTTCCAGGACACTGCACTGCCTAGTTTTCTTGAGTCTTCCAGGACACTGCACTGCCTAGTTTTCTTGTGTCTTCCAGGACACTGCACTGCCTAGTTTTCTTGTGTCTTCCAGGACACTGCACTGCCTAGTTTTCTTGTGTCTTCCAGGACACTGCACTGCCTAGTTTTCTTGTGTCTTCCAGGACACTGCACTGCCGAGTTCTCTTGTGTCTTCCAGGACACTGCACTGCCTAGTTTTCTTGTGTCTTCCAGGACACTGCACTACCGAGTTCTCTTGTGTCTTCCAGGACACTGCATTGCCGAGTTCTCTTGTGTCTTCCAGGACACTGCATTGCCGAGTTCTCTTGTGCTTCCATGATTTTTGTCTTCAATAACGGACTTTTAGTTCTTGAGCCTTCAGTTACTCAATCTATGTAAAATCTCGTGTACTGGATGAGAGATTCCCATTATTTTTGTGCCTTCAAGAACATTTTTCAGTTCTTATTTCTTGTGTCTTTTTCAGAATGCACTGTTCAGTCATCTCTTGTGCCCAAGTTGTTTCTTGTGTCTTTTTCAGAATGCACTGTTCAGTCATCTCTTGTGCCCAAGTTGTTTCTTGTGTCTTTTTCAGAATGCACTGTTCAGTCATCTCTTGTGCCCAAGTTGTTTCTTGTGTCTTTTTCAGAATGCACTGTTCAGTCATCTCTTGTGCCCAAGTTGTTTCTTGTGTCTTTTTCAGAATGCACTGTTCAGTCATTTCTTGTGCCCAAGTTGTTTCTTGTGTCTTTTTCAGAATGCACTGTTCAGTCATCTCTTGTGCCCAAGTTGTTTCTTGTGTCTTTTTCAGAATGCACTGTTCAGTCATCTCTTGTGCCCAAGTTGTTTCTTGTGTCTTTTTCAGAATGCACTGTTCAGTTATCTCTTGTGCCCAAGTTGTTTCTTGTGTCGTCAAAGACAATTTTCCCGCTCTTTTTGTGTCCTCAATGAAAAACTGTTCTGCCGTGTTCACAATTTCGTCCTGCTCTTCTTTGCCGCCTTACTCGTGCACGAAGTCATTTCTGATGGATATTCATTCAAGCGCATTTTCATCCCAAATCAGACCTAACGACTTCCGCTAGCAAAAAATAAATTAACCATATAGGTTACGCCCAAAGATCACGAGCCTAAACGCGTATTATCATGTCCTGGTGCAAGCACAGAAATAGAAGATACTTACAAGTCAAGTTATTTACGATGCTCAGACAACGATTAGCTAGCTAATTAGAATTTAGAGATAAAATGCTCCAGGGTCAAAGCTGCATGCGTCAAAACACGATTAATGCGCAAAGCCTGCAAGCAGTGCAGCATCGAAAATGTCAAATGGTTGAATTCAAGGTTTACAACGGACTAAAGCCCTATTGCTGCATTTGATACCTGCATGTCTGAATCATATACACTGGTTGTTCATGTTTTGTCGAATTAAGTATATTTCTCTGATAACTGCTACACTAACGAAAAGGAATGATTTATAATCTTCAGAAAAAACTCAAAACTGTCTAAGAAACTGAATTTTTTGCAAAATACTTGTAAACCAGTAGAAAATCTCCACATAAAATTAACTACCTCGAAGATTTGAGAGAGTAGCGATGCTCAGCCTGAAAAGATCTGAAAGGGGCAGAACCAAGATGAAGATCTTGGAGGAAACTTGACGGAAATTTCAAACCCTGTAGAAAAAAAGGATAAGGAAAGGATAACCTGAAGATTCGTACAATGCGATTCTCGCCCATGATGGCCAACCCCCAAGGCACAGAGTGTACATGCCTGGACGATGAGAAAGTCAGGGCTGCTGTACACACCCTACGAGTGTTTGCCTGCAGCGTGCCGAGGGGTCAGCGGAACGGACATGACTGCTTGCCTCTGCTGGCTGCCCGGCCGTCTTTTGCCCTGACCTGCGGCAGAAAGTCCAGCCTAATGATAACAGAGCTCTCTACATCTCGCATTGACTCACCTGTTCAGCCAGTTCGGCGTAGCTGAAGTTGGTCAGGCAGGCGGCCGCAACCCGAGCCTGCAGCAGCGTCAACTCGTCCCGCCAGACGTTGTCGCCTCGTCCGAGAACAACCAGAGAACCCGAGAACAGAACAGCGGCCAGGACTAGCCATGCTGCTGCGAACTTGGACGGGTGTTGAGTTAAAAACATAATCCCTCTGTGAGCCCGTGTGTATGGCTTCGAATTTCTGCTTGAACACAAGGGCTGAACTAGGCTAGTGGGTATTCTGGATGCATATACATATACACTCCAGGACCGGGAAGGATTGGTCAAGCATTGCTTCTGTCCAATAGGAGATCAGCTCGGATGAGTGAGCGGATCTACATGTAGCTATGTAGAGAAAGCCACATGGACATCGAATCACTTTAGAATATGGATTGGAGGGAGGAAGGTTACTTGTTAGAATGTGCGAGTAAGGTTAAGGTACATCACCTATCTATTAAGCAGGGCTCGGCAAACGCCGGCCTGCGGGGCCACAGGCGGCCAGCGAAGCCTCTCTATCCGGCTCCTTTGAACCTTCACAATAGCAATCCGGCCCGCTTAAGGTCTTTGAGCAAAGCAAAACGCAAGTTTATTTCATAATACCCTTTCGTGTTTTTGATTGACAAAATCTTAATGTCACCTCAAGATTTAGTTAGAAATCCAGTAGATATTTACTAGATCCATCTAGGATCCAGGATTTTTTCTTGAGGGGTCAGCCGACCCCCTTGACCCCCCTATGTCTGTCTGCGTTAACAAATTAAAGCTAACTTGAAAATCTTGCAGTCTAGGAAGTTCTAGATTTCCCTATTTCAATACGAGCGCAGAGTCCAGTCCAGATTCATTATCTTTAGAAGTCCATGGTTAGAGCTAAGCCAGATAAAATCAGCCAGGAAACCAACTGACACAGTCTATATGCTTTAATAATCGATTATAGCAGCTGCTTTGACAGCTCAGGTTTGTTATACTAAATACTCTAATCGCATGGTTATACTTCATGCTTTATAGACACACAAGAGACAGACACGACCAGCATTTTTGTAACTAAAAAACCACCCAATTGACAACACTATCTATATAAGTGGCGCACGCTATTTAATTGATTGAGTGGAAAGGAACAAAGACTAGCTATACCACTGATGTCTGTCGAAGCAAAGCTCTGAACAAAGACGCCGGACATTGACAGGCAGTGGAAGAGAGCAAGAGGTAAAGCCCCAGAAACCACTGACGCAGGGTAGTTCTCAAATTAAGGTCATGATGTTTTGGTACAGAAAAAAAAGTTTTTGAATAAAGTAATTATTTTGCAAAAACGATTCTTTCGTCAATTTAATTAAAAAACTGCCGTTAAAACCACAAGAAACCAAATATTTAAGACGAAATCTAGCAATTTGTTATTTTTCGCAACGGAAAATAAAACGACCAAAAATTGTGAAATAATGCAAGTTTTCTTTTATTTTTTTATAAATTAGATACATCTTTTATTCTATGTTTACTATTTAATAAGTATTATTTCAATAGAAAATGTTATTTTTAAATTAACATTTTGTTTTTTTCGTATAAATTGCTTGTATTTAAAATTATCGCGTAACAAGAAACACCCGAAATAATTGATATTGTACCACTCAAGAATTTAATATTGTACTTAAACACCGAAATATGATGCTTAAAATATACAAAACTGGTTTAGCTAAAAATTAGGCTTGCAAAATATGTCTTTTAAAGCATTAAAAGTTTTTTTGAATTAGAATATATATAGTAAACGAGCTAGGAAGCCATTTCTTTTAAAACCTAAAATGCATGTATCTTTTTTCGAACAGACTTGCGTTTTTTTTAAAAATAATTCAGCAAGCATTTATATTCTGCAACATAGCTTTAATACTATTTTACTATTTTACTATACTATTTTCTTATGCTGCATAACTACTAAAAGAGCAGCTTATAAATTTAAATTAAATACTTTGGTCTTGGTAAGTTAATTAGCCTATTACAGACGTCTGACTCGGCAGCCACATGGATCACTGCAATTGCTCTGGCGAACCTCTGTAATCGATTCTGGCCCTGCACTAGCTGTCATGCTCGGTATACAATTCGTCTCATTTGATAAATTACGTCGATGCCTGCAGAACTAACCACATCCAAAGGACCACTGCACATCTTAGCATTGTGGCACATACAATGATGCTGGTGTTCTGGCAGAGAAACAGGTAAAAGTGCAGCAAATGGCATTACATATCCGTCCGAGAGGTGTGCAGTTTACAGTGCTTTAGCCAATTGGGTCAGTAGAATTAAATCGATCACATTAGAATAAAAGTAGATGTTCGCTGTACATGTAACAAACCAATAGCAAGACACTATTGGATGTCTTTCCCTTTTACTGATGCTCGTACATCAGCTGGCTGTCTCCACAGGCCACAGCTCATCGCATTCTCTGTTAACCGCCGCTTCAGTGCTGTCAGCCGCACTTAACTGTGTCTGGCCTCGGTATATAGAGTCAGTCCCAATGGAAAATCATCATCTAAAACATATCTAAAGCGTAATTGTCAATCGAAGAGTAATATAAAATATAGTATGTCTGTTATGGTACTGCCATGACTAATCTGTTAAACACTTCACAAATTCGTGTGGCAGCACTCTGTAGAGATTCCATCTTTCTGTACCATATTTAATATTACATTGCCAGCATCAATGGCAATTAAGTTTTTTCTTTTGTCTTTTTTCTTGTTAGTAGCTATATGCATCCAAAGGTGGAAAGTATCAACTGAATGTTTAAGTTGCTACATATATATCTTTAATGAATTGCAGAACATATGAGAATGAATTTAATGTTTCAAAGAAATTAATTTTTTGTGCTTCAGACAGCTAATTTCATAGATAATAAATCCGATGCAAAATTGTTTTTATACTATTTCTTGACTAATCAAATCATGCAACTTTTTTATTATTCGTTACTCTTATTTTCTTTTCAGTTTCTACTACCTCTTGTTTTGACTCATTATGTTTACTTGTAACTTACAATACAAATTTTAAATCAGTTAAAAAAATTGTGTGAAAACAACAAAAAACGACTGTTTTTAAGAGAAAAATAGTCAATTTTATCTACATAAATGAAATTCTGTTTGTTCTGACTAACATATTGGGTGATTAATAGCAAAAATTCATCTAAATACGAGCGTACATAAAAAACATCCAAAAAACCTAACAATATGCTGAGAAATTTTTTTTTCATAACTAGAGACAAAAAAGTGGTACTTTTTCTCATCCCACAGATGAGGACTTTAAATTAAAATAACTTTGGTGCTACTTGCTTTGTTGTAGTCAGCGAAATCTCTCTTTGTTAGGTTAATTTTGTGCTATTGAAAAAAACTTAAAATTGAATTTATTTAACTTTTCTTTTTTAATATAGAATGAAACTGCCTTAATTGATACTTTAGTGTTAGATATGACTATCTTTCTTAAAAAAACAGCAGAAAACGCAGCTATTAGCTTATTCTATCAACAGAACAAATTAATTAAAAGTGAATTTTTTAATCATTCATAATGTTACGTTTCTAGCAAAAATCGAAATAGCAACATCTGCTTTGCAATCGAAAGAGTTAAATGGGTTCTAGGTTGTGTTAACCAAAGTTATAAATAACATTTATCAACTTTCTTCTTTAATAAGACCACGTGAACAGAATGTAGCTTCTCTAAAGTGGGTATTATAGCTCGTGCGATAATAAAAATATATATCGAAAAATGAAATAGCGCACTCTGATGAGATTAACATCAAAAGTTCAATGTTAAAAAAAGATTAAGACCCATGAGAGGCATATATTTTTTAAGTCCTTTTAGAGCTAAAATAAGAAAAGATTCAATATTTCAGGCTGATTTTCAAAAATATTTGTTTCACTGCTTACGACTAAACTTTGAGAACGACCCCGCAGCTGCTGCTTCTGCTCCCCAAGATATCAAATAGCAAGAATCTCAGATCTCATCTCCTCTCTATACTTTTTTCATTCTTTCCTCTTCTTCCTAAGGTTGCAATTTGTAGCACACTATACATCTGAATATAGAAATCTGGGCGTAACAAATACTGCCTCTACTGAACCAGACCTGACTCGCAATACATTAGCACAAAGCTAGATTTTGCCACGTGGACAACAACTAAAGTACAGAAGAAACATCAATTAATTAAATTAATTATATCCTCATTTTTTCAAGTTTGACAGCTACAATAAAGCAGTTACAGTAAATGCTACATCACTGACTGGGGCAATTTTATTTAGAAAATATGAAAGTAAAATCATCTATCAATTCATTCTTTCTGCAAACAATACCGGCACATATCAAATTTTTATTGATCTGGCATGCAAATAATATTACTAGGAATCAGTAGTATGCTGCACTCTGCCGTACAATTATGACGCGTACTAGAAAAATCATTGACAACTGATATAGAAGGAAATTGTTTGATTTAAAACAACGCGCATTAAACTACTGAGGGAAGGAAAGAAAATAACGAATGATAGAGCTTTATTCTCGGAGCGCCTAAAACTATTCAATAGGATTTCACACCGAGCAAAGTGAGAAAGACAAAACAGAGCTTTAACGTTATTTGAATAAAATAACAATTATAGGCTTAATTTAAAGCTGCAAATACTGACAGGCGCAAAGGCACGGAACTGATTATAGGCTATTTATTTTATTAAAAAAACTAAAAATGTATTTTATACAGAGTAGCACAATAATATATTGAATAAATGATAGATAGGTATTGGTGGGGATGGATAGAGATTTGTGTGGGGAGGGATAGAGATTGGTGTGGGGATGGATAGAGATTGGTGTGGGGAGGGAAAGAGATCGGTGTGGGAATGGATAGAGATTGGTGGGGAGGGATAGAGATTGGTGGGGAGGGATAGAGATTGGTGGGAAGGATAGAGATTGGTGTGGGGATGGATAGAGATTGGTGTGGGGATGGATAGAGATTGGTGGGGAGGGATAGAGATTGGTGGGGAGGGATAGAGATTGGTGGGAAGGATAGAGATTGGTGTGGGGATGGATAGAGATTGGTGTGGGGATGGATAGAGATTGGTGGGGAGGGATAGAGATTGGTGGGGAGGGATAGAGATTGGTGGGGAGGGATAGAGATTGGTGTGGGGATGGATAGAGATTGGTGTGGGGATGGATAGAGATCGGTGTGGGGATGGATAGAGATCGGTGTGGGAATGGATAGAGATTGGTGGGGAGGGATAGAGATCGGTGGGGAGGGATAGAGATTGGTGTGGGGATGGATAGAGATTGGTGTGGGGATGGATAGAGATCGGTGTGGGGATGGATAGAGATCGGTGTGGGAATGGATAGAGATTGGTGGGGAGGGATAGAGATCGGTGGGGAGGGATAGAGATTGGTGGGGAGGGATAGAGATTGGTGGGGATGGATAGAGATTGGTGTGGGGATAGATAAGGAATCAACAAAGGAGCTGTGCCAACCTGTATGGATATGTGGAAGCATAGCAGAAAGGCAAATAAAAATCTGAGCACAGAACCCCGACCGCACAAATCAGAGTAGATAAGTATTGGGTTACAGCTCAGTGACCCGGTGCAGACTAGCGCACAATGATGGTACCTTTCTGAGGCTCAACCTTAGGCGCCTTAAATGTCAAATAAGTGTACAAAACGCCGCCCAGAGTGCTAACATTCAGGCCCATAAAATTGTGCAACGTGAACACATAGTCCCGACCTATAAACATGCCAAGATAGGTGACTAGAACATTTTTCAACACCCCAATCACGGTGGTGGTTAAGGGGCCATTGTCGGCGGTGCATTGTATGGTGCTGTACAGCAGGAACAGCTGCAACAGATTGCTGGTGCAGAACAGGGCCCAAACCACTGGCAGGGACCAGCCGCGGTAGTCTGCCACTCTGGAGAACTCGCCAGTCCACAGGTTGAGCGCCAGACATGGCAGCACAGCGATGGAGCAGCAGTGATACAGGATCCCATACTTTGACAATCCGCTCAAACTGCCAGTTTTCAACTTTAATGTGATGCCATAGGCAGCTGTGAATAAATTGTTTAGCATTAGGAATGCGTAGCCGGCCAGGTCAAAGGTCAAATCGTTCATAGCGGCAATGGAAGCGCCCAACAGCATGAGGAAGACAGCTAAACCGACGCCTCTGTTGTCGCCGCGACGTTGAAGGAAAATCAATTCGCCAATAAAGGTCATCAGAATGCAGAGCCGGCGAAGCACGGTGAACATTGGCAGGCTGACCACCTGCGAGTTTGGTTGCAGTGATTCAAGGGGAATTCAGTAGCATCTTTTCAGCCTGTAAGCAGCGGGGAGACAATCAGCCGCATGAGAATGCCTTTAACTACTCCATGAGAATCCTCCCGAACCACCCCATGACGCCATGAGAATCCCCCGAACCACCCCATGAGAATCCTTCGAACCATCGCATGAGAATCTCTCTAACCACCCCTTGAGAATCCTAACTACCGCATGAGAATGCCTCCAACCACCGCATGATAATGACTCTAAATAATCCATGAGAATCCTCCGAACCATTCCATGAGAATCCTCCAAACCACCCCATGAGAATTCTCCGAACCACTCCATGAGAATCCTTCTAACCACCGCATGAGAATCTCTCTAACCACCCCACGAGAATCCCCCGAACCACCTCATGAGAATCCCTCTAACCACCCCTTGAGAATCCTAACCACCGCATGAGAATCCTTAGAACTAACCAGCGCATGAGAATCCCTCTAACCAGCGCATGAGAATCCCTCTAACCAGCGCATGAGAATCCCTCTAACCAGCGCATGAGAATCCCTCTAACCAGCGCATGAGAATAGTCCCCTAACTGCTAAATGAGAATCGTCCTCTTACCTAGGCAGAAATGGACTGGACAGTGGTAGACAGACACCAAAAAGAACCAACTGTCATATTTAAAATGCACATTGGGATTACTAATACAAGCATGCTTGGGCGAAACCTAGGGATTCACCCGGCCGTTTCTATTGGCAACACACACATGTAAGTCGCTATTGGACGGAATAGTAGTCACGTGACTGCTCTCAGCCAATAGCGACTTACATGTGTGTGTTGCCAATAGAAACGGCCGAGTGATTCCCAAGGTTGCGCATGTATGAAAGCCATTCTAAACCGATTCTCTATTCCTTCACATTTTTAGCCATCTAGCTAGTCATCACAATCCTAATTATCCCAAACTGCATCTGCTATATGGCGCTTCATACATGCGCAACAGTCGGCCGAGTCGGCCGACCGATTTGGCGGCCAACCATGGAAGTCGCAAAAATGCCCACCCGAAAAACACCAAGTAGTAGTACGAAGTAGCTGACGAGGCATTTTTGCTTGATAATAGTTATAGTTAATAGCAGGAGTCATAGTTACTCCTGCCGTTTACCCAAAGTTGTGTTAATTGCGTTTTTTACATGTACGTTGCATTTTTGGCCAACAACTACATCGCATTTTTGTTAAAACTAAGTCGCACGGCCGACCGACTTTGGAGGTCGCGCATGTATGTGGCGCTTACTCTACTGAGTATAATATGAATAAATTAATAAATAAATCATTGTTGGATGTAACTTAAAAGTCATATTTTTATGGCTTAGGCTGCTGAAAATTATCTTACCTGTGTACCTGACAGGCCAAACACAAGGTTGCCAAAGAAATATATTGGCAGAGGAAATATCCCAGCAGCATCGGACAGGGATGCTCCAAATTGGACAATGCCAAAGGCGCGAGCAGTCAACAAAAACAAGCAGGTAGAGCTGACTTGAGTTAGGCAGAGAAAGGCAGGCGATGGAAATAGGTAAGATGTGAGCAGCAGCTTGTTGGCAATCACCATCAGGAATGAGAACAGTGCATACATGTAGGCACTTAACATTGGAGCCATTGTTATTTTCTTATTGAACTTTAAAAGTCAAGCTGAAATAATGGCCATGATTAAGGTTATATGCAAATAGGTTTCAATATCAACAAAAGTCATTTAATAAAAGGACAATATAAAGGTTTTCTGACTTTTGACTATTAATGACTTTCAATTGCTAGCGGCTTTTGACTGCTGGTGACTTTTGACTGCTAATGACTTTTGACTGCTAGTGGCTTTTGACTGCTGGTGACTTTTGACTGCTAATGACTTTCAATTGCTAGCAGCTTTTGACTGCTGGTGACTTTTGACTGACACTAATGAATTTTGAGTGCTAATGAATTTTGACTGCTAGTGGCTTTTGACCGCTAGTGATTTTTTACTACTAGTGGCTTTTGACTACTAGTAACTTTTGACTACTAATGGCTTTTGACTGCTAATGACTTTTGACTGCTAGTGATTTTTTACTACTAGTGGCTTTTGACTACTAGTAACTTTTGACTACTAATGGCTTTTGACTGCTAATGACTTTTCACTATTAGTGACTTTTGACTGCTAATGACTTTTGACTGCTAGTGGCTTTTGATTGCTAGTGACCTATAGTTTAGATCATGTGTATAATGGGTCACTGGGTCTAGTGGAAGAAAAAAGTACAATATCTCTTTTAATACTAGGACTAAAAATGTGTCACTGACATGATGTTTTACAGTGTTATATACACCAGGATATATATTGACAAATGTCAAATAACATTGTTGTACGCTAAGAAATCTTTGCATATATGTCACTTTCTAAACTAGTAGGCCTAATATAGCCAGGAATTTATTTCAGGGGCCCATTCTGCACCCGAAGGAGGGGGTAGGCCTATATTAAAGAGATGTTTCTAGAATTTCAAGGGAAGGATAATTTTTGTCTAGAAATTTGGGAGGAGAGGCCAGGAATATGAAAAAAATGTAAAATAGGCCTATGAAGTCATTACATTAGTCATTAGACAGAGTAGACCTATCAATAATAGTGCCTAACCCAATATAGGAAGTTCCCAAACACTTTTGACAGTAGAAAGAAATGGCATCACAAGTACTCATTAAGGTAGGTATCAAATAAAGCATCATTAATACTATCTATGTATTGCCCTAAATTTGGCCTTGATACCTACCTATGACTCCTCAATGGTGTTTGTGTGGACAGTTGGGTTGTGAGGATCCACAAAATGAAGTTGGTTATTGATAGCCACATTATTTTGCAAGCCATTGTAGGCCTGCCATTCATCAATCAGTATTATTAAACTAGGAAAGGTGTATTACTAGATGATAGAATCAATCTGGCAATTATTAGATAGGCTGAAAATTTCATGAAAACATGAAAATAATTTAATGCAGTAAACTAGCCTAGAACTAGGCCTAGAACTTGAAGATTTCCCTTAATTCTATTGTACTGTAGTATTTTTAGTATCTTAGTATTGTAGTATTTTAGTATCTTTTGACCTTCCAGTGGTCTCCTAATACTGTATACACTTAGTGGTCTTTTTTAAAAGCTAGCTGTTTTGTTTAGGCCTACAAGAATAGTTTCCAAATTTCATTTATGAATTTATGATTCTATGTTAATTTTTATTCTATATATCAGTACATTTGCAGGATGTATCTTGTGCCTAAAAACCATTAAAATGGCATGGCCATTGGCCATGGCTAAGCTCTTTGGTTTTGTTTTGAGGTTGAGTCTATTTCAACATTCTTAGCTGACTGTGTAACAAATATTTGTAACAGAGATGATAATATAGATTCATAAAACCAAAGATTGGAGCTGTGCCATGCATTTTTATGGTTGTTAGGTACAGGAGATGTACGTAGAATAAAAAATTAACATAAAATCCTAATTTTTTGAACGAAAGCTTTATGAATATCGATAGAGCAATAAGAAAGGCACAACATATCAAAAGATCAACACTGGATCTGCCTCCAATCAAAAGCAATAACAATTTTTGTGCTGAAAAAATGAAAACTTACTATCTCCGTGTGTATTTTTTCGGAAAAACCTGCCTTCAAAAATTTTACAAGAAACGAGGTTTCCGTCCTACTTAGGGCCTTTTCATATTGCTTGCTCTGGTTCCAGAACCAGAACCAATTTGTGAAGTATAACTTTTTGTCTCCATAACTAGAGGGAAATACGTGCTATAAAGTTTTGGCAATCTTCAAGTTTCGTTCGTTTAATTATTTCCGGAATTATTTTCGCCCTCTATTCAAGGGTGGTGGGGGTGGGTGTTGGAATTAAACGAACGAAACTTGAAGATAACCGTAGTTTTTATTATTGAATGACAATCGCCAAGAAGAAAGTGAAAAATTGTGCTAAGTTAGGTTGTTAAGGCAGTCAAATATTAACAGAGTTTAATAGTTCTGGTTCTGGAATTGGTAATATGAAAAGGCCCTTAATTCGCACAAGCCATGCACGAAGCCAATAACGCAAACGCCAAGTACATTCGTTATTGACAAATAAAAAAACGTGCATTGATCTAACTAGAGTCGCAGTGTTTGCAGTATAAAGTTTAGAAAAAACGCAGCATAGGCCTAAAATTAATTTAAAATAGCAGATCGATACTTATAAATTTTATTGACATTTTAATTAAAACTTAGTTGTTTTATTAAAATTTATATTCAAAATCGGTAAATTAGAAATAGCTTATAGCTTGAATTGAATAAGTTTCCCGGGAAATTTCATTGTGAGTTTAAATTTAGGCAGTGCTTATCCCCACGGTACCGTAGGAATAATTTCTGTCTTATTCCAACGGTACCGTGCGAATAATTTTCTGCTTATCCGCACGGCACACTGACGAGATAGCTGCCCTATCTTCTACATATGCCGTGCGAATAATTTTCTGCTTATCCGCACGGCACACTGACGAGATAGCTGCCCTATCTTCTACATATGCCGTGTTGTGGGAAGTTTAGTACATACGATTTGAGTGCAGTATAACAACATAACTTGGCTTGAACATTTGTTCTAAAGAAATAAAGATTTTTTCTATGAGAAGAATTTTTTTGTGTAGTAGCAAATGATTTAAATTAAATTAACTCTAAGAGTTGTTTATTATTTAAATTTTTAGCAAAGTCTAATCTGATCTCGCCGTGATTTACATAGTCCATTGCCGCTTCCGTAGAATTTTACTACTCATGTGAATTCGCATGATTCATATTCATATTGCGGACAAGCAGAAAATTATTCGCACGGCATATGTAGAAGATAGGGCAGCTATCTCCTCAGTGTGCCGTGCGGATAAGCAGAAAATTATTCGCACGGTACCGTTGGAATAAGACAGAAATTATTCCTACGGTACCGTGGGGATAAGCAGTGCCTTAAATTTAAATAGTCGTTTTGTTTACAAAAAATGCTACTGCTCACATTCTTATAAATCTTACTATTTATTACCAAACGCGCAACTTTACCGCCACGGTATTCGTTTCATTTTCTGAAACTTGTTACTGATGTGCGTGCGCACAAATTAATTCTGGTTTTTGAATAGGCCTAGGCCTAATCAATGACAGTTGTTAAAAAGTCCATTTCAGAATTCAGAGTATACTTTGAGAGTTTGGGCTAGGGATTGCAAAATCCCGGTTTTTGCGATCCCGGGATCCCGGGATTTAATTCCTGAATTACTTTGGACAATCGGATCAGAAAAATTCAGATTTTTAAGCTTCTAGGTTGAAACTTCAAGGCAAAATATGCGCTAAACATATTTTTGCTTCCTTTTTTAATTGTTTTTTGATCAGATTTTTGCTATGCACCACTGTGCATTCAAAAAATCCTGCTGGGTGTTTGCTATTCTGTGCACTGTATCATTCTGTATGTGCTGTTTCATGCAGGTGTAGGTCATTTTGTCTGCTGTCAATTTGTCTGCTGGAAGTCTTTGCTAGGGTGGACAGTTCATCTGCTATTTTGTCCAATAAAAGCTCTATTGGAATAAATGTTGAAAACCCGCAGATGCCAGACTCTGGATGGTATACATGTACGCTGGAATTTTCTGGCGTACAGAGGGACCTAGATTACACTATTGGCATACAACTTGGCATACAAAAGGGCCTAGTGTGCCCTAGATATGTGTCAAAAATTGATAAAAGTTTCAGAGCAAATGATTAAAGCATAGAGATGCAGCAATAAATAAAAGTTTTGGTTGATCTTGGCTGAAGATTGTTGATCAATAAAAAGTCCTACTTTCCATTCTACTTTCTATTATTACTACCAAAATTCTATTTCAAATAGAATTTCAAATATTTCAATTTCAAATTTCAAATAAAATCACAAAAATGGAATTTAGTTGTTGAACTTGAAATATTGTTGTAATTTTTGTTTTGATCGGCCCATTTTTATTTTACTTAGCCTCTTAGGCCTATTTATATTATTAGTATTTATAAAATAATAAAATAGTCCCAAATTATCTTCCTTATCCTGAGTCAAGTCCAATTTTTGTTACTTTTACCAAATCTAGTATACTTAAGAACATTAAAAAATGTCATCTTTGAGAATATATAGTAAAATTCTAGTACAGTAATAACTATACTGTAAAATAATGCAACTTGTGCTATAAAATAGAGTTGGACTAGGTGAGAAGGGATTAAGAAGAAGAAAGGTAAAGA
The DNA here is from genome assembly GCA_002269645.1 of Macrostomum lignano. Taxonomy (NCBI): domain Eukaryota; kingdom Metazoa; phylum Platyhelminthes; family Macrostomidae; genus Macrostomum; species Macrostomum lignano. The sequence continues at coordinate 100,183 of NIVC01001645.1, read as the reverse complement.
TTAAATGAATTCTAGTTGTTTTGCCCCCAAACCATTTTGGCCATGAACATTTTGCCCTAAGACCATCTCGCCCATAGTCCATTTTGCCCATAAACCAGTTTGGCTATAGGCATTTTAGCCAAAATGGTGATTATATAATTTAGAGAGATAGTTTACTATGTATCTTTATATTCTTTTTTTCAATTCTAACTGAAAAAAGAGAGAGAGAGAGAGAGAGAAAGTAAATTAAATAACTTTAACCCATGATGCTGCAGTGCATTTGAATTATAAATCTAACAACAAATAATAATCTAAGAATTCTATTAAGTGGCCAATATCAGAATTTAATTTATCAAGCATAACAAAGCTATCTGACAATTATATAATAATAATAAGAATTAGCACTAGGCAAATATTACCTATTCTGCCAATTACCCTAAGCAGGTTTAAATTCACAGATAAATATATATATCTAAATATACTAAATATATATACTATTTTTGGTACCAAGTCTTTAGGAATAATCTATTTAGTAAGCTTTTTTCACATGTACAATGCATAGCTTAAGTCCAAAAAGTCTATAATTTACAATTAAGTTCAAGTTCATAGTTGTAATGAATGACTCCATTTATTGCATGCCTTAACTTTAAAGAACAAAGAGGATGATCTCTAATCCTTTTTCATCAGCCTTCTTTGCACAGTGTTCCACCTGTGCAGGCCTCTTAAATCGAAGCAGCGCCCTGCAGTGCAGCCAGTGCCGCTGTGTCTATTATTGCAGTGAAGCCTGTCAGAGGCGGCACGCCAACCAGCCAGATAACCCTGGCCTGGCACACAAAGCCTGGTGTGCCAGGCTGCGCCTGTTCAGACAGCGGGCCCCAGCGCTAGCTGAGCTGCCATTTGGTTTTGCATCTGTCACTACGGCTGATACCTTTGATTCTCAGGTAAATCGAATTATCCACTGAATTATACCCAACCCTTTATTTGGCTTTGTTGATCCTTAATTTGGCGCTGCAATCTCCAGTTTGGTGCTTTAATCTTTCATTTGGCAGCTTATCTCAGATTCAACGCCTCGATCCCCTAATTGACAGCCAAAATCCTAAAATCAACACCCCAAATCCAAAAATTGACATCCTAATCACCTAATTGACACCCAAATCTTAAAATCGTCACCCCAAAACCCAAAAGTGACATCTAAATCCCCTAATTGAGACTCAAATCCCCTAATTTGCACCCAAATCCCCTAATTGATACCTAAATCCCCTAATTGACACCCTAATCCCCTAATTGACACCCATATCCCCTAATTGACACCCATATCCCCTAATTGACACCCTAATCCCCTAATTGACACCCTAATCCCCTAATTGACACCTGTTGTTACGTTGTTTTACAGTTATGAAAATAACTTGAATCCTCAGAAAAAAGCAGATTGTCTTTATGGCCAAAGGCCAAAACGCCACAACCAAAAAACCATATGCACTCTCACTGGAGCGGGAGACCGTAACTTTATATTTTGAGCGTCTACCCGCACCCACGTAATAGGGGGGTGGGTGTCGTGCACACTCAAAACAGGGGTTGGGGCTGACCAAAGTACGTTTTAATCAAAATAACCAAAAAATATAAAGAAAATAAATATCTTTACTTGACAAACATGCGCAGAAATAACCTCTCTTCCCAACAACATCCAAATCCCCTAGTTGACACCCAAATCCCAAAAGTGACATCTAAATCCCCTAATTGACACCCAAAACCCTCAGTTGACACCAAAATCCCCTAGTTTACATCCAAATCCCATAATTTGCTCCCTAATCCCTTAATTGACACCTAGATCTCAAAATGACACCCAAAAGCTCAAAATGGACACCCAAATCTCTTAATTGTCTATGTACTCGCCGCAGTGCCTGTCCCGCTTTCTGCTGGAGCGCGGCCTTCTCGGCCGGGGCATGTGGCGCCGCGAGTGCTACGCCTGGCTGGGCGTCCATCCGCATCCGTTTGACGACGACGACAACGACGCAGATATCGGCGGCGTGCCGCTTCCGGGCGACCTGGCGCCAGACCCGGATCCGTTTGCGCTGCCAGACGAGGCCGCCGTTCTCGTCGAGGCGCCGTCAACTGTGTCGGCAACGGAGCCGCCGCCTCGAATATCCAGCTGGTCGGATTATTATCAGATGCGGGGGCTGCCTGTCGACTCGCCAGTCTGCGTTCTCATGCAGTGGCCGCTGACGCTTTATCACCTGCTGTTCGAGCGGCTACCCGTTGACGCTCCCGACGCTTACAAACGGCTGACTGCAACAGTCGGTGACAATCGGCCTTGTCAACTTCGTCGGATTGTTGTACACTTGATCGGCGTCGAGAAGGAGGTGGAACTCATCCCGGCTCTGTGCGAACTGGCTAAACTGGCGCCCGGGTTCAGCTTCCGGCTGGTGCTTGTTGGCAAGGTGTGTTCGCAAAAATTCAACTGCATATTCCTACCGTTCATTTTTACTGCCCCCTGGTCTGTGTGCCTTTTACCCCAGTCACGTGCTCAGTCTCTTCCCCGTCTCTCGTTCTTATTGCGCCTCCACCCCACAACCAACCCCCAATTTAAATCTACCAGTAATTTATTCCCTTCAAGTTAAAGACAGTTATTTTGAAGCTTGTCTGAAGGGAAGCCGTAGCCCTGTGGTCTAGCGCGGCGATCTGATGTGCCAGTGGCCCAGGCTCGATTCCAAGTGCAGTCGCATAAATTTGAGACTGAATTGAAATCTCGGCTTGGCTCTGCTCGTGCAACTAACACCCTTGAGGGCCAACCCCCAAGGCACAGTGAAGTGTACATGCCTAACGATAAATAAAGTCAGGGCCGATGTACACTCCTGTGTGAGTGTGTGCCTGTGCGTATGACTGCGTACGTATCCGCGCGCTTGTGTGCCTGCTCAGGGGAGTTGGCGGAATGGGCAGCAATGCCTCTCGCCGGTTGTGTGACAAGTCTTAAAAAACTCAATATAGCAATAAAAGATGTCTATTTCTCTCTGTCTCTGGAAAACAATCTCTGGTGCCGTGTTGCAGTGTTCGCGTAAAACCAGCCTTCAAAACTTTTCTAGGAAACGCAAGTTTTCCGTTCTACGTAAGTCCTGTATCAACTGACTATCCTTGCCATTCCTCTAACCAGGAAGTGTCCCCATCGGTACACAAGAGTGTCCACACTGAGCTAGACGGCAGATTTCGTGTCTCAGTGTACAGAGGCCTCTACCACCAGGTAGCCGCCGGACTGTTGAATCAAAAGCATCAGGATGGCATTACCGACAGTGGTGATGAAGAGAGCTCGTGCCCAGCCAGACCCGACCTCATTGTGGCTTTCAATGCCGGTTTTGCCGCCTCCATCTCTTGGCCGGCGACGCTGGAGTTTCTAAAGGTAAATTTTTATTATTAGTTAGTTAATTTATCCTACTTTCAGTAGTGTATAAACTTGACACCCCTCCCATATAAAATTTTCATTGCACAGAAGCTGGCCATTCGCACCTATGTGACAGACTATTGCGAGTTCAGCATGGAGCTGTCAGCCGTGATGTGCGACAAATTAGGGATTGGGACTCTGACGCCTCAGCGGATTAATCCGTTCAGATCGCCAATCCGAGTGCCGAACGAGCAGCTGGATTTGCCGAGCTATTCGAATGCCTTCATCAGCGAGCTGGTGTATCCTGCCTGACACACTGACTGCCCCATGAGAATCGTGTCTTAACCCCCCCCCCCCATGAGAATCGTCTCTTAACTGCCCCCCCATGAGAATCGTCTCTTAACTGCCTCCCATGATAATCGTCTCTTGAATGCCCCTTGAGAATAGTCTCTTAACTGCCCCCCATGATAATCGTCTCTTGAATGCCCCTTGAGAATCGTCTCTTGAATGCCCCTTGAGAATCGTCTCTTAACTGCCCCCATGAGAATCGCCACTTAACTACCCCGCAACTGCCCCATGAGAATAGTCTCTTAACTCCCCGACTGCTCCATAAGAATTGCCTCTTAACTACCCCCCAACTGCCCCATGAGAATAGTCTCTTAACTCCCCGGCTGCCCCATAAGAATTGCCTCTTAACTACCCCCCCAACTTCCCCATGAGAATAGTCTCAAAACTGCGCATTGCTTAAATAAAGAATTATATTGTCTTGTTTTATTAAAACATTTCTGCCAATTCCGTCCTGCTCTGTCTCTGTTCTGTCTCTGTACTTTTCAAGAATAAATGTTCAAATAGATGCTCGTTAACAATGTTTATTATTATGTTTGTATTTTGTACTTTTATATCCTCATCTGGAGCTCCATCCAGCCCCAGTATCCTCAGCTGAAGCTCCATCTAGCCCAGTATCCTCAGCTGAAGCTCCATCTAGCCCCCAGTATCCTCAGCTGAAGCTCCATCTAGCCCAGTATCCTCATCTGGAGCTCCATCTAGCCCCCAGTATCCTCAGCTGAAGCTCCATCTAGCCCAGTATCCTCATCTGGAGCTCCATCTAGCCCAGTATCCTCATCTGGAGCTCCATCTAGCCCAGTATCCTCAGCTGAAGCTCCATCTAGCCCCCAGTATCCTCAGCTGAAGCTCCATCTAGCCCAGTATCTTCAGCTGGAGCTCCATCCAGCCCCCGGTATCCTCATCTGGAGCTCCATCTAGCCCAGTATCCTCAGCTGGAGCTCCATCTAGCCCAGTATCTTCAGCTGAAGCTCCATCTAGCCCCCAGTATCCTCATCTGGAGCTCCATCTAGCCCAGTATCCTCAGCTGGAGCTCCATCTAGCCCAGTATCCTCATCTGGAGCTCCATCTAGCCCAGTATCCTCAGCTGGAGCTCCATCTAGCCCAGTATCTTCAGCTGGAGCTCCATCTAGCCCCAGTATCCTCAGCTGAAGCTCCATCTAGCCCAGTATCTTCAGCTGGAGCTCCATCCAGCCCCCGGTATCCTCATCTGGAGCTCCATCTAGCCCAGTATCCTCAGCTGGAGCTCCATCTAGCCCAGTATCTTCAGCTGAAGCTCCATCTAGCCCCCAGTATCCTCATCTGGAGCTCCATCTAGCCCAGTATCCTCAGCTGGAGCTCCATCTAGCCCAGTATCTTCAGCTGGAGCTCCATCTAGCCCCAGTATCCTCAGCTGAAGCTCCATCTAGCCCAGTATCCTCAGCTGAAGCTCCATCTAGCCCAGTATCCTCAGCTGAAGCTCCATCTAGCCCAGTATCCTCAGCTGAAGCTCCATCTAGCCCCAGTATCATCCCAATTCCATGCGTCCGATTTGTCTGTAAAAAACAAGTTTATACCGTGGCCAGTCCAGTTGTAATACACAGATTATTTGGTATTTTGTTTCACTCAGTCAGCCGCAGCCCTGGCGTCTCTCGATACAGCGGCCGCCTCATCGTTAGGCGGCGGCTCAGCAACAGATACAGTCGGGGCCGCCACCTTGCAGCAGCAGCAGCAGCTGTCATCGGCTCGGCCGCTGACCGTGTCCGAACGGCTGGCCCTGGTCGAAATGGAGTTGGCCGAGGAGCGGCGCTGCCGCTTGGAAGCTGAGACGGCGGCTAACGAAGCTCAGGTTAGTGAGTTCGCACCAAGGGGGAGGGCGAGAGTCTACCAATATTCAGGCACTCATTGATCCCATATTCCGGCACTCATGGATCCCATACTCAGTCAGTCAGTTATTGATCCCATATTCCGGCACTCATTGATCCCATATTCCGGCACTCATCGATCCCATATTCAGTCAGTCATTGATCCCATATTCAGGCACTCATTGATCCCATATTCAGTCACTCACTGATCCCATATTCAGGCACTCATTGATCCCATATTCAGTCAGTCATTGATCCCATATTCAGGCACTCATTGATCCCATATTCAGTCACTCACTGATCCCATATTCAGGCACTCATTGATCCCATATTCAGTCAGTCATTGATCCCATATTCAGGCACTCATTTATCCCATATTCAGTCACTCACTGATCCCATATTCAGGCACTCATTGATCCCCACACCGATATTCAGGCCCGGTACAGCCTTCTCGAACGCCGCTTAGCCGCTGAACGCCGTTCAGTCAAGCGCCTGGAGACCAGCTTGACAACCGCCGAGAGTCGGCTTGCCAACGCGGAGGCGTCCCTAGCAACAGCGCTGGCCAAATGCGAGCAGCAGGCTCGCCGATTGGACGAGCGCGGTCGGTCGGCCGGACGGCTAGCCGCTGAGTTGGCCGCAGCTCGAGCGCAGCAGCAGGAGGCGGAGCTGGAGCAGCGTCAGGCCGAATACCTGCAGCGGGTGCTGTTCCAACGTCAGGACTGAGATAAGCAACAGCTCTGTTGATGGCTGTCTTTCGATCTATCTATTGTGCTTTAGTGCGTGTCAGTCCTCACCCACCTGGCCTGACGCTGAACAGATTTTACTGCCTGATATTTAACAGGATTTTCCTGTGCATTCCGTCCACTTTTTGTAAAAATATTTATTTACAAGCCATTTAAATATAGTACAAAATGTTAAAAGTTAAAACTTATAAATTGTTAAATCAAACTGAAATATTTATTTTTTTCTTTTTGATAATCTGACGCCCCATGAGAATCATCACTTAACTGCCTCATGAGAATCATCCCTTAACTACCCCATGAGATTCGTCCCCTTAACTACCCCATGAGATTCGTCCGCTTAACTACCCCATGAGATTCGTCCGCTTAACTACCCCATGAGATTCGTCCGCTTAACTACCCCATGGGATTCGTCCTCTTAACTGCCCCCATGAGCATCGTCTCTTAACTTCTCCGTGAGAATCGTCCCTTAACTTCTCCGTGAGAATCGTCTCTTAACTTCTCCATGAGAATCGTCTCTTAACTTCTCCATGAGAATCGTCTCTTAACTGCCCCATGAGAATCGTCCCTTAACTACCCCATGAGAATCGTCTCTTAACTACCCCATGAGATTCGTCCTCTTAACTACCCCATGAGATTCGTCCTCTTAACTACCCCATGAGATTCGTCCTCTTAACTACCCCATGAGAATCATCTCTTAACTTCTCCATGAGAATCGTCTCTTAACTTCTCCATGAGAATCGTCTCTTAACTACCCCGTGAGAATCGTCTCTTAACTGCCCCATGAGAATCGTCTCTTAACTTCTCCATGAGAATCGTCTCTTAACTTCTCCATGAGAATCGTCTCTTAACTACCCCGTGAGAATCGTCTCTTAACTTCTCCATGAGAATCGTCTCTTAACTACCCCATGAGATTCGTCCCCTTAACTACCCCATGAGAATCGTCCCCTTAACTACCCCATGAGATTCGTCCCCTTTACTACTCCATGAGAATCGTCCCCTTAACTACCCCATGGGATTCGTCCTCTTAACTGCCGCATGAGAATCGTCTCTTAACTTCTCCACGAGAATCGTCTCTTAACTTCTCCATGAGAATCGTCTCTTAACTTCTCCATGAGAATCGTCTCTTAACTGCCCCATGAGAATCGTCTCTTAACTTCTCCACGAGAATCGTCTCTTAACTTCTCCATGAGAATCGTCTCTTAACTTCTCCATGAGAATCGTCTCTTAACTTCTCCATGAGAATCGTCTCTTAACTGCCCCATGAGAATTGTACCTTTTGTACCTTAAAAACGTCCCATAATTAATTGGTCCTTAACTACCATTCAGTTTTTACTGTAGCATTGTTCAAGTAGCTGAAAGATCGGTTATATAAGCTACTTTGCAAGTAGTATAAAAACATGATTCTATGGATTTACAATATCTGACTATCCGCGTATTTTTCCATTGCAGACACAGTTCAACAATTTACCGAAATCATTTCAGCTAACAAGGCGGCTTCCAGCCAGCCAATGGTAGAAAAAAATCGCAAGAGAATTCGTATACATCACTATCCGAATTAGGCTACTTACAGTAGCATTCTAGATTATTGTTTTGGCTGCCGCAATGAACCAGTTCAGTAGCGGCAAGCGTCCATCGACAGCTTCAATAGCTGAGCCCTCGCTCAAGAGTCGGAAGCAGGTGCGAATAGAATCTTCCTCGGCAGCTCTTGTCTCTAGCAGGAAGCAGCGCGAGTCGTCAAAATCCTCAGCATCTTCAAGAGATGCCGTGGTGCGCAGCTCGAAGCAGAAAGAGAAGCCACGGCATCATCACAAGCAGAAGTCCGAAGCTAAACGAAAGACCATAGCGGTCCAGGATAAGCAGAAAAAGAAGAAGAAAGACAAGAAAAAGCACAAAGTGAGTAGAAGTCATCAGCTGGAGGATGACTCGTCTCACTCTGATTCCTCGAACGCTACAAGAAAACATAAGAAGCTTAAGAAGTCCAGTGTTGAAGCGGAGACAGTGAAAAAGAAGAAGAAAAAGGATAAGAAGGCCAAAAAGGCAAAATTGAAAGCCTCTAAGAAGACAAAAGTGAGCAAAGCTTCAAAAGAATTGCCGCCTAAAAACCTTGCAACTTCATACGCTGTCTCAACATCTAGTGCTTCATCGTCTGTATCATCAGCCTCCTCAGTGCCGTCTTCTCCAGCCACTTCAGCAGTAGCCGCCGTTTCCAACGCTCCTTGCCATTATGAGAACAGTGATTCCGATGCTGATGCAGCCAATTCCGAACCCGGCTGTCCGCCCCTGCGACCGATCGCTGACTACCTGGACGACCGGGCGGAGATGCTGCACCAGATGTTCAGCGCCACTCGGGGTCAGCAGCTTCGCGCTCTTGTACCAGAAGAGTTTCGACGTTGGCCGTTGACGAAACTTCGCGATCGCTGCCTGCCGCTACTGCAGGGCATGTCGGCCAAACGGATTCGACGGATTTTAGCCGGCGACAGCGCCGCGTCAATCAGCTCGTCTGACACTGACGAATCTCTGGCCGCTGGGCAGAAACCGGATGCGGATGCCAAAGCGGTTGTTGATGAAGCAAATTTAGCTGCTTCTAACAACAGCACGCCGATAGCCGCTGCAGATTCAACAACAACTGAGGATCAGACAGAGGCGAAATTCACTGCTTCCCTCTCTGCTCAAGTAGCGGCAGACCATAAGGCTGATGACGATACTAAAGCAATCGAGTTTGCAACTGCAGACTCCAAATCTGAAGTAGAATGGTCAGTAAAAGGTCAGGCAGAAGCAGATTCCGAGGCGACAGTTGAATCAGAAACGGAGGCTGAGGCGGAGGCTGAGGCTGAGGCGGAGGCTGAGGCGGAGCCGAACTCAATGACAGAAGAAGCTGCGGTATCGAACGAAGAGTCAGAAGATGTAGTCGGCGCAGAAGTGAAGCTGTTGAATTTCAGCGTAGCAGAAGCTGAGGCTGACAGCGTCATCCTGAACGAAGTTGTCGACCTGTCCGACGTTGAAGACGAGCCGGCACCGCAGCCGCCGCCTCGGCAGCAGCCGTCGTTGGATGGCATGTCCCGACGCCAGCTAAAGATTATGGAGCTGGAGATGAGAGCTAGGGCTATTCAGGCTATGATAAAGGCCCAAGAGAAGGGTGGCGGCAACCACACCGCATTATAAAGTCTGTTCATCTTGGTCCATTGTTTCCGACAGCCAAACTATACGGACAAGTAGAAACCCTCTTAGCATTTTTCAAAAGCTTTATCAATTATTAGCTATTGAAAATGCAATTGCTCTCATTTTGTCTCTGTAAAGTTGGATGATATAATCGTATAATTTTAACAGCTGCATTTTGTGCTAGAACTACTACTGTATGAGCTATACTCGTATTTAGAGTCTTAAATTATTCGAAATTACTGTAGAATTTTACTATTAAATAAAAATTTCTATGTTCGGAAATCAATTTATTATAATATGATTTGATGAGTCGCGTTAAATTATGGTTACCCGCACCGTGTTTTGCTTCATATTTTTTGTTGTGCTTGTTCGTTTTTGTTAATTTAACTAATCGTAATATTGTCACTAATAATTATTTATTATTTATGTGAATAGTAAACTGTTTTTATGCTAAGAATGTTAGCATTTGCCAGCCATGATTTGACAAATATATATGACATATTCTTGTAATAAAATCCTACAAACAAGGATTAGTGAATCTTCTTTTAAAACTGGAAAAAGCTGGTTATTCACGCTAATATTTTGTTTGTGTTGTCAAATGTTTAGAGATAAACAGCACGTGATAGACACAAACAGAGTCAGAAGCACACGCTTTATTATAAAAGAATAAGATTTTGGAATAATTAGAATTATAATCCTCAGCAGCTAAACCCTGCTTACTCACATTTTCTCTTGGGCACTCATTGGAGGGACATTGTGGGGTTAGAGTTGGGATTCGCTGTTGCAGAGTGTGCATATTGTTATCTTGAGACTACGTTAAAAAGCATCAATATTATTAAAAATCAAAATGTATAGCAAAATAATGCTTAGTTGATGATGACAGTGTGTGAACCATTTAGATTGAAAAATCACAACTATACAGTTTTAGGTAAAAAAAGAGCTTAATTTTTTAAGGCGCCGCAGACTAAGTTTAACATAAATTCGAAGAAAGACCTCACTGTCTTTTTAACAGTAAAAAATCAGACAGAAACAATACCAGATCATACAATTTGTAGTTACGTCAGGACAAAGTCCTCACTGCGTTCTGGGACAAACAAATGGATGCAGCATCGCTAGCGGAGGCTGGCCCGCTTGCAGCTGCACCCACTGCAGCTGAGCCGCCTGCGGATGGTGAAAACCAGGCGCTGCAGTCATTAAGACTCCGTGCGGTCTGGCCGGCACAGCCAGCATAGCCACAGGCGGAAAGCAGGCCGCCACAGGCCCGAATGCTGGCCCAGGCGCGAGTACAGGCGCCTGCAGCGCTGGATAGTTGCTGCTGTAGGCAAGCGGCAGCCTAGTTGAAGAAGTTGGCGGTTGAGGTCGAACTACAGCAATTGGCGAGCTGCTAGCCTTAGCTGTAGGCGTCTGCGACTGTGTTGGTGTTACAGATGGCGGCGGCGGCGGTGACTGCAAGGAAGTTTGCCTGGCAAGCTTGGAGAATCGCGGCGATTTGGAGTTGGGAAGCCGAGCCACTTTGTCGCCTTGGTTCGGAGCCGGCTTGTCGGCCTCGGTACTGGTGTTGGCCACTGCTGATAGTGCAGTTGTTGTCGCAGCCTCCGCTGACTTCTGCTGACAATTTTTGCACATCGGGTTTGGCCGGCGCACGTCTAGAAGTGTTAAATGATTAGCCAGAGGCAACAGGAATGTGCCAAACTGATTAGACACCATGCCGTGCTGCCGCTCTTCTGTCGGTTCCGGATTTGTAGGCTGAAAGTCTTTTGCTTCAGGATTGAGCCGCTGCATCACCAGGGGCAGCTCAAAGCAGCCGCTACTGCCGCTAGTAACTTTTTGCGATGACCACGGCCAGTTGCCTGCACTGTCGCTATTACCAAGCTGTATCTCATTGTCCTTGCCTTGATCAACTGCCTCCGCTATGCCGGGCTTCTCTTGATCAGCCTCGTTCCAGATCTGGAAGTCGCGGTCCCTGTGCTGGAATAGTTTGCGCTCAGCTTTTGAAGCAACAGCAGCTGTTCGCACAATGTCAGTCTGCTTCTTTGGGTTTTCGCCGGCCGACATTATTGTCGATTTTCTTCTGTCTTTTTGAAACACACAACCGCGTATTTCGGTCTGTTGGAGTCTATTTTAGCTAAATTTATATGGCCTACTCGCTATAAATACTGCCTGGTTGAATGGATGACGAGGGAGGAGAAGAGGGATGAAGGAAGCAGAAACGTATTTGCTTCATGTGAATAGAAGCTCTGGAAGAGAATAGAGACTGGGATAGGGGAAGGGATTGTTAAGCCGTTCTCAGAGCAAAGCCAGTCGTGGCGACGGCAGATTGGTTGGGCGCACAGTGCAGGGTGTGAGGTCGACGGCTAGGACAACGGGCTAGCTGAGGAAGTGGTCTCAACTCCTATCCCCCATGCTGATTGGCTGAATGAGTAGCGGGTGTTGGGTGCCATTGACATGTAGAGACAGCGTTGAGGCAGTGGAATTCAGAGCAGGTGGTTGCGGGTTGCAGCTGCAGCAACAGTGTCTGTCTGTCTTTCCTTTCCACTTCTTCCCTTACCTCCCTCCGTACTGGCAGCAGATGTTCGCATGCGGTCTGCAGCTTGTCTGCACGCGTTTAGTATAAGACTGCATCAGCATCTGCCCATTTTTGGAGTAGTTTTATCCACTGCTGTTTTGCTTATGGAGTTATAAAAAAGACTCAGTTGTTGAGTTCCAGAGCATCCGGGGGTGAGAGGGGGGTGGGAGTGCATTGAATTTTAGGACACAGAGTACGGGATGGAGGAGCCAGTTTAAGCTTCAAGGCCTCGATTAGTGGAAGTTGCGCTTGTTAGCTTGGGAATAGGAAGGGATGCCTTTCAGAAACTATTGTAAGTGGTTCTTTAATCGCAAACTAATTGATATTGAATTCGAAAAAACACATTTGCAGCTTGCGAAAACTAGCTATTGGAAAAATTGCAGTCCTATAAAATTAAAAGAGGTTAGGCTAGAGTTGGTGTTCGGGTTATAGTTTAGGTTAGGGTTAAGGTTTATGTTAGGGTTAAGGTTTTGGTTAGGGTTTAGGTTAGGGTTAGGGTTTAGGCTAGGGTCGGCAAGTCAAATGCCGTGGACTTAAAATATTTCTAGATGAAACTTTCTCTCCAAAAATTGTTGTCCTAGTTATTATAGTCTAATGAATTCCGAGCACAAAGCATCAGGAATTTCAAGAAAGATGACTGACTGTCTTGACAGGTGAAACAGGTGCAAACTACCCAAATATTAATAATAGATATGGTTTGAAACTCGGGCGCGGCTGTTTATTGAGATAATGATCGTACGAATTTCTCAGGCTAAGGTCTGTACTATCATATACGGTGAACACGAGTACTTCATTAATGCTTTAATTTTAGTTTTAAAAAGATTAAAATACACTCAGACTCAGGAACAGAAGTTAAACGCCTGGGATGAAGGAACCACGAGGATGCTTAAGTGCCTCCACTTGTCGAGGCATAATGGGCCGTAGCCATGTGGGGTATTTTACGCTCTAACAGAGATCGCATTTTGGAGTCAACTTTGGTATTTTATTTAATACGCCATTAGGAACGCCATGCACTTTTGCCAACGCGGTCCTGCATCATCTACTTGTAGGACGCTGCTTGAATCTATTTTACCTTGTATATGTATACGTGTGCAAAACATGAAGCCAAGGACCACTAAAAGTATCAGGAAAATTATTTGAAGGCTCGCTTGTTTACGTGTAATTTGGCGATGCTTGCCTTCAGGAAAGCCTTCCATTCGACTGTGTTTAAATAAAACTGAACCTAGCTTTGTGCTACAGACGCTTCAGAATTGGTTCAGCTTCAGCATATGGTAGCGCCCAAGTGGGCCGTTTTATTTTGTGCTTTGTAGTATGTGTATTCATGCCAGTTGCAAATAATTTACCGATCGATAATTTAGGCTCTCCATGTGCGTGGCGCATGAAGAGGTCCAGTTTTATTGTTTCTAAATATAGCCTGGCCCTCGCCTCGGTTTAACACCTCTCGCTCTCTCTTACAACATTTTATTACGACCATTTAAACCTTTACTGTCCGCCTGTTGGTAATTTTAGCTTCAGTTGGACAGAGGCCTTTCAATAATTTTTCGATACCTGAGCGCCCTACGTCCTGATACAACGGTTACTTCTAGTGGTCCTTGCGTGGAGTCTGTTGCAGTCGTTAGCTAATGCCAGCAGTTGGGAGTAGCTATACTAAAATAGCTTTCTATTCTACAGCTTCATCCAGGCGAATCTGCGCCCTGGGAGCAGTTCCGCCAGCTTGGCCTCTTGGCCAGCAAAGTAGGCCCTAAGCCGGTCAAGCGTCTCCGGCGACACCGGCGGATGTCGACGACCTTTGCCGGGGCCGAGGCAGCGCGGCACGGAGTTGTCGGTCCGTCTGGCGCAGTAGAAGCCTTTGCTGGCATTGTAGACGAACTGCTCCGGCCGGAAGCAGATCGGCAGGCCGAGAAATTGTTCAGCCAGTCGAAGCTCTTCGAACGGCTTCTCGACCAGCCGGTCGCCGTTAACGATGTGCAGCTGGTGACGCGGGAACTCCGCCAGCCAGCGGGCCAGATGCCGGTGATACACTGAGGTGGCCACTAGCGGCGATCGCGGATCGATCTGTCTACTGCCGTCGCCGCGTCGGAACACCAGCGACTCCAGCGACACCGGCGGCCGGCCCTGGCTGGCCCGCCGGTGCAGCCGCTGCGCATAGTCGCTGACGACCCTGCGCACCGGGTCCCGCAGCACCAGCAGCAGCCGCATGTCGCGCCGGACCCGGCGAATCCGACTTGGTGCCGACGGGGTGACAAAGTAGGCCGGGGACTTTTCTAGCGTCACCTGATCTGGCCGGCTAGGCGGCATGCGCCTGCGGTACCAGGCCAGGCCCAGCTGGCGGTAGTCCCGCCTGTCAAAGTAGTGCACCTCGCCGCGGGCGGTCCGCACCAGCGGGTGCAGCGACAAGAAGTTGAGCAGCGCCCTGGTGCCGCACTTTCTGGCGCCGATCACCAGGCACTGCGGCAGTCGGCGGATTGTCGACGGCGAATTTGTCGGCGGCGGTTGAGCAGCTGATGAAGCAAAGACTACGGCTGCCACAACCGCTGCCGTGGCCAAAGTTGGTGCAGCTGGAGGCATCCGACTGCGGCTTGTGTTTTGGCTGATGGCAACTGAGCGCAATCGCCTACTATCAGTAGAGTAACCTGTGTGTGCAGGTGTGAAAAAGCAGATCATGAGACAAGAAAAAGCAGAATTATCATAGAAGTTAATCGACTTCTGTTACTCCAACTTACTCCAACAGCAAGTTGACTGTCCAGTGCCCAGGTGCTGGTCTCTTTCAGAGGAAATTATTGCTGACTATACCTTTCTTTGAATTAACTTCCAGAGCAAACTATTGGAAGCTGCGCTGGTCTATCAGCAAACGCCGAGTAAATCAGTCTTGTCAGGATATCAGTGAATCACCGTTTTGTCTGACATCGTCAAGAGAGGGGGGCACGAGTGGTTGGTGAGGGTTTCCAGCCAGAGTGAGCGCCAGCCCAGACCCCGGAATTGAGGCTGCAGGCTGCATGACTCAGCCCAGTCTTTTTTTTTAGCTAAAAGTGCTTCGTATTTCAAATCCATAACCCCAGTTTGAAAATCTTCCCTATGCACCAGGGAACGGCAAGTTCGGCCCTCGGGTCCGTGAAACTTCACAATAGCAATTCGGCCCTCTCAAGACTTGCGTCTCTTCTCAGTTCTAGAAGAGAGAAGAAATCTATCTAGATTCTTTTCTTCCTCTCCTCTCTCCCCTCCTCTCCCCTCTCCTCTCCCTTCTCTCCTCTCTCCCATCATCTCCCTTCTCTCATCTGTCATCCCCCTCTCCGAGTCTCCACTCCCTCCTTTTCTCTCTCCCTCATCTCATCTCCTCTCTCATTTCTCCCCTCTCCTCCCTCCTCTAATCTCCACTCTCCTCTCCCCTCTCTCCTCTCCCTTCTCTCCTCTCTCCCATCATCTCCCTTCTCTCCTCTCCCTTCTCGCCTCTCTCCCCAATCTCCCCTCTCCTCTGTCATCCCCCTCTCCGAGTCTCCACTCCCTCCTTTTCTCTCTCCCTCATCTCTCATCTCCTCTCTCATTTCTCCCCTCTCCTCCCTCCTCTAATCTCCACTCTCCTCTCACCGCTCTCCTCTCTTCTCCACTCCACCACTTATCTCCCCTCTCCTCTCTCCCATCATCTCCCCTCTCTCCTCATCCTTCTCTCCTCTCTCTAACCTGCAGTCACGCGCTAGATTTTATATCTGGCGTTTACGTTTAAAAGAATTTGCCAACCCCTGCTATACGCCGCCAAGGACAAAGACTGCCAGCCTGTCAAAATCAATTTCTACCAAGCCACAAAAGGTGAAATTCAGTGCTAACTGTGCAAATAGTTATGTTCGGGCTTATCAGACCAAGATCTCTGATGTCAGCAGTGTTTTTTGTGCCGTTTTTTGGCAGTATTGTATTTGACCATCGCTGTGTTTATGCTAAGCTAGGAAAGCGCTTGGACTTCCTTGTGGACTAAGAAAAGACCAAACGATTGTTCTATATCTAGATAGTAGCTTTGTTAGTGAAGTTGTCAAGTCTAAACTGATGAGATGTGAGATAATTAATGGAAGTACAGGGAAACTTTACTACCGCGTTATCTGTCTAACCTAAATGGACTCTCCTTTCTCGCCGTTTAGACTCTCGCTCAACCCTCGAGTCTCCCTTCTAGAGTTTTCTATAGACTCTCTTCTCACCCTTAGACTCTCCTAGACTCACCTTAGACTCACTCGCTTCTCCCCCTAGACTCTCTTCCTTCTCACCCCATAGACTCTCTACCTTCTCAATCCATAGACCCTTTCCCTTTTCAACCCATAGACTCTCTCCCTTTCTCACCCCATAGACTCTCTCTCTTCCCACCCCATAGACTCTCTCCCTTCTCACCCCATAGATTCTCTCCCTTCTCACCCCATAGACCCTTTCCATTTTCACCCCATAGACTCTCCCCCTTCTTACCCCATAGACTCTCTCCCTTTTCACCCCATAGACTCTCTCCCTTCTCACCCCTAGACTCTTTCCTTTCTCACCCCTAGAATCTCTCCCTTCTCACCCCTAGACTCTTTCCCTTCTCACCCATAGACTCTCTCTCTCTCTTCCCTCCCCATAAACTCTCTCCCTTCTCACCCCATAGACCCTTTCCATTTTCACCCCATAGACTCTCTCCCTTCCCACCCCATAGACTCTCTTCCTTTTCACCCCATAGACTCTCTCCCTTCTCACCCCTAGACTCTTTCCTTTCTCACCCCTAGACTCTCCCCCTTCTCACCCCTAGACTCTCACTCTCTCTCTTCCCTCCCCATAAACTCTCTCCCTTCTCACCCCATACATTCTCTCCCTTCTCACCCCATAGACCCTTTCCATTTTCACCCCATAGACTCTCTCCCTTTCCACCCCATAGACTCTATCCCTTTTCACCCCATAGACTCTCTCCCTTCTCACCCCATAGACCCTTTCCATTTTCACCCCATAGACTCTCTCCCTTTCCACCCCATAGACTCTCTCCCTTCTCACCCCATAGACTCTCTCTCTTCCCACCCCATAGACTCTCTCCCTTCTCACCCCATAGATTCTCTCCCTTCTCACCCCATAGACCCTTTCCATTTTCACCCCATAGACTCTCTCCCTTCTCACCCCATAGACTCTTTCCTTTCTCACCCCTAGAATCTCTCCCTTCTCACCCCTAGACTCTTTCCCTTCTCACCCATAGACTCTCTCTCTCTCTTCTCACCCCATAAACTCTCTCCCTTCTCACCCCATAGACCCTTTCCATTTTCACCCCATAGAATCTCTCCCTTCCCACCCCATAGACTCTCTTCCTTTTCACCCCATAGACTCTCTCCCTTCTCACCCCTAGACTCTTTCCTTTCTCACCCCTAGAGTCTCTCCCTTCTCACCCCTAGACTCTCTCTCTCTCTCTTCCCTCCCCATAAACTCTCTCCCTTCTCACCCCATACATTCTCTCCCTTCTCACCCCATAGACCCTTTCCATTTTCACCCCATAGACTCTCTCCCTTCCCACCCCATAGACTCTCTCCCTTTTCACCCCATAGACTCTCTCCCTTCTCACCCCATAGACCCTTTCCATTTTCACCCCATAGACTCTCTCCCTTTCCACCCCATAGACTCTCTCCCTTCTCACCCCATAGACCCTTTCCATTTTCACCCCATAGACTCCCGTCTCAATCCATGGACTCTCTCTCTTCTCACTCCATAGACTCTCTCCCTTCTCACCGTTAGAGTCTAACTTTTAAACCCTCACCATTTTCTCCTCATTTCTTCTACGATGTCTGTAGCAGCTGTAACTCGTAAAAGTCAGAAACGAAGTGGTTTCCACTCAAAGCAGTTGTTTTGCACAAAATTTTCACCCTGTCTTGCTGAAACGCTCATTAACAGTAGGAATACCAAGCCATTTTTCCGCCCGTCGAACTACCAAGAGGGGGGATTCCTCCTCCCTCTGTGTCTGTCACACTTTCAATTTCCTCCATCTGTGACTGTCACACTTTTAATTTCCTCCCTCTGTGTCTGTCACTCTCTCAATTTCCTCCCTCTGTGTCTGTCACACTTTAAATTTCCTCCCTCTGTGTTTGTCACTCTCTCAATTCTCTCCCTCTCTGTCTGTCACTCTCTCAATTTCCTCCCTGTGTCTGTCACTCTCTCAATTCCCTCCCTGTGTCTGTCACTCTCTCGATTCTCTCCCTCTGTGTCTGTCACTCTTTCAATTTCCTCCCTCTGTGTCTGTCACACTTTAAATTTCCTCCCTCTGTGTTTGTCACTCTCTCAATTCTCTCCCTCTCTGTCTGTCACTCTCTCAATTTCCTCCCTGTGTCTGTCACTCTCTCAATTCCCTCCCTGTGTCTGTCACTCTCTCTATTCTCTCCCTCTGTGTCTGTCACTCTTTCAGTTTCCTCCCTCTGTGTCTGTCACTCTCTCAATTTCCTCCCTCTGTGTCTGTCACTCTCTCAATTTCCTCCCTCTGTGTCTGTCACACTCTCAATTTCCTCCCTCTGTGCCTGTCACACTTTCAATTTCCTCCCTCTGTGTTTGTCACTCTCTCAATTCTCTCCCTCTCTGTCTGTCACTCTCTCAGTTTCCTCCCTCTGTGTCTGTCACTCTCTCAGTTTCCTCCCTTTGTGTTTGTCACTCTCTCAATTTTTAATCAGGCAATTTCCAGATTTGATTAACACATAGGCTTTTTACTTTGACTACCCTTGCCATCTCTTACTATCGTCTACTATCTACGCATAATGATCGTATTTAAAATTAGCATTAAATAATATTGAAGAGGCCTTACCTTAGTTTTTTATTGCAGCCGAGTTGCCTCTAGATTGCGCATTATTTTGCGTACACGCATTATAAAGAGCTAAAAATGGTCGGTTTCGACTCGAAGGATTGGCTGGTGAGCTGTCATTGGCCAAGGAGACTAAGTAGTATATGTGTATTGCAGCCTCAGGTTGTCTGAATTTTTTTCTATTAATTATTATAGAGAAACCGTGAATATGGAGTGTTTAGCTGAGACTAAGAAATGAAAGTAAATAAAGGAAGAGGTAAGTAGAGAGGGTGAGAGGTAAGGAAAGAAGCTGAGAGATAAGTAGAGAGGCTGAGAGATAAGGAGAGAGGCTGAGAGATAAGTAAAGAGGCTGAGAGATAAGTAAAGAGGCTGAGAGATAAGGAGAGAGGCTGAGGGATAAGTAAAGAGGCTGAGAGATAAGGAGAGAGGCTGAGAGATAAGGAGAGAGGCTGAGAGATAAGGAGAGAGGCTGAGAGATAAGTAGAGAGGCTGAGAGATAAGGAGAGAGGCTGAGAGAAAAGTAGAGAGGCTGAGAGATAAGGAGAGAGGCTGAGAGATAAGTAAAGAGGCTGAGAGATAAGTAAAGAGGCTGATAGATAAGGAGAGAGGCTGAGAGATAAGTAAAGAGGCTGAGAGATAAGGAGAGAGGCTGAGAGATAAGGAGAGAAGCTGAGAGATAAGGAGAGAGGCTGAGAGATAAGTAGACGGAGTTTGAAGATTCGAAAGTGCACAGGGTTTGCAAATAGAACGAGAGACACGGGAATCGGAATGCAGACAGTACATATGCATCTATCGATGTATCTTGTCTTATTGGGTTGCCTTGCAATGCTTTGTAAGCTAATAGAATAGAAGACTATATTGGAAGAAGCAGTCCTTTGTTAGCGCAACTATGCGCGAACATATCTTGGAACCTATGTGCCGTACTTCAGTATATTACACACATTTAAGTCAATAACAAATACGACTAAATGGTGCTGTCAGTCATGCTTCTAAATCTTCTTGTTCATTTTACCGACGGCCTTCTCTCGCTTCTACTTCTGAACTGCCTTGTCCTGCTGCATAACATGTAACAATATGATTAGAGTATGTATACCTAGATATATATATATATACCTAGATATATATATATATATAGATAGATAGATAGATAGATAGATAGATAGATAGATAGATAGATAGATAGATAGATAGATAGATAGGTAGATAGATAGATAGATAGATAGATAGATAGATAGATAGATAGATAGATAGATAGATAGATAGATAGATAGATAGATAGATAGATAGATAGATAGATAGATAGATAGATAGATAGATAGATAGATAGATCGATAGATAGATAGACAGATTGATAGACAGATAGATAGATAGATAGATAGATAGATAGATAGATAGATAGATAGATAGATAGATAGATAGATAGATAGATAGATAGATAGATAGATAGATAGATAGATAGATAGATCGATAGATAGATAGACAGATTGATAGACAGATAGATAGATAGATAGATAGATAGATAGATAGATAGATAGATAGATAGATAGATAGATAGATCGATAGATCGATAGATAGATAGATAGATAGATAGATAGATAGATAGATAGATAGATAGATAGATAGATAGATAGATAGATAGATAGATAGATAGATAGATAGATAGAAAGATAGATAGATAGATAGATAGATAGATAGATAGATAGATAGATAGATAGATAGATAGATAGATAGATAGATAGATAGATAGATAGATAGATAGATAGATAGATAGATAGATAGATAGATAGATAGATAGATAGATAGATAGATAGATAGATAGATAGATAGATAGATAGATAGATAGATAGATAGATAGATAGATAGATAGATAGATAGATAGATAGATAGATAGATAGATAGATAGATAGATAGATAGATAGATAGATAGATAGATAGATAGATAGATAGATAGATAGATAGATAGATAGATAGATAGATAGATAGATAGATAGATAGATAGATAGATAGATAGATAGATAGATAGATAGATAGATAGATAGATAGATAGATAGATAGATAGATAGATAGATAGATAGATAGATAGATAGATAGATAGATAGATAGATAATTTCACACCGCTGTCACACTGCAGCCGACAATGCAGAACAGGCAAAATGCGTCAGCCAGCTGCAGTGCACAGAAGCAATAAATAAGGCAGTTAAGCAGAGGCACTTAAGCTTTGCTTTAAGCGTGCAGTCGCAGACCAAGTCAGACAGTTGATAACCCCCCCCCCCGGCCCAGGCGACAGAATTCCGTCTTCGAGTCAGTTCGAGTTGCCCCTAACCGCTCTGTCAGCACGGCCTGTGGGTTTAGTACACTCCCCCAGTTTACGGCAGTTCACAAAGTTCAAACCGCGGGCAGCCAGTGGCAGCCTGCAAGTTGGTGTCAAGTCAGTCGCGAAGCAGCTGCTGCGCCATTGGTGTGGCGCATTCCAGTCGACAGGCAGGACGTTTCGGCGGGCCATTAGCGAGTCACGAAGACTGCTGTTATTGCCACCTCGGAAAGTGACTGACACTTTTTTGGCATTGCTTTTTTAATCTGGTATTGACTCTGAATAATTGGGGATCAAGAGGGCTGTGCTGATGTGGAGGGAATGGATGTTCGGATACTCATACTCAGCCACTCATACTCAGCCACTCATACTCAGCCACTCATACTCAGCCACTCATACTCAGCCACTCATACTCAGCCACTCGTGCTCAGCCACTCATACTCAGCCACTCGTGCTCAGCCACTCATGCTCAGCCACTCATGCTCAGCCACTCATGCTCAGCCACTCATACTCATCCACTCATGCTCAGCCACTCATACTCAGCCACTCATGCTCAGCCACTCATGCTCAGCCACTCATGCTCAGCCACTCATGCTCAGCCACTCATACTCAGCCACTCATACTCAGCCACTCTTACTCAGCCACTCATACTCAGAGACAAAGACACAAACAGGATGCATTACTACTGCTTTTATTGCTTTTAGAGAAGCCTTTTTTGTACTACTGAACTCAGAATAGTAGTAGTCTTGTTAGCTTCTTCGTGAATTCTTTTATTGTCTGAATATGTAATTTAACTTTGCAAGAAAACACTAATGCGTACAGAGTAACAGATATTGCAAAATGCATTTATGACAGAAAAAGGTGCTTCAGTTATGCAAAACTAGAAGCAGACCTGGCAATATTTTTTTTCCAAATAATCGTTTGCAATAAAAGCTCTAGAAAGCTAAACAATCAGTCTTTGAAAGTAGTCGGTGAGAGTAACTATTACTTAATTTTCAAACTTAATCGCCTCGTCATCTAATTAGTAGTCAGTGTCGCTACCGGAGGCAGCGTCGAGTTCCAGCTGCTGGCATTCGCCATCGGGTACAGCGGAATCCGCGGCGGCACCAACACTCGAATCATCGCCGAGGCCAGCAGCGCCAGAACTGCCGCGCCCAGGACTGGCAGCTTGGCGCGGACTGCTGGCCACCAAACCTGGCGGTTGCTGCTGCCTCGCTGCTGCCGCTGCTTCTGTTGACGATCCAGCAGCTGCCAATCCTCGGCGTTGTCCTCTTCGGCCATCAGCAGCGGCGCCCGCTCGCCGGCCGCCAGCGGAGCCTCCGCATCGGTCTCGAACTCGGCGTCAGCGTGCGCCAGGTTGGAGCGCCGGCGCCAGTCGGAGCGCAGCATGGCCAGCAGCAGCAGCACCAGGAAGGTGGCCGAGGCCGAGACGAAGCCGACCCAGAGGCCTCGCAGGCCCCAGCCGGCGGCGAAGGTCAGGGAGACACCCAGCGGGAGGCTCACCTGTGTCGCGGTAGAGGAGATTGCGTTTTGAGTGTTTGAGAATCGCTTAGATGTAGGTCCTGGACTCGATTCCTTCACTATATAAGTTAAGCCTAAGGTCCTGGACTTGAATCCATCCGTGGAGAAATGAAAGTTCTGGACTCGAATCCTTCAATATCGAAATTAAGGCTCTGGACTCGAATCCTTCAGTGGGGCAACGATGGAATTTGACTCAGTGAGTTCGCTGGGAAATCAACCAAAAAATCGACCCACTTACCACATAGTAGGCAATAAAGTTGATCACCATGGCAACTACATGGTGATTGCAGGCTCTCAGGGTGGCAACGCAAGGATAGGCGATGAGCTGCAGAGTGGTGTACACCGCCAGGTACGGCATGAGGCTCACGAACAGGCTGGTGGACTCCGCGTCCAGCGAGTACAGTTTGGGAATCTGGAACCGCAGCGCCATGAAGATGCCGCCAACCAGCAGGCCGGTGACGGACATGAACAGCAGGCTGGCGCGGGAGGTCCGCTTGGCCCGCTCCGGCTCCTGTTGGCTGAGGTTGGTTTAGCGCAAATTTGATCAGCTGGTGCACCACAATAACCCTAATTTGATCAGCTGGTGCACCACAATAACCCTAATTTGATCCTAGCTGGTGCACCACAATAACCCTAATTTGATCCCAGCTGGTGCACCACAATAACCCTAATTTGATCCCAGCTGGTGCACCACAATAACCCTAATTTGATCCCAGCTGGTGCACCACAACCCTAATTTGATCCTAGCTGGTGCACCACAATAACCCTAATTTGATCAGCTGGTGCACCACAATAACCCTAATTTGATCCCAGCTGGTGCACCACAACGCTAATTTGATCCTAGCTGGTGCACCACAATAACCCTAAGCTTGATCCTAGTTGGTGCACCACAACAACCCTAAGCTTGATCCTTAGTTGGTGCACCATAATAACCCTAAGCTTGATCCCCAGTCCCCATTCGTACCTGAGGTAGGCTCCCACCCTGGCGATGACGGCACTGCCCAGCCCCACGGGCAGCAGGAAGGCCAGGAAGTTGATCTGGAACAGCAGCGACTCGGCCGCGATCTCCGACTTGCCCAGCAGTCCGGCTAGAAAATTGCCAACCTCGGTGCCGAAGATCCACAGCGTCTGGGTGCCGATGGCGGGCAGCATGCCGCCGAAGAACTTGCCCCAGCCCAGGAAGGCCCTCGGCGACCAGCCCGTCCAGGTGTCCTTGTACAGCCGCAGCCTCCAGATGAAGATGGCCTGAAACACGGCCAGCAGAACCAGGGTGACAGACAGAGCAATCGCCGAGCCGGCCAAGCCCAGGTCCGTATGCAGCACCAGCACGTACTGCAGCAGCAGGTTAACTAAGAACCCAATCACGTGAACCAGCAGAGTCGGCCACAGCCGGCCCAGCGTGTCAGTATAAGCAACCAGAGCTCTGAATGCGATGATGCCAAGGCAGCCCGGACTGAGCAGCAGGAAGTACATCTCAGTGTTCACCGCAATGGCCGGGTCCTGGCCCGTGGCGATTAGCAGATTGGCCGAATTGCAGGCCAGAGTCCAGCTGAAGAAGGCCAGCAGCAGGGAGGCAAGCAGGCCGCGCTGCACGAAGATGCCAACCCGAGCTGGCTTGCTGCCGGCCATGGTGTGCGCCAGGAACGGCATGATGCCCCAGCGCACCGCACTGGCAAAATTGGCCACGCTCAGCTGGAAAATTGAGATGGCCAGCCCGGCCGAGTCAAGCTCCTCTTTGCCGAGGTAGCCGCAGAAGGCCAGGGTTGTCGGCATCACGAGCGAGTAGAACAGCTGCGTGACCGAGATTGGCGCCCCGGTGCGCACCAGCCACCGGATCTCGTCGGCGTAGTCTTGCCAGGCCATGCTCGTGCTCAGTGAGTTGCTTCGCGCTGTGTGTGTGTGCGTCTAATCTTCTGCTTTAGCGGATTTGCTTCACAACTGTTGTTATCTAAAGCGACTGGCAACTGCGCGTGCTCACTGTTATCTATATTGGCGTGACTCTCTCACTCTCTCCGTGCGCCCCCCGGCTGACTCTCCAAACGTCAGCTCTCTCTCTCTCTCTCTCTCTCTCTCTCTCTCTCTCTCTCTCTCTCTCTCTCTCTCTCCCTCTCTCTCTCTCTCTCTCTCTCTCTCTCTCTCTCTCTCTTCGCTGCTCTTGACGCTGTGAAATCAGCTGCTGTAAATTTCCAACCAACGCGTCTGTGCCCTGTCCTTCACTGAAACGTTTTGTTGTCGGGCAAAGTCAACGCGCGAGTTATTTGCGGCGCCATTGACATTCATTTTGGCACCCCTAAAATCAAACTTGGCGCCCCTGGTATCCAACTTAGCGCCCCTAAAATCAAACTTGACGCCCTGATATCCAAATTGGCGCCCTAAAAAAACTTGGCGCCCCTAAAATCCAACTTGGCGCCCCGAAAAACCAACTTGGCGCCCCTAAAATCCAACTTGGCGCCCTTAAAATCCAGCTTGGCGCCTCTAAAATCCAACTTGGCACCCCCGAAAATCCAACTTGTGTGGCGCCCCTAAAATCCAACTTGGCGCACCCAAAAATCAAACTTGTGTGGCGCCCCTAAAATCCAACTTGGCGCCCCTAAAATCCAACTTGGCGCCCTTAAAATCCAACTTGGCGCCCCTAAAATCCAACTTGGCACCCCCGAAAATCCAGCTTGTGTGGCACCCCCTAAAATCCAACTTGGCGCACCCAAAAATCAAACTTGTGTGGCGCCCCTAAAATCCAACTTGGCACCCCCGAAAATCCAACTTGTGTGGCGCCCCTAAAATCCAACTTGGCGCACCCAAAAATCAAACTTGGCGCCCCTAAAATCCAACTTGGCACCCCCGAAAATCCAGCTTGTGTGGCACCCCCTAAAATCCAACTTGGCGCACCCAAAAATCAAACTTGGCGCCCCTAAAATCCAACTTGGCACCCCCGAAAATCCAGCTTGTGTGGCACCCCCTAAAATCCAACTTGGCGCACCCAAAAATCAAACTTGGCGCCCCTAAAATCCAACTTGGCGCACCCAAAAATCAAACTTGGCGCCCCCAAATATCCAACTTGGCGCCTTGATATCCAATTTGGCGCCCTTTAAATCTAATTTGGCGCCTTGATATCGAAGTTCGCGCTCCTAAAATCAAACTTGGCACCCCTAAAATTCAACTTGGGCCCCTAAAATCTAATTTGGCGCCCCTAAAATCCAACTTGGCGCCAATGCACCTGTTTTGACTCAAAAAGGTGGGGCAATTTTTTCCGGCCCAGACTGACAAAACATTTGCTCCAATTTGCATCGCTTAAATCTCTAGAAGAGCGATCGAGTAATTATCGGATTTAGAACCCAATACAAACGTAATCGTGGGGCAAATTTTTATTGAAAAATAAATTATCTATAAACAAATTCTCGCGGACAGAGAAACAACCGAGGCCGGCGAACCCTAAAAGCTGGTTCTGATCTTTCAATCGCCGCCATCTCCTTCTTGTTGACCGGCCAATCAACTCAAAGCGAAATCCGCAGATTGCAGGTGCGCCGGCTTTACAACAAATTTGCCTAATTGACGCGGGCTAAACGGGGCAATCTTTTCTTTAAAAGCTGCCGAGATGGAAAATTGCCGAGACACTGGCTTCCACTTAGATTAGACTCTCTGTACGATTGAAAACCTAAGATTTTTTCCTTTTTTAGTCTGGATCATTTTTAGCACAGTGATTGATTCTTTTCCAGTAGGGATGGGCAAAGTCAATCGCTAATTGCTGATAGCAGCGGGGACTGCCCCGATCCTGATTGGTTGCACCTGCGGCTGTTTTCTAAACAAATTTCCTCAAATGGCCCGGCTCAATTTTTTTGTATCGGGGTTGTCAATGGAGGCACCTTGGGTTAATCTCCCCCAGCTGCCTTCCGAGCACCATCAATTCATCTGCATCGCTTCATGCAGTAAATAAAACTGGGAGTTGTCACTCATGTGACTCACATGTCGCTTATGTCACTCATGTGACTCACATGTCACTCATGTCACTCATGTGAATCACATGTCACTTGTGTCACTCATGCCCCTGATGTAACTCATGTCACTCATGTCACTCATGTCACTCATGTCACTCATGTCACTGATATCTCTGATGCCACTGAGGTCACTGATGTCACTGATGTCACTGATCACTGATGTCACTCATGTCGCTGATGGCACTGATGTCACTGATCACTGATGTCACTCATGTCGCTGATGGCACTGATGTCACTGATCACTGATGTCACTCATGTCGCTGATGGCACTGATGTCACTGATCACTGATGTCACTCATGTCGCTGATGGCACTGATCTCACTGATCACTGATGTCACTCATGTCGCTGATGCCACTAACTGAATTCTACAAAAAACTTAAATGTTACAACAATTGAAGCATGCGCTCTGATGTTTCTTTAGACTTTTGTACTGTTTGTTTAAGGATCAGGAAATGATTGACTACGTTTTTTTGAAAAAGCGTTATCTTGATTTTGTTTTTTTATAGACAACAGGTATCACCTGAATACATCCACTAATTCCGCAGTATCCGCTGCGATGAATATTTGTCGTAATATATTCTTAAAATTAAATTTGCACAGTTTTTTCTTTATCAAGTACCAGACACAGCAAGGGGAGGGGTACAAATTACAGTACAAAGTGCGTCACAATTCACAGTCTGATGTGTAGGGTCATGTTCGAATCCCATTGCTTAACGATGGGATCTGAGTGCGAACACAATGGGGAGGGCGGGCGCAATTGTCTCTGGTTGAAACTCCCAGCTGACCGCTTCTGCGGCACTTCCAGGAAAATGTGTTCCAGTTTTCATCTGCTAATCTGAACCACTGACTTTTATTACGGGTATGTTTTCCGTGTCTACCCGACAGTCTGGAGCTCTCTATCTCCTGTCTACTCGGCACTCTGCATCTCTCTATCTCCTGTCTACCCGGCACTCTGCATCTCTCTCTATCTCATGTCTACCCGACACTCTGCATCTATCTCCTGTCTACCCGACACTCTGCATCTCTCTCTATCTCCTGTCTACCCGGCACACTGCATCTCTCTCTATCTCCTGTCTACTCGGCACTCTGCATCTCTCTCTATCTCCTGTCTACCCGGCACACTGCATCTCTCTATCTCCTGTCTACTCGGCACTCTGCATCTCTCTCTATCTCCTGTCTACCCGGCACACTGCATCTCTCTATCTCCTGTCTACTCGGCACTCTGCATCTCTCTCTATCTCCTGTCTACCCGGCACTCTGCATCTCTCTATCTCCTGTCTACTCGGCACTCTGCATCTCTCTCTATCTCCTGTCTACCCGGCACTCTGCATCTCTCTCTATCTCCTGTCTACCCGGCACTCTGCATCTCTCTATCTCCTGTCTACCCGACACTCTGCATCTCTCTCTGTCTCCTGTCTACCCGACACTCTGCATCTCTCTATCTCCTGTCTATCCGACACTCTGCATCTCTCTTTATCTCCTGTCTACCCGACACTCTGCATCTCTCTATCTCCTGTCTATCCGACACTCTGCATCTCTCTTTATCTCCTGTCTACCCGACACTCTGCATCTCTCTTTATCTCCTGTCTACCCGACACTCTGCATCTCTCTATCTCCTGTCTATCCGACACTCTGCATCTCTCTTTATCTCCTGTCTACCCGACACTCTGCATCTCTCTATCTCCTGTCTATCCGACACTCTGCATCTCTCTTTATCTCCTGTCTACCCGACACTCTGCATCTCTCTATCTCCTGTCTATCCGACACTCTGCATCTCTCTTTATCTCCTGTCTACCCGACACTCTGCATCTCTCTATCTCCTGTCTATCCGACACTCTGCATCTCTCTTTATCTCCTGTCTACCCGACACTCTGCATCTCTCCATCTCCCTCACCCTCTTCTATCTGCTGTCTACCCGACTTGGCAGATAGTATAAAATTTTCTACCATACAAATTAGCAGAAACATCACTGTCTACTGAATAGAAAACGAGGTGGATTCAATAGAAAAGCAAAAATTACAAAAGCCAAACAAAAGTGAAACAAAATCTGAGAGACAAATTAAGGAAAACAACACAATCTTTTTAAACTAATCAGTCGCGGTTAAAGTAGATGACCTTGATGACGCGGTGTCCAGTTGACTAGTTTCTCGTCCACCCGTGGCGATGTGCATCGCACGCCGGTCAGTTGTTGCGAATGGCTTTAAATCCCTCATGTGGGCGGCTGCGCTTGCGACTCACCGACGTACTCGGAGCCTCGTCTGCTTCCGTCGAATCCCGGCTGTGCCTTCGCTTCAACGAGCAGTCGATCGGCCGCTGCTGCTGACCGCGGCAGTCCGATGCGACCTTTATCTCGTCGTCGCCGTCTGACTCCACGTCCAGCCAGCTGTCCGCGCCGTCCGCCTCGCCGAATCCGTCATCGTCGACATCGACGTCGTCCACCACGTCGTAGAATTCTTCGTCGTCCGACTTGGACGGACCCTCGCAGTTCGAGTCTGACAAGTTGTGCACCCTTGGAATTGTTGTGATGGTGGTGGGCGTTCGGGTTTGACTTGGTGAGGTTTTTTCAAGATGTCGCTTCGAGGAAGGGGTGAGATTCTTCTGGAGTCGGTGAGATTTTTCTGGAGTCGGTGAGATTCTTGGGGAGTCGGTGAGATTCTTGGGAGTCAGTGAGATTCTTGGGGAGTCAGTGAGATTCTTGGGGAGTCAGTGAGATTCTTGGGGAGTCAGTGAGATTCTTGGGGAGTCAGTGAGATTCTTGGGGAGTCAGTGAGATTAATAGGGAGTCAGTGAGATTCTTGGGGAGTCAGTGAGATTCTTGGAGAGTCGGTAAGATTCTTGGAGAGTCGGTAAGATTCTTGGGGAGTCAGTGAAATTCTTGGAGAGTCGGTGAGATTCTTGGGGAGTCAGTGAGATTCTTGGGAAGATGATGATATCTTGGGAAGATAGTGAGATTCTTGGGGAGTCGGTGAGATTCTTGGGAAGATGATGATATTTTGGGAAATCGGTGAGATTCTTGGGGAGTCGGTGAGATTCTTGGGAAGTCAGTGAGATTCTTAGGAAGTCGGTGAGATTCTTGGGAAGATAGTGAGATTCTTGGGAAGTCGGTCAGATTCTTGGGAAGATAGTGAGATTCTTGGGAAGATAGTGAGATTCTTGGGAAGATAGTGAGATTCTTTTGGAGTCGGTGAGATTCTTGGGAAGATAGTAAGATTCTTGGGAAGATAGTGAGATTCTTTTGGAGTCGGTGAGATTCTTGGGAAGATGATGATATCTCGAGGAGTCATTCTCAAGTTCAGTCACGGGTTAGCACATTTTCCCAGTTGATTTTTTGAAACCCAGGAAAAAAGCCTACAGCAGTATTTAATAAAGCATGGCTTCCACAGCCCTGAGGATCAGCCTTGAACAGCTGCGCGCGGGAAAAGATTTTCGGTAATCCGACTCCGCACTACACGGGTGAGAAAGAGGCTGGCGCGGCTGATGCAGGGGAGATAGCATTGGGAAAAAAAGCTGAACAATAGCGGATAGCTTAGACTGTTAGACACGCAAAGATCCGCCTTTTTGGGGGGTCCCGCTGTGAGGAAGTCTCTGAGGGTGGAGTTATTGTACGAGTAGAAATATGCCAGAAAGAGAGAAGGGAAGTGACCCTCAATGAGCGGGAGGAGATGAAGAGCCCGGGAGAGACTGGAAGAGGCGTCAGTGGTGTTAGGGAGAAAAAAGCATTATTTGGTGCAGTATCACTTTTTTGAGACATGGATCCTGTTGTCAGGTAGGTCTTTGACTCCCCCCCCAGTGCCTGCGTCTGCACCCCCTGCTTGGGGGTTGGCCAGAGCTTTTCTGGCTTGTTTTGACTCGACATTGATCAGCTGCGGCTTCCTGTGTGTTCTTGTCCTGCCTTCCCGCTCGCTCAGTCCCTATTTAGCTCTAACTAGTGCTCATTGTTCTCTATATGCAATTGCTGCCGTCGGGTCCTCCGCTAACCCGCTCTCTATCCGCTCACCAAATTCACAAACCCGCTCTCTATCCGCTCACCAAATTCACAAACCCGCTCTCTATCCGCTCACCACATTCACAAACCCGCTCTCTATCCGCTCACCACATTCACAAACCCGCTCTCTATCCGCTCACCACATTCACAAACCCGCTCTCTATCCGCCCCTCACATCCGCGAATCCGCTCTCTATCCGCCCTTCACATCCGCGAATCCGCTCTATATCCGCCCCTCACATCAGAAATCCGCTCTCTATCCGCCCCTCACATCACAAACCCGCTCTCTATCCGCTCCCCAAATTCACAAACCCGCTCTCTATCCGCTCCCCACATTCACAAATCCGCTCTCTATCCGCTCCCCACATTCACGAATCTGCTCTCTATCCGCTCCCCACATTCACATATCCGCTCTCTATCCGCTCACCACATTCACAAATCCGCTCTCTATCCGGCCCTCACATCCGCGAATCCACTCTCTATCCCCCCCGCTGCGCATCCACCCCTGCCGCCTCTTTGTCAATAAAAATCAACGCCTTCTGCTGAGTCCTAATCTCAAATTCAAAGCGCCAGATTTTGGTTCTCAAAGAAGAAACTTGAGAAAACTTTGAAGTGAAGAACCCCAAAGCAGCTTTGCTTGAAAAGTTGTTTCACAATGCCTTGGCTTTGCAAAAACTAGAATCTTAATTACAGCTGGTGTTAAACAAGTCAGCTTTCGTGTTAGACACGGAGCGGACGGTGGGCCGGATTGGCAACCCCGCTGCGGCATCAGATGGCAACTACCGTACTCAACAATTATGCTCTACAATGATTACATATCTATGCGTGTGTAGCTGTGTAGCACTTTGCCTCACAACATTGCTCAGCGGGAGGCCCGTGACTGACAGCCTGTCCCCCGCGTCATAAACTCGGACTCAATGCCCAGCTCTCCAGTCAATTAGGGTCATTAACGCCAGCCAGGAATTTCCATCATCTGTTTCTAATTCTCTCTCATCTCTCGCAAGACAATGGGCCGTCACCAGCATTCTCTGTTTGGGCTTTTATGCCTCTCAATCTAAATCTATCCTCTCTTCATCATCATCTGGTAGCGAGGCCGGTGAACAAGCATCACTTGATGCTGCATTGAGACCGATGATCGCCAGTATATTAGATGTTGTTAAACTAACCACCAACACCCCCCTTCAAGCTGAGGGCCCCCCACTGAGCAGATTTGGCTCGCGGTGAGGGCCCGGACTAAAAAAACACGCACACAGAAATGAGTCCTTCATGAAAGGAGACAGAAGTGGATTATTCTTGGTGTTCCCTCCCTCACCTCTGTCTGCTAGAAGCAGCAAAAAATGGTAATAGACCTGCGCCCGGCACTTGGGGTGGTTGTGCGTCGGAGGCCCACTTGAGATATATACTGACATGGCGGCACTGCCCAGATGAGGCGGAGTAGGAGACTGGGAGTGATGAGGCGGCGCAGACTCTGTGGCGCCGACAAGCAATTGTGCTCCAGAATCAGTTGGCCCCCGCTGTCGTGTGGCAAGATCCCCCAAGAGTTGAGAGCATTGGATAGACAGCCAGCGTGTTGGCGAGTGAATGTGTGAGTGAATTGAATGAGTGAATTGTGAAGGAAAAGAGAGAAGACCAATTTGCAGCAGTTCTGGTGCCGTCTTGACACAACAACTGCGCAGTTATATTGGAGCCAAGGTCTGAGACACGCGCCCGACAAACTGGTGCCTGCTCTGAAAGAATAGATTATCTTCCTGATCTAATTTCAAAATCCCACATTTCATATTTTAAATGCTGTTTCATAGTTCCCAAAAATCTTTTCCCTTAGGACGATCCTCAAATCCGAAAAAATGGCATCCTTTAAATCGAAACAATCTGAAAGACACCCCTTTAGTAGCGAAACCCGAATTCCCCAGACCTGAAGCTGAAATCCCTCAGACCTGAAGCTGAGATCCCCCAGACCTGAAGCTGAGATCCCACCAGACCTGAAGTTGAGATCCCCTAGACCTGAAGCTGAGATCCCACCAGACCTGAAGCTGAAATCCCCCAGACCTGAAGCTGAGATCCCCCAGACCTGAAGCTGAAATCCCTCAGACCTGAAGCTGAGATCCCCCAGACCTGAAGCTGAGATCCCCCAGACCTGAAGCTGAGATCCCACCAGACCTGAAGTTGAGATCCCCTAGACCTGAAGCTGAGATCCCACCAGACCTGAAGCTGAAATCCCCCAGACCTGAAGCTGAGATCCCCAGACCTGAAGCTGAAATCCCTCAGACCTGAAGCTGAGATCCCCCAGACCTGAAGCTGAGATCCCCCAGACCTGAAGCTGAGATCCCCCAGACCTGAAGCTGAAATCCCTCAGGCCTGAAGCTGAAATCCCTCAGGCCTGAAGCTGAGATCCCCCAAACCTGAAGCTGAGATCCCACCAGACCTGAAGCTGAGATCCCACCAGACCTGAAGCTGAAATCCCCCAGACCTGAAGCTGAGATCCCCCAGACCTGAAGCTGAAATCCCTCAGACCTGAAGCTGAGATCCCCCAGACCTGAAGCTGAGATCCCCCAGACCTGAAGCTGAAATCCCTCAGACCTGAAGCTGAGATCCCCCAGACCTGAAGCTGAGATCCCCCAGACCTGAAGCTGAGATCCCCCAGACCTGAAGCTGAAATCCCTCAGGCCTGAAGCTGAGATCCCACCAGACCTGAAATTGAGATCCCCCAGACCCAAGCTGAGATCCCTCAGACCCCAAGCTGAGATCCCCCAGACCCAAGCTGAGATCCCTCAGACCCCAAGCTGAGATCCCTCAGACCCAAGCTGAGATCCCTCAGACCCCAAGCTGAGATCCCTCAGACCCCAAGCTGAGATCCCCCAGACCCAAGCTGAGATCCCTCAGACCCCAAGCTGAGATCCCTCAGACCCCAAGCTGAGATCCCTCAGACCCCAAGCTGAGATCCCTCAGACCCCAGGCTGAGATCCCTCAGACCCCAAGCTGAGATCCCTCAGACCCCAGGCTGAGATCCCTCAGACCCCAAGCTGAGATCCCTCAGATCCCAAGCACATAGCAACCGCTATAACTGGTCAGCTCACCTGCTCTTAGCCGCGGCGGCCCGGTCCCGCTGTCGCCGGTTCTTGAACCAATTGCCCACCTGGGTGGGCGTCAGGCCAGTAGCCGCAGCCAGCTCCCTCTTCTTGGCCGGGTTGGGGTACGGGTCCTGCAGGTACCACTCGCGCAGCAAGCCTCTGGTTCGCTCCTTGAAGCAGTGCGTCTTCTGCTCTCCGTCCCAGATGGTCCTGGGCATCGGGTACTTCTTCCGCACCCGGTACTTGTCCACCGGGCCCAGCGAGCGGCCCCGGAGCTTCTCAGCCTCCAAGTAGTGCGCCTCCAGCCACATGGCCTGCAGCTTGGCGTGCGACTCCTTGCCATAGTGGTGCATCTCCATGAGGTGGTACATCTCCCTGTAGTTGCCGGTGTGGAAGGCCACGATGGCACGGGCCCGCAGCACGGACTCGTGCCGGTTCAGCGCCTCCCACAGCAGCGGGTTGGCCGGCAGCGACCAGAGGAAGCGGCCCAGCCGGTCGATGTCGCCGGATTCTTCCAAGGTCTCGCAGACGCGGCCAACCTGCTCCGGCCCGAACTGCAGCGACGGTAGCGGCGGCGGCGGGGGTGGCGGGAGAAGCATCGCGGGCGGCGGCGGTGGCGGCGGCTGCGGCTGTTGCTGCTCCATGAGCAGACTAAACGGATTGCTGCTTCCAGGAGCGGCTGCCGCAGCCACGGCGGCAAGCTTCCGCTCTCGCATGATCTCGTGGAACAGGGCGGCCAACGCCGACGCCTGCTGCTGCTGCTGACTGCGCTGATCCAGTTCGCTGCTCTTCTGGGTATTCCGGCTGCCACAGAGACTTGGCTAACTGATGAGGAGAAGATTCTGGGGCTTGGATAAGCGACAGATTTTTTTAAAAGGAAGTTTGAGGATGTCGAGCCTCTTAACCCCGTGGCCCGCTGCCCCACCCGCCCCAATCCCCTGCTCACCGCCTGGCGCCCCGCTGAGTTGCCGTCTGCCTCGTCAGCGGCGACAGCTCATTGGCTGGAAGGCTGAGCACTCATTGGCTGGGGGCTGACAGGTGCGATGGTGGGGTGGGTGGAGGTGGCCAGCTGGCAGGTGAGAAATTAGTCAATCAAATTATTGGGTGGATTTGAGCAAGGAGATGGCGCAGAAATCTGGCGTTATTTTAAGCCTGTTTCTTAGCCAGTTAGCATTTTTTAAAAACGAATGACTGAGAATGATCAAAGTTTGGTAATCATTGTGTTGTGTCCAGTTGCTCTCAGGCCCCTCATCTCCATAACCCAAGCAGACTTTACATACCTAAACACAGCAGACCTCTAGAACATCTGAGTGAGTCAGAGAGAGAATTCTAGAAAGTGCCCGCATCTCTCCCACTATACTGAGATATAATAATGATAGCCTAATATCATTGCCATATTACTTGAATTTACACCTTCATTTAATTTGTATTTCACCTGTCTGAGCAGTGAGGAATCCTTGGAGAGAGTGGGGGAGGGTCAAGTTTAATTCTAATAAACTGCTAATGGGTCTGAATGCGTCCCTCTTGAACCTCGTCTCTCTCCATCTCTCGCAAGTTGCGAATGGCGCTCTTCATCAGCCCAGCTCAGGATGCGGGCTCGACTCGCACACTGCATGGTGGATGGGCGGCGACTCTCAAAACTCTGGGGGGGGGTGAATATTGAAGGGCTGGGCGGAAATCAAGTAAAGCGACATTCAGTCGGAATTTTTTCTACGACATTGAGCTCAAATCTCTCTCGCAGTCTCTCACTCTCTGTGCTTTATTTTATGAAAGTCAGAAGGGGCTATTATACCACATGCCTAGCATCAATTGCAGGATGTGGGACCATTTTGACCTGCCTACTAGTAAAATACTGCTTAAAGTCTACAGTTCTCAGTCTGTACAATCTGCAGTTCTCAGTCTGTACAATCTGCAGTTCTCAGTCTGTACAATCTGCAGTTCTCAGTCTGTACAATCTGCAGTTATCAGTCTGTACAATCTGCAGTTCTCAGTCTGTACAATCTGCAGTTATCAGTCTGTACAATCTGCAGTTCTCAGTCTGTACAATCTGCAGTTCTCAGCCTGTACAATCTGCAGTTCTCAGTGTACAATCTGCAGTTCTCAGCCTACAATCTGCAGTTCTCAGCCTGTACAATCTGCAGTTCTCAGTGTACAATCTGCAGTTCTCAGTGTACAATCTGCAGTTCTCAGCCTGTACAATCTGCAGTTCTCAGTGTACAATCTGCAGTTCTCAGTGTACAATCTGCAGTTCTCAGCCTGTACAATCTGCAGTTCTCAGCCTGTACAATCTGCAGTTCTCAGTGTACAATCTGCAGTTCTCAGTGTACAATCTGCAGTTCTCAGTGCACAATCTGCAGTTCTCAGTGTACAATCTGCAGTTCTCAGTGTACAATCTGCAGTTCTCAGTGTACAATCTGCAGTTCTCAGTGTACAATCTGCAGTTCTCAGCCTGTACAATCTGCAGTTCTCAGTGTACAATCTGCAGTTCTCAGCCTGTACAATCTGCAGTTCTCAGCCTGTACAATCTGCAGTTCTCAGTGTACAATCTGCAGTTCTCAGTGTACAATCTGCAGTTCTCAGTGCACAATCTGCAGTTCTCAGTGTACAATCTGCAGTTCTCAGTGTACAATCTGCAGTTCTCAGTGTACAATCTGCAGTTCTCAGTGTACAATCTGCAGTTCTCAGCCTGTACAATCTGCAGTTCTCAGCCTACAATCTGCAGTTGAATTCTCGCCAAAGCGAGCTAAGCGGTTGCAAGCAGGACTACTGCAGGCCATCAAAACAGACAAAAGCTTTAGCAAGGCTTCTCAATGGCCTGCAGCCCCAGCTCACTCTCAACAGCTTGTCAATGCAGGATGGCACACAGAGTTTGTCCTCCACTCAGGACGCGAGTGTCTTGTCGCCTATGCAGTCTTATTACGCACAGAAAAAGTAGAGGAAATATTATATAGAAGCAGAAAAAATGGACACGGTTGTAGTTAGAGCCATCTACAGTTCTCCCCAGCTGCCCACAGGGCAACAGTTGATTGTGACAGCACAATGAGCTGATGAGGCAAAGCCTCTTTCTCCACCCTAACTACTCTCTCCAACTCTCTCCATCTCAGATTTGGAGAGCAGAAGCAGAGGGAGTTGCAGTTTGCCGACTTTGTGGCACCAAAAGATGAAAAAAATCCGGGTTTTGGGGAAGACTTGCCAGCCGCAGCAGACTTCATCAACTTACTCATCCTACTCTTCTCAATGCAGTCTTCACTCTCTCCTAATTCTGGCAATTTGAAACTCAAAAATGCTTCTTTTTAAATACGCCAATATGACCAAAATTCTATTTAAGGGGCTCTGGCGGTCTGCCGCATATCAATCTGTGCGAGGGGTGACCGGCAGCTTCCTTCTGGGAAACCGCTTCCCGCTGTCTGTCTGTCCGTCTGTCAAAGAAAGAGGAAAGTTGCTTTGTTAGAGATTTTTAATTCTTGAGGAATTCATCCCACTTAGCCCAGTCCCAGAACCCCCCCCCCCCCAACTGTCAAACGCTCCCCGTCAAAGCAGTGCCGCCGATCTTCGCGGTATTGAAAACTTTTTATTGTTGACAATTGCCTCTCCGATTGTGGGACTGTCATTTATGCTTGATTTTGCTGGCAAATCATTTTGTCCCACACTGAGCATTGATTTGAGATGAAGCTCAGTATTGTGGGCATGGAGTGAGTCGATGGAGATGGCCAAATAGAAACCGGACTTGAAGTTCTCACCGTGACTGACAAGCACTTAGTGAAGGTATATGGGTCGCAGTTTTCGATGCTTTATAACAGCCTCAAAAAGTCGAGTAGTTGACACAAATTTTGCGCTTTCTGACAGCCATCTCGCATATTCTGACACGAATTTTGCGCTTTCTGACAGCCATCTAGCATATTCTGATACCCATTTGGCGCCACTGACATCCATTTGGCGCCACTGATACCCATTTGGCGCCACTGACACTCATTTAGCGCCAATGACACCCATTTGGCGCCAATGACACCCATGTGGCGCCACTGACGCCCATTTGGCGCCACTGACACTTATTTGGCGCCACTAACACCCATTTGACGCCACTGATACCCATTTGGCGCCAATGACACCTATTTGGCACCACTGACACCCATTTGGCACCACTGATGCTGATGGTGCCGATAATACCTTCTTATCGAGCCTCATAGACAGAATTTCCTGCCCTCCTGGTTAGTCGCTTTATTGGGTAACGTTAAAAAAGATTTTCGGTTTCTTAATAATACCCAAAGATTACAGTTTAAAATTTCCATTCTGTAACTCATTTCTGTCTTGATAATTTTCGTATCAGGTGGCAGCCTTTCGTTGTTGCTGGGAGAGTTGAAACAGGGGGGGGGGAGCGCAACGCGTAATACGAGCTACTAGTCCAGGAAAAAAAGAACTTCGAGATCTTTGCAAAGCAACGTGGAAGTTGCTGGGAAGCACTGGGAAGAAACCCGACCTTGATAGGGTCAGAAGGATGGCTTCATTGCCTAGTGCAGGCGAACAGCAAGGTTGATTATAGCGAGTGGGCGGGTTGACAGAGGCGGGGGCGAGGGGCGTGGTCTGTGAAATTCACCAGACTTTATTACAATAGCGGTCTGGCAATTTAGGTTGCCATGGAGAGGAATAGCTGGCGGTGGCTCCTAGCGAATTTATCGATTTCTAGTCACGGGATGAATTCGTGGGAATTCGAATAGTTCTATTTTACTCTGCAGGGCTTCCCGAAGCTTCACGGTTGAAGCTCCGGGTCTTTATAGTCTTGGGTGCATGTGCGGATTCGAGTCTTTGTACTCGTAGTTTTGAGTCTTTGTAGTTTCAAGTCTTTGTAGTTTCGGGTCTTAGTAGTTTCGAGTCTTTGTAGTTTCAAGTCTTTGGAGTTTCGAGTCTTTGTAGTTTCGGGTCTTTGTAGTTTCGAGTCTTTGTAGTTTCAAGTCTTTGTAGTTTCGAGTCTTTGTAGTTTCAAGTCTTTGGAGTTTCTAGTCTTAGTAGTTTCGAGTCTTTGTAGTTTCAAGTCTTTGTAGTTTCAAGTCTTTGTAGTTTCAAGTCTTTGTAGTTTCGAGTCTTTGTAGTTTCGAGTCTTTGTAGTTTCAAGTCTTTGTAGTTTCGAGTCTTTGCAGTTTTGAGTCTTTTAGTTTCGAGTCTTTGTAGTTTCAAGTCTTTGTAGTTTCGAGTCTTTGTAGTTTCGAATCTTTGGAGTTTCGAGTCTTTGTAGTTTCGAATCTTTGGAGTTTCGAGTCTTTGGAGTATTGGATGTTTTCAGTTTCAGGTGTTCTTAGTTTTGGGCCTTTGAAGTTTCGGTCTCTGGATATTAGAACCTACGAGTATATGAAACTGAAATTTAGCGAGTCGGATACTGCAGGGTAACTGCAAATTCCGGCTCTGTGAATTTAAACCTTTTGAGCTGTCAGAACTCAGTGAATTGTGCTCAGACAGCTGAA
The DNA here is from genome assembly GCA_002269645.1 of Macrostomum lignano. Lineage (NCBI taxonomy): Eukaryota > Metazoa > Platyhelminthes > Macrostomidae > Macrostomum > Macrostomum lignano. The sequence continues at coordinate 61,069 of NIVC01001645.1, read as the reverse complement.
AACCGTTCATGTCACAATGGACTAAAAAAATGCTTTTTCAAGTCACTTCGTACGAGCTTTAATATGACTGATTTATAACATGAATTCTAATTGACTTTGTCAGGTCAGACGTGGTGCAGGAAGATTGGGTGGGGGGGGGGGCATTGCTATTCAGAACTCAGAAATAATATTGTTTCCAATGCATTGTTTGCAAGCTTTATAGATTCTTTCTATCCACTCTTGGCGCGAGGTGGATTGACCAGGGAGACCTTGAAACCTTGTGCAAAATGGCGGCTGCAGGCGGTGGCAATGCAGCAGAGAAGCTGATTACTTTTGACAGAGCGCAGAGACGCTGCAACTTTTTGCTACTCTTCCAGCTCATTGTTTCAGCCTTCAATTAGCGCTCAGCTCTGGCCTTGGATTGCTTGTGTATCAAAATATACTGTTCCCTTTTTCCAGTCTTCTTCTCCTTCCAGTTTTCAAGTTTCTCAAGTGGATAATGACCTCGGTAATGACAGTCTGAGGCCAGGCGGTGCCACAATCAAGGAGCCGATTGTGCCCGAAAATGCTTCTATCTGGGACGCCCCGGGCGATGGCTGCAGGCTGAAGATTTCTGATGACGGGTATTGGGTATTCGGCAGCTGGAATCTTTCAAGTGTGAAACAGAGCTGAGAGATGGCGGCACTGCGATTAAGACTTTCGCCGCGCCTCCGCGCTTGCCCGGGGCTCCAACACACTCGCCCCCCCCCTACTCGACTCTGAAAACTCTCAAAACTTCTCGAACTCTGCGCCACCCCCCACGGGGTCGAAACTTGAAGAATCGGCTAATTGAGTATCTGATGGGTCAAATAACCCCCCCACCCCGAGGTGACTGAGCTGGTCAGTCAGTGGATCAATTTTATTTAACAGCTTTCTCAATGATACAGCGCGCGCTTTAGATGGGCTTTAGGCGATGGAATTATTATATACATGTAAGACTACTGATACGATAAATATACGAGCTGTCTATATATAAAGATGAATTTGCAACATTTGGCTCTTGACAGTTTTGCGTATTAAGAATTGAAATTTCCAGTAGACTGCGCGGAAAACCTTGCCCAGGAAGTCACGTGACGCAAAAGTTTGTCTAGCTAGCTGTACACTGCTTGCAAGGGTCGCGTACATTCTGGAGAGTCACGTGATGGAGCAGCTAGCTAGCTGTACACTGCTTGCGGTGCTCGCGTACTTTCGGGGAAGTCACGTGACGGAGTTGACACTTCAATAGACAAACAGCCTCACAAATTGGCGCCAATTCATTTCTTCTCCGCGTTATTATATTTAACGACCTAGTCCGCACCCCGTGCCGACACCCACCCCACCCGTCAAGCATCGATTGCCTCTGATGGGGCGGACGAGTGGAAGCTGATGGCATCGATGGAGCCTCACACTCTGCTCCCGGGGTCGCCAGGGCAAAACTGGATTATTTCTGGCTTGGAGGCGGCGAGATCTCGGCCAGCTAGCTGGACTCGATGACGGAAACTCTCTTAGCGCGAGCTGGCAAAGGAAGTGGCGGTCGCGGATGCGAGGGCCAGCGTGTCCGGCAATCAAATCAGCAAACAGAGCGGCATTGTGACCGCTGAATGGATGAAATGGATTATTTCTGAGCCAGGCTCGAGCCGCAACTTGCCGAGCTCAAATATGATTATCGGCATAGTGGAGGGCCTGAGAACTCACAATGGTCTGTCTAACGATCGCCTTTCGGCAGCGGAGTTCCACAACTGGCCAAAGCGAGGTGGCTTCTCAATTCGGCCTTTTCTGGTCGAACTTGTTTGCTCAAAGAAAGGAAAGATCAAAGAAAAGCAGAGCAGGGGCTGTCTGCCAGACGGAAGACTTTCTCGGTCCCGCATTGCCACGTGAATGTACAGAAACCTCGCTCCCGTTTGAGGTGTTAATCATGACGTCAAAGGGATGACTGCCGACTGCTTCGGAAAACGCGAAAAACACAATATTGACAGCAATTATAATTCCCAATTTGGTCTGGACAGTCTTTGGCTGACAGTCCCTGTCCCATCCTGGAAGTTTGGCAGAATAAACGGCATCTTCTGCAACGGTCTTCGTTTCAAAACCACCTGATGCCCGACTGCAGGTGCTAAATGAAAGCAGATGAAGATAGGTATAAAGCAGGTGTGAGGGCAATTACTGAGCCAGCCCGGTCTAAAATTCGCGAAAGATCTCTCGACGAAAAAGGCTTGTGTGAGTCATTCGATTAGCGACGCGATGGAGGGAAAAATAAGCAGGGAAAAAGGCTTTGCCGGGGCTTCTCCGATTCGCAGCGGGTCTGGGCCGCCGGCCCAGCGGGTTGCGCGGTTCTACGGGTGTCGCAATTGGAGAACTTAATTGCTGCGGAAAAGATTGGGGCAGAAGCAACCGATCAGTCATGGAAGGACGGGAGGCGGGCAGGGCAGGCTTGAAGAAAGACGGGAGAAACTGTTGCTTTGAGGAGGAGCCTCTGCGCGTTGCTGAGAAAATCTGCAGATGAAGCTTGATTGAACTTAGCTGCCCAAAACCCGTGCTGCTGTTATGCTATTATCCTCTGCACAGGTGCAATAGGAGGATCCCCGGTTGACAACAACAACAACAACAAAAACAGGTGCAATAGCATAACTGGGATCAGGTCGGCACAGGTGCAATAGCATAACTGGGATCAGGTCTGCACAGGTGCAGTAGCATAACTGGGATCAGGTCTGCACAGGTGCAGTAGCATAACTGGGATCAGGTCTGCACAGGTGCAGTAGCATAACTGGGATCAGGTCTGCACAGGTGCAGTAGCATAACTGGGATCAGGTCTGCACAGGTGCAGTAGCATAACTGGGATCAGGTCTGCACAGGTGCAGTAGCATAACTGGGATCAGGTCTGCACAGGTGCAGTAGCATAACTGGGATCAGGTCTGCACAGGTGCAGTAGCATAACTGGGATCAGGTCTGCACAGGTGCAGTAGCATAACTGGGATCAGGTCTGCACAGGTGCAGTAGCATAACTGGGATCAGGTCTGCACAGGTGCAGTAGCATAACTGGGATCAGGTCTGCACAGGTGCAGTAGCATAACTGGGATCAGGTCTGCACAGGTGCAGTAGCATAACTGGGATCAGGTCTGCACAGGTGCAATAGCATAACTGGGATCAGGTCTGCACAGGTGCAATAGCATAACTGGGATCAGGTCTGCACAGGTGCAGTAGCATAACTGGGATCAGGTCTGCACAGGTGCAGTAGCATAACTGGGATCAGGTCTGCACAGGTGCAATAGCATAACTGGGATCAGGTCTGCACAGGTGCAATAGCATAACTGGGATCAGGTCTGCACAGGTGCAGTAGCATAACTGGGATCAGGTCTGCACAGGTGCAGTAGCATAACTGGGATCAGGTCTGCACAGGTGCAGTAGCATAACTGGGATCAGGTCTGCACAGGTGCAGTAGCATAACTGGGATCAGGTCTGCACAGGTGCAGTAGCATAACTGGGATCAGGTCTGCACAGGTGCAATAGCATAACTGGGATCAGGTCTGCACAGGTGCAGTAGCATAACTGGGATCAGGTCTGCACAGGTGCAGTAGCATAACTGGGATCAGGTCTGCACAGGTGCAGTAGCATAACTGGGATCAGGTCTGCACAGGTGCAATAGCATAACTGGGATCAGGTCTGCACAGGTGCAGTAGCATAACTGGGTGCAGTTCTGGTAACAACTTTAAAAGCAAGACAACAATTTTATATTCGGTTTAGAATTTGTTCAAAACATGAAATTGAAAAGCAACCTTCACTTTCGCAGTGTTATATCATGAGTACAATGACCTGACCTCACGGAAGTTTATCAATAGCCGCATTTTGTCGCCCAGTTTGCGTGACCTGAAATCTCGCGAAAAACTGAAAGTCGACAAAAATAAACGGGAAGGAAAAGCATTTCTCCTATAGAAGCTCCAAACGACGGCCTCTTTGATTAAACCGTCTTAACACCTGGCTTTTATCCACTGCAAGTTTCATAATAGAAATTTCTGTTTTGAAGAAACAGCAATTCCCGAGCCAGCGGCGCCGGTCTGCTTGGACAGCAATAATCAAATTTCTGAGCTACACGAAAGCTCAGCGTTGGCTGAAATATAGATTTCAATAGACTGAATGCAGAGCAGCTGGTGCCTGAGCGGCCCCCCCGTTTTCAAATCGCTATGAAACTTTGCGTGACGCAGATCTCTTATTATTATTAAAATAGGGGCGCGCATAACAGGATGGCGCGCTTGAGCCCAGCGTGAGACTCTAGAGCTATAATTGCAGGGTCCCAATGTGAGCCATAGACATTTGCTGTGTAGACTGCATAAACGGAACTATCGGGTGTTCAAATTGCATGCTATGCGTATGCGGGCCCCTGCTTGGGTAGTTTGGACATCCGGATAATGCGATGTTCAAAAAAGTGGCAGTAGAATTCTTGAGTGACGTTTCCGAAACATATTATGCTTTGGCGAATTCTTTATGCAATACGATTTACACAGAAATGTTTCTTGGTTATACTTAATTACCAAGTAAGTAAGTAAGTAAGTAAGTAAGTAAGTAAGTAAGTAAGTAAGTAAGTAAGTAAGTAAGTAAGTAAGTAAGTAAGTAAGTAAGTAAGTAAGTAAGTAAGTAAGTAAGTAAGTAAGTAAGTAAGTAAGTAAGTAAGTAAGTAAGTAAGTAAGTAAGTAAGTAAGTAAGTAAGTAAGTAAGTAAGTAAGTAAGTAAGTAAGTAAGTAAGTAAGTAAGTAAGTAAGTAAGTAAGTAAGTAAGTAAGTAAGTAAGTAAGTAAGTAAGTAAGTAAGTAAGTAAGTAAGTAAGTAAGTAAGTAAGTAAGTAAGTAAGTAAGTAAGTAAGTAAGTAAGTAAGTAAGTAAGTAAGTAGTCAGTCAGTCAGTCAGTCAGTCAGTCAGTCAGTCAGTCAGTCAGTCAGTCAGTCAGTCAGTCAGTCAGTCAGTCAGTCAGTCAGTCAGTCAGTCAGTCAGTCAGTCAGTCAGTCAGTCAGTCAGTCAGTCAGTCAGTCAGTCAGTCAGTCAGTCAGTCAGTCAGTCAGTCAGTCAGTCAGTCAGTCAGTCAGTCAGTCAGTCAGTCAGTCAGTCAGTCAGTCAGTCAGTCAGTCAGTCAGTCAGTCAGTCAGTCAGTCAGTCAGTCATTCCCCAAGATATGAAGTGAAAGTTTGCCAAAATTATCTGAGGCCTACCCCGACAGTTTCTCATCCCCTATTCCCCATCAGTATTCCCTCCGACGGATATATTTTATTTGAGGAAAAATTTCCAAATTATTTTTGTGCCCTCTACTAAAAGTAGTATTAAAGTTAGAGTTTTTTCTTTCTCCGTAAAGTGAATATCTAAAAAGCATTGAAATTTAATGGAAGAAAGGCTCATAAAGAATAGAATAGAATAGAATAGAATAGAATAGAATAGAATAGAATAGAATAGAATAGAATAGAATAGAATAGAATAGAATAGAATAGAATAGAATAGAATAGAATAGAATAGAATAGAATAGAATAGAATAGAATAGAATAGAATAGAATAGAATAGAATAGAATAGAATAGAATAGAATAGAATAGAATAGAATAGAATAGAATAGAATAGAATAGAAGTTGTAAATCCATAGTTACTAATCAGGACAAGAAGTTGAGCTGAAGTTGAAATTAATAATTCTGCTTCGTCAACTTTAAAGAGAATGGAGTGTGGGTGAGCCAGAGGGTGCAAGACTGCAGCATCAATCAATGGTCAATCAATCTGCCAGGCCGTTGTCTGCTCTTCAAGCAAGCCTCTCCCAATCCATCCAAGGAAGAAGAACTCCGTGCTTCACCTTCATCGCACCAAATTGGGCTTTGAAGTGCTGGGGCGCGAGTTTGCAGGAGAGAAGCTTCAGCGGCTCAAGAGCCTTGCGAGGGTGGGCGGGATGCTCAGCGCTGCTTCAGCAACTAAAAGAAGAGCCTCGCAGCTCACGTTTCGTGAACTAATTTGGAATGCCCCCAAATCCATTACAGTCCCGCATCGATGCTACCAATAAAAAACTACCAATAAAAATGATTCTCAAAATACGGGTGAAAAAACAACGAGATAAACACTCGGTTGCTGTTTCCAATAGCTAGATGATTTAAATCTGTCAGATGAGCCTGCTAGATAAGGAGCCGTATTCAAGCCTCGGGGAGTCGAACGAGAATAGTGGGGTGAGGGTGAGCAAGATATCGCAGACGTAATCTGAGCAAGAAGCAATCTCTCCCTGCTTTAAAAAAAAACAGAGGATATCTGTGTCTTACCGTCCCGCCCCAGAGAGACTGCAGAAGAAGCCGCAAGACTGATGAAGACACCCCCACTCGAGTGCTCTTCTTCTGCTCTTCCACTCCTAATAGTGACGCCTCATCGCCTTCATCTCTCCCTCTTGAGTCGTCGGTTCTCTTAAAAGCCATCTCGAAAAGGAATGTGGAATTTCTTTTTAGTGCCGCAGTGCGGCTCTCGCAGGCCTCAAAGAGCCTAGCTATCTGAATTTCAGACTTTTTAGCTTGCCAATGCACTCTTCCCTTCGCTGACCGTTCTCCAAAGATTTGGATGGCTGCGTTGTACTTCTAAAAGCATGAAAAATTTCACTAGCGATCGAATTTAACTCTTGACTTTACCTCTCGCTCATTCAATTCCGTTTCTTACCTTTTCAAGTTCCTGGATCGGATCTTTGGCTGGATTGGTGGAATTGAAATCGATCAATCAGCTAACCTATCGATCAGTCTGTCTGCATGCCTGCAGCTGATAAGAATGGGTAGAATGAACGGCCTATTGACCTCTGCAGGATGTCGCCGGTTTCAAATCACGCAGGCTGTCACTTACGAAAGTCGAGTGCTTTGTAGAAAGGCAATTCAGATTTCTGTAGAGTAGCATGAAGTCGCTAACAAAAGCTATTTGTGTCGAATAGAGACCCACTTTGACTGTTTGGTTGCTGCGGGCTCTGAGAAGTCAATGCACTGCATAAACTGTACTTTTTTTCAACATTACAGCTGATTCATAGGTTACATTACAGCTGATTCGTAGGCTACATTACAGCTGATTCGTAGGCTACATTACAGCTGATTCATAGGCTACATTACAGCTGATTCATAGGCTACATTACAGCTGATTCGTAGGCTACATTACAGCTGATTCATAGGCTACATTACAGCTGATTCATAGGCTACATTACAGCTGATTCGTAGGCTACATTACAGCCAATGTATAGGCTACATTACAGCTGATTCATAGGCTACATTACAGCTGATTCATAGGCTACATTACAGCTGATTCGTAGGCTACATTACAGCCAATGTATAGGTTACATTACAGCTGATTCATAGGTTACATTACAGCTGATTCATAGGCTACATTACAGCCAATGTATAGGCTACATTACAGCCAATGTATAGGCTACATTACAGCCAATGTATAGGCTACATTACAGCCAATGTATAGGCTACATTACAGCTGATTCATAGGCTACATTACAGCTGATTCATAGGCTACATTACAGCCAATGTATAGGCTACATTACAGCTGATTCATAGGCTACATTACAGCCAATGTATAGGCTACATTACAGCTGATTCATAGGCTACATTACAGCTGATTCATAGGCTACATTACAGCTGATTCATAGGCTACATTACAGCCAATGTATAGGCTACATTACAGCTGATTCATAGGCTACATTACAGCCAATGTATAGGCTACATTACAGCTGATTCGTAGGCTACATTACAGCTGATTCATAGGCTACATTACAGCTGATTCATAGGCTACATTACAGCTGATTCATAGGCTACATTACAGCTGATTCATAGGCTACATTACAGCTGATTCATAGGCTACATTACAGCTGATTCATAGGCTACATTACAGCCAATGTATAGGCTACATTACAGCTGATTCGTAGGCTACATTACAGCTGATTCATAGGCTACATTACAGCTGATTCATAGGCTACATTACAGCTGATTCATAGGCTACATTACAGCCAATTCATAGGCTACATTACAGCTGATTCATAGGCTACATTACAGCCAATTCATAGGCTACATTACAGCCAATGTATAGGCTACATTACAGCTGATTCGTAGGCTACATTACAGCCAATGTATAGGCTACATTACAGCTGATTCGTAGGCTACAAAGGAGCCATTATAGCCATGTAGAAACAGATAAGCACACTAGATAAGTCATCTCATCCACTGCTACTCAAGCAGCCTCACCCGGCAGTTTCAGTTTTCAACCAAAATCCAAAACACCCTGCTCGGCAGGCAGGAATTTCCAGATTACGCGGCTCACTCGGCTGGAAATCCTATCTTGCTGCTTGCAGCTTCAAAACCGAAGCACTTCGCTTCAATAAGCCCGCACTCCTTTCCAAAGCAACCCACTTTTGAAGTATTATTTTACCTCATAAAGCAGGTTTTTCTTTTGGCTTTCACATCCAGGTTTCCTTTCCATTTCCTTCCCGTTTTTTTCAAAAGTTGCTTAACTTTTCTGAAATTAACTGGACAAAATGTTTTCTTATCTGCTTTTCTTGGACGTAGAAAACTTTTTTACATTGCACAGTTTCCTGCAGTCCTGCTGCGGGCAAATGTAGTTTTACTGGCCTCGAGGTTGCAAAAATTTTTATAGATGTAGCCAGGTTTCTGTTCCAGGTATCTTGCTTAAAGCGTCCTTTTCCAATTCCTTCAATAGGTAATAATTCAGTGCATTTTCCTCTGCAGAAATGTGTCCAAACTGACTGCCAAAAATCCTTTTTAAATCTAGTAAAACCTGCTTAAAATTTATTTGAAGGTTGTGACTATTATATGATCGGAAAACTTTGAGTTTGTAAAGCTTGGGGATTGTGTAGCTTGGGGATTGTGAAGCTTGGGGATTGTGAAGCTTGGGGATTGTGAAGCTTGGGGATTGTGAAGCTTCGGGATTGTGAATTTCGGGATTGTGAAGCTTGGGGATTGTGAAGCTTGGGGATTGTGAAGCTTGGGGATTGTGAAGCTTGGGGATTGTGAAGCTTGGGGATTGTGAAGCTTGGGGATTGTGAAGCTTGGGGATTGTGAAGCTTGGGGATTGTGAAGCTTGGGGATTGTGAAGCTTGGGGATTGTGAAGCTTGGGGATTGTGAAGCTTGGGGATTGTGAAGCTTGGGGATTGTGAAGCTTGGGGATTGTGAAGCTTGGGGATTGTGAAGTTTCGGGATTGTGAATTTCGGGATTGTGAAGCTTTGGAATTGTGAAGCTTGGGGATTGTGAAGCTTGGGGATTGTGAAGCTTGGGGATTGTGAAGCTTGGGGATTGTGAAGTTTCGGGATTGTGAATTTCGGGATTGTGAAGCTTTGGAATTGTGAAGCTTGGGGATGGTGAAGCTTGGGGATTGTGAAGTTTCGGGATTGTGAATTTCGGGATTGTGAAGCTTGGGGATTGTGAAGCTTGGGGATTGTGAAGCTTGGGGATTGTGAAGCTTGGGGATTGTGAAGCTTGGGGATTGTGAAGCTTGGGGATTGTGAAGCTTGGTGATTGTGAAGCTTGCGGAATGTCAATCTTTGGGATTGTGAAGCTTGGGGATTGTGAAGCTTGGGGATTGTGAAGCTTGGGGATTGTGAAGCTTGGGGATTGTGAAGCTTGGGGATTGTGAATCTTGGGGATTGTGAAGCTTGGGGATTGTGAAGCTTGGGGATTGTGAAGCTTGGGGGTTGTGAAGCTTGGGGATTGTGAAGCTTGGGGATTGTGAAGCTTGAAGGTTTAAAAGTGGTGAAAATGTAAATCGGGGATAAATTAAGTCTGGGGATTGTGAAACTACTCATTTGCCTCAGTTGGTTTCAATCCAGATCCGAAAGTCCATAATGTATCCTTGGACTTCGCTTTTCTCATCCGGCTTCTGCCCAAATTAACAACCGCTGGCTACCTTGAGCTCCGTCGGGTGTCCCGGATATGCCAAGGAATCAATCGATCACTAATCGGTATTAGCAATCTTTTCAAGCACGAGTGTGGGCTGAAAATTTATTGCTAGATTTCTCCGACAACTGGGCGCCTGCCAGGCTGACCGGGGGCCCGCCGCCTCGTTTCTTTCAGTTTAGCCTCCCAATTTGGCTCTTAATCTCCAGGCCAGAGCTGCATGCTGCAGTGCCTCGCCGCTGTCTATTTACTTCATTTGCATTGGAAGACATGGACTGCCCCATTTCAAGGGTGCTGTTGAACAGACATGAACTGCCTGCTACCTGAGGCTATGCGAATATTTGCTGCCGGCCATTGACATTCCACAGGGCAGCTGCGGGTTTGACTTGGACACACTTTCTCGGTTGATAAGGGGGATTCTGTAGGGACACCTCCAACGTTGTAGTAAAAAAGTAAGTTTGTATCAATCAATCAATCCATCAATCAATCAATCTATCTATCTATCTATCTATCTATCTATCTATCTATCTATCTATCTATCTATCCATCTATCTATCTATCTATCTATCTATCTATCTATCTATCTATCTATCTATCTATCTATCTATCTATCTATCTATCTATCTATCCATCTATCTATCTATCTATCTATCTATCTATCTATCTATCTATCTATCTATCTATCTATCTATCTATCTATCTATCTATCTGTCTATCTATCTATCTATCTATTTATCTATCTATCTATCTGACAGGCCGCACCGCCAGTTTATAAAATTTGATGCAGAGGCCACTCGTGCTGCCGGCAAAAGCGCATGAAAACGAATTAAAAACTGGCCGCTACGCGTAATTCTGATCCAATTTGTGGGGGCCTCGCCCAGCTCGCCCAGGAGATTTGAAGGATCAGCCACCTCCCCCTAAAAAGCAGGCCGGCTTTGACCAGCGCGGTTTTTTGCGGCTGTCGTCGGATGGCAGAAAAACACGAAGATTTAGAAGCTCCCAGCAATCCACCTCTTTCCTCTCATCGCTTCGCATCGAGTTCTGCGCAGCCTTCGGAGTCTGCAGGGTGGGTGGCAGATGATGAAGCCTGCTGGACAGGGGAAGAGGGGCACGTTTGATGCAGCAACATTGTCAAAACATTGCTTCTGCTGCCCGCCTGCAACAAAATTATCTTCTTTTACGCTTGTAATTACAAAGAGAGCCGGCAATTAAAAACAATTATTAATTTTGAAGTCTGTCGATCTGCGCTATGAAATGAGAATTTTTTCTGGGCAGACTGCAGGCTTGACTTTTTGCAGCATAAGGCCGCCCCCCCAAAAAGTTGTTAATCCAGTGGCCATGCATTTGTGCCTTACTATTAATTGGTCGGGGCCTGCCAACGTCACAGAAGATTGATTGCTTCCCGGTCTGTCCATCTTTCAATGCTTGCCCGGAGCATATTTCGGGGATGAATCTTTTCGACTAATTCCAAAACCAGATCCCCAGTTTCCGGTTACTTTGTAGTGCCCGCCTTCGTTGCAGTCTCTTGCCTGTGCGCATCCGAGCCAAGATTGAATTCTGCGTTTGCTGAGGCAAAGAAAAGCTGCTTGCGGGGATGAGGAAGCGAGGCTGTGCTTCTGATCGTACGCGTCGCCTCAAATTTGTATCCACTTTTGGCTGCGTTTCCCCATCCCCAGTCTCTTTGCCAGCCGAGCGAGACGGGGTTGTCGCGAACTCTCAAAGCGCAGCGCGTCTTCTTGTTCCACGTTTGACTCGCCTGTAACAGCTTGTATCAACACTGCCTCGTGCGCTGGGAGCGTTATGAGGCATTAAAGTCTGAATCAACTTGCCCCGATACTTTCCTGCACTGTTGGCTGGGGAAAGTCGCAGGCGTATGACATGACTGAATGATCAGTGTGCAGTGCGTCACCGAAAACTGTGGCTTTGAATGCTTTCTACGCATTTTGGAAGCGGCAAGTCAAAGAGCAGAGCCAATGCTAAAAATTTGTTATTCTGATCTGAAAGAGAAAAGAAAAGCCTTCGTTGACCATACTGCCGAGGGGATATACATGTATGTGGATATACGGGGATTTCATTAGAAATTAAGGTTCTCAAATGGAAGCGGTGGCAGATTGAGTCGGCCTCTTTACTTGTATCGGATTCAACTATGGGACTAATCACCTATTATCAGCTATCAAGCGTTGCCATGCCACACACTGGCAGTGTAGCGTCCTCGATGCCATGTTCAGCCATAATTGCAGATCACTGTCCTGGGGCTGCCGAGCTCAGAATTCTCATTAGAACTCGGAGAGCATTCAATGTGGTTGTTGATCTTATTATCGTTTGCTTGTGTCCTGCTGAAGGCAGCAATCGTGTAAACTTTGCGCCACACGTACCCACAGTCGCTCTTACAAAAGGTCTCCCCAACATCAACAACGGCAACGAAGCTTTGATAGCGGATGATGGCGGTGGTTTTGCACTCTCCACTGCTAAACACCGCTTCTGGCTGGACCCAGTTGTGATATCTTTGTTCCTCATCAGGTTGAGGGGCGTACAGACTGCGGTTAATGATTTTGGGAAGCTGCGCATCGACAAAACGGCGCTTAGGGAATTTTTGGCCAAAAGTAATCTTGGGTTGTAAGCATAATGCCCCAGAAACAAAAGAACTGGCATAACGACGCAATTAAAACTGGCTGTTCTGCTACTTTGATTGTGAATTAGTAAGGCCATGCAGCCTCCAGAGAATTGCATCGCGGAACGCAACTGAGCTCGGCAGATCGCTTAGGCCAAGTAATTAAGCTCAATATGTTCGAGATTTGTGGTTCGAGAACACTTACTGTCGGAATTTTCAGAAGCGCATGGATTGCGGCAGCTGGGGTGCAACATCTTCCAGCTCAAACCATGTATTGCCGTCAAACGTCTGAAGCGTGTGCTACATTTTTGACTTGCCACTTTCTTCAAGCCTTCAAGTTGCTCACACAGGGTGCACGGCAAGCCCAGGCCAAATAAAATTGTTTTTAATTCGTGACGAACACTTTTCTTTTAATAAGAGTTGTTGTTTTGCGCGGCCGATTCTAAAGTACGAGTTTGCATGTTTTTGTAATCTTAATGATACTCGACTTCAATATGATTAACGGGCATGCAGGTTACGGTAAAACATCGAGCGTATATATGTGACATAAAGTGGTTATAAATTATCAACATCTGACGTGGGAGTTCCAACTCTCTTTTTTAGCTGAAGCTTAACGCTTGCCGGTTGAGACATGGGAAAGCAAAGAAAATGTAAAATTATTGGTTTGCATGCGGAGACCGTGGCTGGAAGCTGTTCGCTGTGCCTCACCTGTTCGCGTGTGACGTCAACGCAATTCAAAGCGGATTTAAGGGGAAATGAAGCAAGGCCTGCAGAACCGAAACCAAAAATAGATGAGAAAATTATGAGAACGAAAAAAGATAGATTGCTGTCACAATGAGAGCCAGTAGTTTCCAGGCGAGTTATTTATAGGCTACAGAAAATCCGGCCCGATCAGAGCGCATCGGCTTCAGTCCTCCTCTTCCGCGTCGTCTTCAGCTGAGCGGCAGGACTGCAGCGGCTGTCTGACCTCCAGCACCACCAGCGTCGCCGCCGCGGCTGTCCCGCTGGAGCGGCCTCGGCCTCGGCCACCAGTGCAGCGTCCGCCGCGCTCAGCGCCGACTCCACTGCCACCG
>NIVC01001645.1:32500-42500 GCA_002269645.1 Macrostomum lignano | reverse complement strand
AACTATCTATGATCTATGATCTATGACTATCCATGATCTATGATCTATAACTATCTATGATCTATGATCTATAACTATCTATGATTTTTGATCTATGACTATCCATGATCTATGATCTATAACTATCTATGATCTATGATCTATGATCTATAACTATCCATGATCTATGATCTATAACTATCTATGATCTATGATCTATGACTATCCATGATCTATGATCTATAACTATCTATGATCTATGATCTATAACTATCTATGATTTATGATCTATGACTATCCATGATCTATGATCTATAACTATCTATGATCTATGATTTATGATCTATAACTATCTATGATCTATGATCTATATCTATCTATGATCTATGATCTATGACTATCCATGATCTATGATCTATATCTATCTATGATCTATGATCTATGACTATCCATGATCTATGATCTATAACTATCCATGATCTATGATCTATATCTATCTATGATCTATGATCTATGACTATCCATGATCTATGATCTATAACTATCTATGATCTATGATCTATGACTATCTATGATCTATGATCTATGACTATCTATGATCTATGATCTATGACTATCTATGATCTATGATCAATAACTATCTATGATCTATGATTTATGATCTATAACTATCTATGATCTATGATCTATGACTATCCATGATCTATGATCTATAACTATCCATGATCTATGATCTATGACTATCCATGATCTATGATCTATGACTATCTATGATCTATGATCTATGATCTATAACTATCCATGATCTATGATCTATAACTATCTATGATCTATGATCTATAACTATCTATGATCTATGATCTATGACTATCTATGATCTATGATCTATAACTATCCATGATCTATGATCTATGACTATCTATGATCTATGATCTATGACTATCCATGATCTATGATCTATGACTATCTATGATCTATGATCTATGACTATCCATGATCTTTGATCTATAACTATCTATGATCTATGATCTATGACTATCCATGATCTATTCCGCCCCATCAGCCTAACATCCTTCTGTGTCAAGCTGATGGAGAAACTCATCTTGTGGAGGCTGCGCGACTGCGAGTTGAGGACGGCACCCATAAGTAAGCACCAATTCGCCTTCCAACCAGGTAAAACTACCGAGCACGCTTTGCATATTATCACCTCAGCCATTGAGAAAGCTATCCTGAGTAAGCAGATTGCCTGTGGGCTTTTCTGTGACATCGATGGGGCCTTCAATAACGTTTTATTTGGCTCCTTCAGTGACTCCCTTTTGCAGAAAAAGGTCCGACCCAGCATTGTGCGATGGATCGACTTTATGATTCGGAACAGGAAGGTGACTTCCTCCCTCATGGATGCCACTTGCACTCATACGGTTACTAAAGGCGGAGCCCAAGGTGGGGTGCTCACCCCGCTGCTCTGGAATCTCGTGATGGACGAGCTCCTGACGGCTGACGTCCCCAGCAGCATAGTCAAGGCAGGCTACGCTGATGATGTCGCTGCTATTGTCAGTGGCCCTGACACCAGCACTATTCGAAGCTTGATGCAGCAGTTCGCCGATAAGGCGCAAGCCTGGGCTACCCGGCACGGCCTAACCATTAGCACCGCTAAGACGGTGGCCATTATCTTCACCAGGAAGTGGAAGTGGAGCATGCGGAACCTCACCATCTATGGTAAGGATATCCCCCTAGTCAAGGAAACAAAATATCTAGGTGTGACGCTCACTCACGATTTGCGTTGGACCAAGCACGCTGATAATGTCATCGAGCGCGCCAGGCGCTGCTTCGCGCAGGTGAGAAGAGCCATTGGGCCTACCTGGGGGCTATCTCCCAAGACGGTCAGGTGGATCTACAACGGCATCATTCGACCCAGTATTACCTACGCGTGTGTTATCTGGTCCAGTGCGTTGGAGTTGAAGACTGTACGGGACCGGTTGTACCAGCTGCAGGGTAACATCTGTCGTGCCATCACCGGTGCGTATCCATCCACCCCCTACGAGGGGCTCAACACCATCCTCAGCATGCCTCCGCTGCATTTTTTCATTAGAGCTGAGGCGATGAAGGATGCCACGCGTCTCATCTGTGATAAATTTATTGCTAACACTCCCATTGGCTTCATGCCCGAGAAGACTCTCATCCCACATCTGGACTATATCCGTCGCGACCTTCAACACATCCAGCTCAATTTAGACGAGGTGGACTGCAAACCCCCCACTTTCATCCTCAGGAAGGGCTTCAAGTGTACCCTTCCGCCGCGAGTGAGCCACCCGCTAGATGTGGGCATCAACCGTAGAAGCCAGGGTATTCACTGCTTCACTGACGGATCCCTGTGTGACGGTCTCGCTGGTGCGGGCATCGCCATTTTCCACAAGGGTGAGGCGATCTTACAAGAGAGTCTTCATCTTGGTGAGAATGTCTCGGTTTTTCAATCCGAAGTTGTAGCCATCAACCAGTGTGCGGAGCATTCGTATAAAGCTGGTATCAGCAGCTTTGACATTTATTTTTACGCTGACAGCCAGGCCGCTATTAAGGCCTTGTCTTCCATCAAGCTCTCAACCAAGTCAGTTTCAGACTGCTTCCAAAGCTTGCAGACCCTGGCGATTCTCAACAGGATCAATGTAATCTGGACACCAGGCCACAGCAACATCCTCGGCAATGAGCTGGTAGATCAACTTGCCAAGCGGGGTTGCACCCCCGGTGGAGCGCAACGCCCAGTCAAGGTTACCCTCTTCGAAATCATCAGTCAATCGCGCCATTCAGGAGTGGCTGAACCGCCAGCACCAGGTCTACTGGAACAGCTGCTCCGAATATCGGCAAACGCGAATCGCAATGCCTGTCATAAACCGGAAAATATCCGAATATCTAATCTCCTTAAGTAAAACCTCAGGGAGATGTGCATGGTCATCACTGGCCATGGCTTCTTCCAGAGACATGTTTCACTGCAAAGTGGTTGCTCCCCCCATCTGCCCATTCTGGGCAGATCTAGAGGAGGAAACCTCGACGCACCACGTCACTTTCTGCCCGCACTTCAACGATGCGCGGTGACGTAACCTCGGTCACCCGCTAAGGCTGGACGAGCTCACCACTCCGGACCGGATCCGTGATCTGCGCGCATTCGTTCGGGATTCTGGGCGGATGAAGATCGCAGACGCCACTCTCGCGAGCTCTTCTGCTGCCCACGAGGGGTGGGCGCAGCCCCAAGGCTAACGCCTTTCTGTTTTTAGCTTGGGGTTGCGATAGGGGCCTCGCGGCCTATTCGCGGCGCTCTGCCCCCCGTCGATAGTAAGCAGTAGTAAGTATCCATTATCTATGATCTATGATCTATGACTATCTATGATCTATGATCTATGACTATTTATGATCTATGATCTATAACTATTTATGATCTATGATCTATAACTATCTATGATCTATAACTATCTATGATCTATAACTATCTATGATCTATAACTATCTATGATCTATAACTATCTATGATCTATAACTATCTATGATCTATGATCTATGATCTATATGATCTATCACTATCTATGATATATATGATCTATGACTATCCATGATCTATGATCTATGACTATGTATGATCTATGACCTGTGCACGCCGCCATCAAATGAGCCATGCAGATGTACAAAGCAACGAAAAATGAAGTACCGGTCATTTTATTGAGCGAAAATTTGCCTAATTTGCTACAATGTTTTATTACTGCAATACTGTAATATTGTATTTGTGTAATACTGCAATACGATAATGGTGTAATAATGTAATACTGTAATGTTACAATACTGTAATGCAGTAATTCTTTAATGCTTTAATATTATAATTCTGTAATACTGTAATGTTGCTATACTGTAATGCGGTAATAAGTCGTACTGTATTATATTGTTTTACTGTATGTAGAGAAATGTATGTAGAGTAATGTATTGTATTATATTGTATTGTATTATATTATGTAGAGTTTTTGTATTACTGTAATACTGTACTGTAATACCACTCCCAGTGTAATACTAAACGTATGCATTCAAGTGCATCTTTTTTCTAGACCAGACTACAGAGGCCAGTCATTGGAGCAGAATAAAATCTCAGCTTCATAAGGCCGAAGCGCATTAAATGTCAATCAGAAAGCTATTATGTACGCCTGGCCTCAGGAGACAAGAATCGTGAAACTGCCTACACGAAATAAAAGGTGGAACATAAAAAATGTAGATTATAAGATTTAATGATGATAAAGTTTCATGTTGCATCGCAGGTCCAAATTAGCCGCGCAAATTCTACATGCTGCGCGCACACAGACTGTGTACAGGGCCAGGTCCTCTGGGGCCAACCATTGTACTGTGTTGTGCACTGCCGGCCCCGCCTCACTCATTCTCTATCCCAAATTCTAGAAAAAACCTAATTCAGAGCTGCACATCTACAGCACTTGGCTCTCAACACTGTAAGCAATAGAAACACTGCAGCCTGCCCTCATCCTGTCATCTAGCTTTTCTTAATACCGATAGACCTTTGGTAAGTTGCAACTAGCAAGCACTTTAATGAGTCCTAATGATTTCAACTGCATTAGTATGACTTCGGTTCGTTATTAATTGTGATTCTCATTTTACCTGAATAAAATACCTATTTACTTGACAATGATTTTCATCGTGTCTTTTGGATCCTTAGCAGCGCTTGCTTCTCTGTCAACGTTTTCTGCGAGACGTCCAGCTCAACTAACCTCAATCCCCCTAACTGACGCTGTCACGTGGCACTAAAGCAGTGTCCCTAATGTTTGTTTCAAGGACCACTTGGCTAGTTTCAGCTATCATGTGCAGGAACCGCGAGCATTCAAAAAGTGCAGCCAGTAGAGAGACAGACTGAGTGTCGCAGAGTCGTCAGGTTGCGTTGCGCCAACCCCCTCCCTCCCCAGTTCCCCCATGCCGCACTTACATACACACGCATGCACATATTCGCACGGGGATCAACCCTCGGAATCAACCTGGATACTTTTGGTGCGATATTCGTACGCGTTATCCTCTCTGCGTCCTTTATATCAATCTACTACCAAACAAAGATTCTATATTACCTGCATCTAAGTAGGCTAGATAGTAGGCTAGATGACAGGTTAGATGCAAAGAGTATTACCTAGATGCGCCTCATCTATATTGCCTCAATCCTCTTTGCCTAGATATGTCGCTCCAGCATTCGCTAATGTATTCAGCGGCCGTCTCCGAGGCCCTAAAAACCCTGGGGTTAGGGCCACAGACACCAGCTGCTGATGCTAATGCTTGAGAGCAGCAGAAGCCACAGTTTGTGGTCTCGCGCTCCTGCTAGGTGGCTTGAGTGGCTTCATCAAGGGTATATAGAATCGATTAAGGTTCAATGCAGACGTACTGAACTTTAGTTTATGGCCGCAACTAACAACCAGGAAGCTAGCTCTCATGGGAGAATTATGAAGCACATAGTTCCGGTATCTAAGCAGACATATAAAATCAATTGTCTAAACAAACCCAGGCGCGATGCTCTACAACAGCAGCTTCTTACGCTGCCTCATCGGCTCCCAGCTGAAGCCGGCGGGGTCAGCAGCGGCTGCTGCGATTTGGCTCCGCCAGCCTCGCCAGTGCTGCTCATTGTCCTCGGCAGCGGCCGCGGCAACAGCTGGACCGGCCACGGCCGAGATTCGATACCCGGACGGCAAGCTGCGCCGCCTGAGCTGCGCCTGGCTGCGGTTCAACTGCCGCTGCGCCGACTGCCACAACGCCGCCACCCGGCAGCGGGTCATCTCGCCAGCGACTGCTCTGGCTGCCGGCAAGTCTCCGCCGCGGCTCAGCCAGTTGCCCGACAGCTCGGGTGTCCGCCTCGACTGGTCAGACGGTCACGTGACCGAGTTTGCCTACTCCCAGCTGGAGTCGCTGCTGTCCCCGGACGGTGGCGGCAGCGGCCGCGGTCGGAGCCTATGGACCCGGTCGGCTGGACACCCGTTGGAGGGCACGTCGGCAATCCGGCCGGTGCCGCTGTCGGAGCTCGAGTCGGCGCCCAGCGGCCTGCGGACGGTGCTGCGGAACCTCTGGTCCTGCGGCGTTGCCACCGTCACCGGCGTGGAGGCCACCGAGGCAGCCACCGAGGCGGCGGTCCGGCAGGTGGCGCCTGTCATGCCGAGCCTGTTCGGCGGCATGTGGACATTCACGGCCGACGGCAGCAGGCAGGACACCGCCTATGGCAGCGACGCCATCGGGGTGCACAATGACACTACTTATTTGCACAATGGGGCCGGCCTGCAGGTGAGGACTGATTTGAATTGATTTGCACTGGATCCTTCACCCACTGGATCCTTCACCCACTGGATCCTTCACCCACTGGATCCTTCACCCACTGGATCCTTCACCCACTGGATCCTTCACCCACTGGATCCTTTACCCACTGGATCTTTCACCCACTGGATCCTTCACCCACTGGATCCTTCACCCACTGGATCCTTCACCCACTGGATCCTTCACCCACTGGATCCTTCACCCACTGGATCCTTCACCCACTGGATCCTTCACCCACTGGATCCTTCACCCACTGGATCCTTCACCCACTGGATCCTTCACCCACTGGATCCTTCACCCACTGGATCCTTCACCCACTGGATCCTTCACCCACTGGATCCTTCACCCACTGGATCCTTCACCCACTGGATCCTTCACCCACTGGATCCTTCACCCACTGGATCCTTCACCCACTGGATCCTTTACCCACTGGATCCTTCACCCACTGGATCCTTCACCCACTGGATCCTTCACCCACTGGATCCTTCACCCACTGGATCCTTCACCCACTGGATCCTTCACCCACTGGATCCTTCACCCACTGGATCCTTCACCCACTGGATCCTTCACCCACTGGATCCTTCACCCACTGGATCCTTCACCCACTGGATCCTTCACCCACTGGATCCTTCACCCACTGGATCCTTCACCCACTGGATCCTTCACCCACTGGATCCTTCACCCACTGGATCCTTCACCCACTGGATCCTTCACCCACTGGATCCTTCACCCACTGGATCCTTCACCCACTGGATCCTTCACCCACTGGATCCTCTACGAAGCGTTCCAGTGTACTGTTCCGTTAAACGCGATCCGTTCACAAGTAGACATAGCTGGTTCTCAGCAATGCAAAGCCAACTCGCCTCACTCGACCACCACTAATGAGTTCACAGGACAAAACTTCTATAGGAGCAACACAAGCAGCGCCGCGCAATCAATTCAAAGTCACGTTCCACTTATGAGAGTGCATCAATTATGGTTTTTGCTGAACAGAAGGTTCCCCCATGTAAGATTGCTTGTTTCTGTGCACGCAAGTAGCGAGAGACTGTGCACCACTCTGTAACAATTAAGTGGATTAGGAAAATGGTCTCCAACTCTGGCGGCCAAAATTCCCTTGAAAAAAAGGAATTGTAAAAGTTGCGAATTCAATTCAATTGCGTGAAACTTTTATTCTCTTTAAAAGATAAATTAACAAAAAATCGAATAGAAAGACGTCTAAGAGTTCCCTCTAGCTTCATTGCTTGCAGGCGTGTGATTTGATTTTGCATTCGAGTTGATTAAAATTTTCTACCTTACTACTGATTAGACACGAGTAGTATCGTAACTTAAAATTTTTATTTTTTATTTTTATCTTACGAGTAAACTCAAATTTTTGCAATTATCTAGGGTACGATTCTCGGGAGAGGCGATTATCTTGGGTGAGATTCTCGGGAGAGGTGATTGTCTTGGGTGAGATTCTCGGGAGAGGCGTTATCTTGGGTGAGATTCTCGGGAGAGGCGATTATCTTGGGTGAGATTCTCGGGAGAGGCGTTATCTTGGGTGAGATTCTCGGGAGAGGTGATTGTCTTGGGTGAGATTCTCGGGAGAGGCGATTATCTTGGGTGAGATTCTCGGGAGAGGCGATTATCTTGGGTGAGATTCTCGGGAGAGGTGATTGTCTTGGGTGAGATTCTCGGGAGAGGCGTTATCTTGGGTGAGATTCTCGGGAGAGGCGATTATAGAGGGTGAGATTCTCGGGAGAGGCGTTATCTTGGGTGAGATTCTCGGGAGAGGCGATTATCTTGGGTGAGATTCTCGGGAGAGGCGATTATCTTGGGTGAGATTCTCGGGAGAGGTGATTGTCTTGGGTGAGATTCTCGGGAGAGGCGTTATCTTGGGTGAGATTCTCGGGAGAGGCGATTATCTTGGGTGAGATTCTCGGGAGAGGCGTTATCTTGGGTGAGATTCTCGGGAGAGGTGATTGTCTTGGGTGAGATTCTCGGGAGAGGCGATTATCTTGGGTGAGATTCTCGGGAGAGGCGATTATCTTGGGTGAGATTCTCGGTAGAGGCGATTATCTTGGGTGAGATTCTCGGGAGAGGTGATTGTCTTGGGTGAGATTCTCGGGAGAGGCGTTATCTTGGGTGAGATTCTCATGAGAGGCGATTATCTAGGGTGAGATTCTCGGGGAGAGGCAATTATCTAGGGTGAGATTCTCGGGAGAGGCGATTATCGAGGATGAGATTCTTATGAGAGGCGATTATCTAGGGTGAGATTCTCATGAGAGGCGATTATCTTGGGTGAGATTCTCAGGAGAGGCGATTATCGAGGGTGAGATTCTCGGGAGAGGCGATTATCTTGGGTGAGATTCTCGGGAGAGGTGATTATCTTGGGTGAGATTCTCATGCGAGGCAATTATCTAGGGTACGATTCTCGGGAGAGGCGATTATCTTGGGTGAGATTCTCGGGAGAGGTGATTGTCTTGGGTGAGATTCTCGGGAGAGGCGATTATCTTGGATGAGATTCTCGGGAGAGGTGATTGTCTTGGGTGAGATTCTCGGGAGAGGCGATTATCTTGGGTGAGATTCTCGGGAGAGGCGATTATCGAGGATGAGATTCTCGGGAGAGGCGGTTATCTAGGGTGAGATTCTCATGAGAGGCGATTATCTTGGGTGAGATTCTCATGAGAGGCGATTATCGAGGCGATTATCTTGGGTGAGATTCTCAGGAGAGGCGATTATCGAGGATGAGATTCTCATGAGAGGCGATTATCTAGGGTGAGATTCTCGGGGAGAGGCAATTATCTAGGGTGAGATTCTCGGGAGAGGCGATTATCTTGGATGAGATTCTCGGGGAGAGGCGATTATCTTGGGTGAGATTCTCGGGAGAGGCGATTATCGAGGATGAGATTCTTATGAGAGGCGATTATCTAGGGTGAGATTCTCATGAGAGGCGATTATCTTGGGTGAGATTCTCGGGAGAGGCGATTATCGAGGGTGAGATTCTCGGGAGAGGCGATTATCGAGGGTGAAATTCTAATGAGAGGCGACTGTCTGGACTCTCTCCCATCAACGCTCCCTAATCTGCAGGTGTTCCACGTGCTGGAGCCGGCCCCAGTCGGTGGGGACACCTGCCTTGCCGACGGTTTCCAAGCGGCTGAGACTCTTCGCCAAGAGAATGCGGCGCATTTTCACCTGCTGGCGAGCGCCCCAGTGTTTCATCAGTATCAGGAGTTCGAGGCCGGGCAGCCGACGCACCACACCCGGTGCCTGGACACCGTACTCAAACTGGACCCCGAGAGCGGCGGCAGTCTCTACCAGATCCGCTTCAATCCGTACGATTTGGACTCGCTAGCCGCTGTGCCCCAGGCCGAAGTGGCCGCCTACCTGGCCGCCTACGCTCACCTTAGCGAGATTCTCAACCGGCCGGAGTCTCAGGTGTGGCTGAGCCTCAGGCCCGGAACTGTCATTCTCATCGACAACTGGCGCCTGCTGCACGGCCGGAGCGGCTTCTCCGGCCGGCGGGTTGTCAGCGGCTGCTACGTCAGTCGAGACGACTGGACAAGTCGGGCCAGGGTGACTGGGGTTCTGTGAGGCTCATCTATAGTTGGCTGACTGGCTGATTCCTCCTTGCGTTTGCAAATGCAATTGAATAATTGAATTCAATAATATTAGAATTTCTCTTTTTCAATGGTTTGGAGTTTTGCATTGTTGCTTT
>NIVC01001645.1:0-27500 GCA_002269645.1 Macrostomum lignano | reverse complement strand
GACAGACAGACAGACAGACAGACAATAAGACAGACAGACAGACAGACAGACAGACAGACAGACAGACAGACAGACAGACAGACAGACAGACAGACAGACAGACAGACAGACAGACAGACAGACAGACAGACAGACAGACAGACAGACAGACAGACAGACAGACAGACAGACAGACAGACAGACAGACAGACAGACAGACAGACAGACAGACAGACAGACAGACAGACAGACAGACAGACAGACAGAGAAACTAACGCAGGCAATGTATCGAACGCAATATCAATACTTACTCCCTCCTCAGTTAGAAAATCATCTAAAAACAATAACTGAAGACAATTCTCGACAATTGGTTGGCAAGTGCTATTTTTCACACTTACTTTAAAATAGCTCATCTTATTCTGAGTCGCAACTGTCAAGGACTATCAGCTGCTCATCGCCGCAGACAATTCTCAGAGTGGCATTTTAAACCCGCTAAGCTCATTGATAATATGAGTAGCCATAATCAGCACTGCCACTACGGGCCCATGCGCTGACCCATCATTGGCGCCACAGTGCTGAACCGCGAAGTTCATCTCCTTGAATAATGAGCCAAACAAACCTTGAAGTTTCACCTTCTTTCACCTGCAGTTGAAAATCCGCCGAAGAAAACACCTTTTATTATCTTAATCGACGCGCGCAAACACCTGGCTTGACCTCCCGCCCCTCCACCTCTCACCGCGCCAGCCAATCAGAGAGCAGCTAGGACAGACAAACGGACATATATATCCGTCTATGTGACGGCATCACCATCTCAATTTACCTGTCTTCTTCAGTCAGCTCTCAAGTCTAACAACCGTTTGTAGAAAAATGTCCCGGCATGTTGAGACATCCGTTTGCTCATTATTGCCGACTGGCTTTGATGCCGACTGCCCGGATGCCGCGACACTGAAGTGCCAAAGCGCTGCACAGATTATGCAGCGGCTCTGGACAGCGGCGGCCAGCAGACATAGGAGATACCGGGTCTCGGCTGCTGCTGTGGAGCCTGCAGGGCTTGCATGGAGGCTGAGGGTGAGAATTCTTCATCAGTGCGTGTGGCTACTTCTCACCCTTTCTCGGTAGATCTATCACTTGCCTCTCCCTCCCTCTCTCCCTCTCCCTTCTTCGCTCCCTCTCCCTCCCTCTCTCCCTCTCCCTCCCTCTCTTCCTCTCCCTCCCTCTCTTCCTCTCCCTCCCTCTCTCCCTCTCCCTTCTTCTCTCCCTCTCCCTCCCTCTCTCCCTCTCCCTCCCTCTCTTCCTCTCCCTCCCTCTCTTCCTCTCCCTCCCTCTCTCCCTCTCCCTCCCTCTCTCCCTCTCCCTTCTTCGCTCCTTCTCCCTCCCTCTCTCCCTCTCCCTCCCTCTCTTCCTCTCCCTTCTTCTCTCCCTCTCCCTCCCTCTCTCCCTCTCCCTCCCTCTCTTCCTCTCCCTCCCTCTCTTCCTCTCCCTCCCTCTCTCCCTCTCCCTCCCTCTCTCCCTCTCCCTTCTTCGCTCCTTCTCCCTCCCTCTCTCCCTCTCCCTTCTTCTCTCCCTCTCCCTTCTTCTCTCCCTGTCCCTTCTTTGCTCCCTCTCCTTCCTTCTCACTCTATCCCTGGTGCTCCAGTTATTTCTAACTAAAACCTTTCGGGTCATTAAGTGACGAGTTGTAATTTTTGTTCTTCCAGGAAACCGCTAGGCGTCAGGACTGCTCGGCCAGACCGACTTTGAAATCGAAGCTCGAGTTTTCCCTTGAACGGTCAGATGAAGTGAGTACTATAGACTGTTGATTGGTTCTGAAATGAGTTCTTTTAATTTGTTATTGTCATGATCTGCATGCAAATAGGCTTAAATCTCATTTGCATATGTCAATCCTCACAAAAGATCCCAATCCTCACAAGAGATCCCAATCCTCACAAAAGATCCCAATCCTCACAAAAGATCCCAATCCTCACAAAGGATCCCAATCCTCACAAAAGATCCCAATCCTCACAAAGGATCCCAATCCTCACAAGAGATCCCAATCCTCACAAGAGATCCCAATCCTCACAAGAGATCCCAATCCTCACAAAAGATCCCAATCCTCACAAAAGATCCCAATCCTCACAAAAGATCCAATCCTCACAAAAGATCCCAATCCTCACAAAAGATCCCAATTCTCACAAAAGATTCCAATCCTCACAAAAGATCCCAATCCTCACAAAAGATCCCAATCCTCACAAGAGATCCCAATCCTCACAAGAGATCCCAATCCTCACAAGAGATCCCAATCCTCACAAAAGATGCCAATCTTCACAAGAGATCCCAATCCTCACAAAGGATCCCAATCCTCACAAAGGATCCCAATCCTCACAAAGGATCCCAATCCTCACAAAGGATCCCAATCCTCACAAGAGATCCCAATCCTCACAAAAGATCCCAATCCTCACAAGAGATCCCAATCCTCACAAAAGATCCATTCCTCACAAAAGATCCATTCCTCACAAAAGATCCCAATCCTCACAAGAGATCCCAATCCTCACAAAAGATGCCAATTCTCACAAAGGATCCCAATCCTCACAAGAGATCCCAATCCTCACAAGAGATCCCAATCCTCACAAGAGATCCCAATCCTCACAAGAGATCCCAATTCTCACAAAAGATTCCAATCCTCACAAAAGATCCCAATCCTCACAAAAGATCCCAATCCTCACAAAAGATCCCAATCCTCACAAGAGATCCCAATCCTCACAAAAGATGCCAATCCTCACAAGAGATCCCAATCCTCACAAAAGATCCCAATCCTCACAAAAGATCCCAATCCTCACAAAGGATCCCAATCCTCACAAAAGATCCCAATCCTCACAAAGGATCCCAATCCTCACAAAGGATCCCAATCCTCACAAAGGATCCCAATCCTCACAAGAGATCCCAATCCTCACAAAAGATCCCAATCCTCGCAAGAGATCCCAATCCTCACAAAAGATCCCAATCCTCACAAAAGATCCCAATCCTCACAAAAGATCCCAATCCTCACAAAAGATCCCAATCCTCACAAGAGATCCCAATCCTCACAAAAGATTCCGATCCCGGTTTCCCAGTGGCGGACGCCTCCGACATCCAGCTCAACGCAGAGCTGCCGCCACCGCCAACCTGCCGACCTCCACGAAGGCCGCCTTCTGCTGACCCGACGCCGCCTGCCGGACGCGCTTCGCCACCTCGCGCCGCGAAGGCGGGCAGCCCGGGTCACTGCGGACGGCCTCTTTGTGCACATCGACGCCGATTCTAACAAATCTGCCGCGACCGAAATCGTCGACCTGGCGCAGGCGGCAGCTACCGTCGCCGACGCCTCCGCCGGCTCGGCCGCCTTCCAGCTCGTAACGGCGGACGGCCGACGTCGCCGATTCGTCGCCGCCAGCGCTGCCGATCGCGACGCCTGGCTGGCGGCGCTCAGCTCCGGCATCCTTGCCGGTCTCCGCCGATGCCGCAGCCATCGCCGACGCTGCCTCCGGGAGGACTCCGCGTCTCAGTCTGGCGCCGCCGACATCCTGTTGAAGGCGGCCGTCAGCTTGCCCGGCAACGAGCTCTGCGCTGACTGCCACGCCCCGGCGCCAGACTGGGCGATCGTCAGCCACGGCCTGCTGGTGTGCATCCTGTGCTCCGGCGCCCACAGGCGGCTCGGCACCCACGCCAGCCGGGTTCGCTCCCTGGCGCTGGACAGCTGGACTCCCGCCCAGGCTATGCCGCTGTGCGTCATTGGCAACCGGCTTGGTAACGCCGTATTGGAGGCCCGACTGCCAGATGGCCGGAGGCCGGGGCGGGACTCGCCGAGCGACGTCAGGGAGTCCTTCGTGCGGGCCAAGTACGAGTGCGGAGAGTTCTTAGCAACCGCGGTTGCCTAGCAACTGGAGCTTAGCATAGCAACCACCATCATCTGTTGCAGTTGAGTACGCTTAGCAACCACCCTCCAAGCAACCAAATGCTAGCCGCGAAAGCCTGTTGAATTTTGATTCTGTACACTTGTTTTGTAATTAGTGTTTTAGATTGTTTTTTTCATGTGAAATACGAGTAATACGCGTATTAAACTACTTGCAACGTAAAATTTAATTTGGTGCGTGCGCACTTTATGCTTTGACTATTTCATTCACTGTGCGTTAAATATATTTTACTAGCTAAACAAAAAAATTAACATTTACCGTATGCAATAATTGTTGAATAAAAAGTACGCTTATGTTTCTTTTAATAATGATAAGAATGTCAGTAGATCGGTTTGTTTTGAGAAAAACGATTTGATTGGCTCTGAATGAAAAAAATGGCATTGGCTTCTTAGAATAAATCAGGAACTTTACTCTGCAGAATTACACACAGAATGCTAAATGAAGCTTGCTGTTTTGCTACGCGAAAAAATGTCCTAATCAGACTACTTTTAAGGCAAAAATTCGAGTAGGCGAGCTGCGAATATTAATTCAATAATTATACATGGAGCAGAAAAGCTAGCTAGCCTCTAAGGCCTCTAAATCGAACAAATGAGCCTATCCTAAGACACATTTATATACTGCATTGATTATTGATCTCATCTATTACAGATTCATTATTTCGTTAATATTACAAAAAAGCTTCATCAAGCATTCTATACTACTAGAAAGTCTACTCCCGCGAGCTGCCAGAGTCTAGCTGCGAACAAAAAAAGAAAATGATATAAAAATTTAAATTAAACTTTGTCGATGATAAACAAGACAATAAAACCATTGTAAATATAGACTTGAAATTTGAATTGATGAGATTAAGTTTTATAAAATGAAAAAAACTATTGTGTACAATATTTTTATGGTGTTGCGTAACTGGGGGGGCAGGAATCTGTTAAATTAATAATTTTACTTCTATACTTCTTGTTGGCCCTAAATTACACATAAGAAGTATGAAAGTGTAATGAAGCTACACTTGTAAATAGAGCAAAATTTCACTGCAATCTGGGTGGATCAGCTCTGTAGTTAGATTCTGCAATTGTTTTCAACTTCCTACCTCGCTAGTCCAGTCTAGAAGTTTCATGACTCAGTCCAAAATACAATCGAAATCATTTGCGTAGTTTGTTTATCTATGATTTTTAAACCTCTCGGCCTCCAGCCTCTCCGCCTCGCGTGGGTCAAACAGGCAGTTTTTCATTGTGTCCAAATAGTCGTCGTCCTTTATCTGTGCTGCCGAATCGACGTCCACGTTGCCGTCACCGAATCGACGCCTGAATCGGTCCAGCAGGCCGTCGAAATTGACAGTGAGACTCGGCTGCCGGCTTTTCTTGTCGTCCTGATTGACAACCAGGTGAATCAGCCAGTCCTTGCGCACACCGTTAATGTACTCGAACACCCTGCCTTCGCCTTTCTCGTATTCCGTTCGTTTTTCAATTTTGGTGCCTCTTTCGACCGGATTCTGCACGTCGTTCAAGTAGTTGTAGCTGATCTTTATATTGGGCCTGATGAAGTAGTGAAATATCCATACGCAGTCCTCTTCTCTGAGCAGCTTGGCGAAGTCGTAATCCTTCTCTGGTTTGATCCATCGTGTTGGCTGACAATCGGTTTCCCTGAGGAGCCGTTTCACCTCCTCCATGTGGCCATTCTTTAGATTCTCCATGATCTCCAGGCACAGCCAAGTGGTCTTTAGAAACGCCTTGTTTTTGATCCATTGCTTGGTCTTCTGCAGTGAGCTGTCGCTGGGCCTTTGGCCAGCGTCCTGGCTCTGGCTACGGCTAGGGCCCTGGGTCTGGCTAGGCTCAGATGAATTCCTCTCTGAATCGCTCAGGCTTCTCAGTACAATCCAGACTTTAATGTAAGCCTTTTTAAGCTCATTTATTGCTTTTTGGTCGACTGCCGAATCCTTGAAAGGTTCGTTCGTTGAACCTTCGCCAGCTCCGGTAGTTGAACCTTCGGCAGCTCCGGTAGTTGAACCTTCGGCAGCTACGGTAGTTGAACCTTCGGCAGCTCCGGTAGTTGAACCTTCGGCAGCTCCGGTAGTTGAACCTTCGCCAGCTCCGGTAGTTGAACCTTCGGCAGCTACGGTAGTTGAACCCTGGGCGGCTCCGGTAGTTGAACCTTCGCCAGCTCCGGTAGTTGAACCTTCGGCAGCTACGGTAGTTGAACCTTCGGCAGCTCCGGTAGTTGAACCTTCGGCAGCTCCGGTAGTTGAACCCTGGGCGGCTCCGGTAGTTGAACCTTCGGCAGCTCCGGTAGTTGAACCTTCGGCAGCTCCGGTAGTTGAACCTTCGGCAGCTCCGGTAGTTGAACCTTCGGCAGCTCCGGTAGTTGAACCTTCGGCAGCTACGGTAGTTGAACTTTCACCAGCTCCGGTAGTTGAACCTTCGGCAGCTCCGGTAGTTGAACCTTCGGCAGCTACGGTAGTTGAACTTTCACCAGCTCCGGTAGTTGAACATTCGGCAGCTCCGGTAGTTTTTTCTTTTTTCAATCGACGCCCCTTCTCGTCAAGCAGAGTGTCTAACGTGATTCGCGGCAGCATTGCTAACGGAATGAAAAGAAATTGTGCCTCATCTCCGATGACATCCTCTTTCTTGCCGTGCTTTTTTCTTTCGTCCGAAGTACTCGTCACTCGGGTCTGATAGTCTTTTAGAACGTCGTATAGCTTGTAGGTATCGCCGAGTTTTCCATACAGATTCGCGATTTTCTTGCGCAGCTTCTCTTCTCTTTGTCTCATGTCATTTTCACTTTCACTCCGAGTCAGGCTCTGGCTACGGCTAGCGCCCTGGCCCTGACTTGGGTCCTCACTCTGGCTACGGCTAGCGCCCTGGCCCTGACTTGTGTCCTCACTCTGGCTATGGCTAGCGCCCTGGCCCTGACTTGGGTCCTCACTCTGGCTATGGCTAGCGCCCTGGCCCTGACTTGTGTCCTCTCCCTGGCTACGGCTAGCGCCCTGACCCTGACTTGTGTCCTTACTCTGGCTCATGCTTTCAATCTCACTCTGAGTTCGTTTTTCGAACTTTTCCAGAACCATTTTCAGCTCCGGCTCGTTCAGCTTCTTCAGCTCTCGGTTCAAATCACTGACTGCGCTTGAACCTCTCTCCCACAGAATTCCAGGCGTCTCAGCGAGCACATCGTCCATGTCTCCCCGCTTGCCGATCAGACCTAGCAGGTCCTCCTTCATCTCCTCAAGAGCGCTAGCGTGAGCCTCTATCGCAGATATCGCCTTATTCGGCTGCTCCTGCGGCGATCGAAAAATAAAAGACAGAATAGACGACTTGCTGCTTTTAGTTGCCTCTTTTGGCTTTTTTGGCTTCAAGTAGAGACCGCAGTCCTTCAGCAGTGCATGGTCCAGTACTCGCGGAACCTTCGAGTTCGAGCTCTTCGTGGACGCGCTGCTGGAGGCGACTGAAGCCTGCCGAGATGGAGACTGTGGTGGTTCCTTCGAATCGCCTGAAATCGAGGAGATTTTCAGGTAAGCAGTGATCAGGTGAGCAGTGCAGTGAAGCAGACTTAGTCTGTATTGGGACACCCACCGCTTGGCTCCTCGCCAGCCTCCGCAGCTTGAAGGTTAGTTGTGATCGATCGCAACAGAAAGCCGAGCCCGCGCCAGACCAGTCGCTCCAGCCTCTTTGATGCCTCTTCATCTTCCTCTACGTCATCGTCATGCCCGTTTTCTGGCCAGCTGTCCCGGTCGCGCAGCAACTTCATTAACAAGGTCTTTGCATGGTAGGATTTCACGCTCTCGATGATCTTCTTCTCCGACTTGGGGTTGCGTTCGCTGCGATTGCAACAGATCATCATTAAAACATTCATCTAATAGACAGACAGACAGACAGACAGACAGACAGACAGACAGACAGACAGACAGACAGACAGACAGACAGACAGACAGACAGACAGACAGACAGACAGACAGACAGACAGACAGACAGACAGACAGACAGACAGACAGACAGACAGACAGACAGACAGACAGACAGACAGACAGACAGACAGACAGACGGACAGACAGACAGACAGACAGACAGACAGACAGACAGACAGACAGACAGACAGACAGACAGACAGACAGACAGACAGACAGACAGAGAGACAGACAGACAGACAGACAGACAGACAGACAGACAGACAGACAGACAGACAGACAGACAGACAGACAGACAGACAGACAGACAGACAGACAGACAGACAGACAGACAGACAGACAGACAGACAGACAGACAGACAGACACTAATGCAGGCAATGTATCGAACGAAATATCAATACTTACTCCTCCTTAGTTTTGAATAGATATTTGAGCACAGTGAACAGCTGTCCTTGAACTGTGCTTAGCTGACTCATTATGAAGCGCTCCTGCCTAGTGCAGCTCAGGCGCAGCTGGTTCACCTCGCCTGGCACGCTGGCCCGAACAAAGTGCACATCTTCGATCGGATTCTCGTTGTCAAACTGCGTCTTAATAATCTGTTGAAATTTATCGCATACTGGATATCTGTCAGTGTTGACTTCATCTTGATCATCGTCCAGCACAGTGGCCGGGTAGGAGCAGCACGGATAGGCGTGACACTCGTCCGTGTCGGGGCGCAGTCCGTGACGCTTCGTGTCGAATGCCGGCTGCTGACCTGACAGCCGAGGGGAGGTCATTTTGCGAGATCGGAATTCCGCTTGTTTTATGGACCACAAAGGATCGAGTCCTTCAGAGCGTAGGTCCCCAAGGTCCCTCAGTGAGCATCCCCAAGGTCCTTCAGTGAGCATCCTCAAGGTCCTTCAGTGAGCATCCCCAAGGTCCTTCAGTGAGCATCCTCAAGGTCTTTCAGTGAGCATCCTCAAGGTCCTTCAGTGAGCATCCTCAAGGTCTTTCAGTGAGCATCCTCAAGGTCCTTCAGTGAGCATCCCCAAGGTCCTTCAGTGAGTATCCCCAGTTCCTTCAGTGATAGTACATGTATACCCCTAGGTCCCCTAGCACTGTGAGCTGCATACAAATGAAGCATAGAGCGTTTGCCCGGTCAAATCAAAACACAATTATTGATTTCATATACAATGCAATCCAATGCAACACTCACTGCTGTTCTTCACAACAATGTGCCCATTTTTCAACTCGTAGTCTTTCCTATTGATGCAGTCAACCACAGAGTGGCAGGTTCTGCGCAGGTGGTACACCTTGTGCTTGACAACTTGGCTCCAATCGATGTCGGAGTCTACGCCGGTGACGCCGTCCAGCCTGAACAGATTATTGCCCCAGCCTTCCACGAAGCTGCCCGTCATCATCCAGTCGTAGTAGGACTCGCCGCTGATGCCAACCACGGCGGCTGCGACGCCTTCCACCAGCTCGCCAATCCGGGTTTGAAAGGCGGCCCTCTTTTTGGTGAGGCCGGCACACTTCAACTCTTGGTGAAATTCCAACCAGGAAAATTTCTCGCTCATTACTAAATAAAACTGTGGTTTTGCTTTTGGCTGACTACGAGCCGAAAGTCCCTGCGCCGTATTGCTGCTTGAACTCGCTAGCTTTACCGGCTCTACCATTTTATTCAAGTTCAACTGAGCGAGGCAGAGAGAAAAAGAATATTCACTACCAGCGCAAACACACACACTCTCTCTAGCCCCAGACTGTGAGTTCTTGGACTTGCCGCAGTGTACAGCAGTGTGTTTCTGTCCTTCTCTCTCCCCGTCTCTCCTGCAGCTGGTTCCCTAGTACAGGAAGCCTCATTGGTTGAGAGCCTCAGAGGTTCCTGTGAACTGTACAAGCGTACTCTGCGCCTTCAGGCCAAGTTCCCCTTTTTCTGCGCAACAAGAATTTCTCTATTAACCAGAATCTAGAAGGTCTAGTCATAAAACATCTGTCTGCCCTCTGCACTGCGCAGCATGAAGATTAGAATTTTTTTCAAGATAAAATATAGCAAAACTCGTTTATGGGTGGCAGTTTCCGAGTATATTTATGGCTTATAGTAGATATCCCTTCTCCTGATATCTGTATATTGTTGATCTTCAACTAATCGTGCATTATGCCCGATTAAGTGTTAATCCCTTAACAAGCTACCTGCAATCTTAATCCCGATCCTGATCCCGATCCTGATCCCGATCCTGATCCCGATCCTGATCCCGATCCTGATCCCGATCCTGATCCCGATCCTGATCCCGATCCTGATCCCGATCCTGATCCCGATCCTGATCCCGATCCTGATCCCGATCCTGATCCCGATCCTGATCCCGATCCTGATCCCGATCCTGATCCCGATCCTGATCCCGATCCTGATCCCGATCCTGATCCCGATCCTGATCCCGATCCTGATCCCGATCCTGATCCCGATCCTGATCCCGATCCTGATCCCGATCCTGATCCCGATCCTGATCCCGATCCTGATCCCGATCCTGATCCCGATCCTGATCCCGATCCTGATCCCGATCCTGATCCCGATCCTGATCCCGATCCTGATCCCGATCCTGATCCCGATCCTGATCCCGATCCTGATCCCGATCCTGATCCCGATCCTGATCCCGATCCTGATCCCGATCCTGATCCCGATCCTGATCCCGATCCTGATCCCGATCCTGATCCCGATCCTGATCCCGATCCTGATCCCGATCCTGATCCCGATCCTGATCCCGATCCTGATCCCGATCCTGATCCCGATCCTGATCCCGATCCTGATCCCGATCCTGATCCCGATCCTGATCCCGATCCTGATCCCGATCCTGATCCCGATCCTGATCCCGATCCTGATCCCGATCCTGATCCCGATCCTGATCCCGATCCTGATCCCGATCCTGTATATAAATTCGATAACGCATGTGCATTGACACATGTACATACGAGTATGTATGTTCCGGAGTGTTAATAAATCAGGAGGATTTCTATAATATGCGTCAAAATCTCGAGCAATAAAATCAATCATACGGAAAGAATCAAACTAAATTTTATAGCTTGCATTATACGCTGCAATTAAATGTATAGATATATTCCGAGTAGTTCAGCAGTAGTATATATGCACATTACAGACACACACACAGCGCGCACTTACGCGGGCTAATCGTGCATAATGCAGCAACATAAGTTAGTAGCTAATTAATAGGAATTTCGTCAAATAAGATAGATTTCAAGAGATTCACTCCTAGCAATCTAAGCAATAATGTGAAATGTGAGACTATAAAATTTGATAAATATTATGGAACAGCAAAACTTAATAACGAGGTAAAATGGAAATTCACGCAATATTAAACATGCAAATCGAATGCTTTAGTTAGTTTGAAAATATATTGAATGCTCGCTGCATGCTTTTGACAAAAAAGTCTACACTCGTTTAGCTATTTTTATTCTGCAGTATGTATCATTTGCTTAATTTTAATTCGGTTATTGTAATACAATAAAAGTAATTATAATTAGTTTTAGTCATATATTCATAACCATGGACATGGTAATTGATTTCTTTTTATTGGTTTTATTATTGTTTTTATCTCTGTTCAAAATGTATGAGAATGGCTAAAGTTAATTTGTACTTTTCATTTTTTGAGTTTTGTTTTAAATTCTGTTCAAAATTCATTAGAATGACGTTCGATTTTCTTTTTAACTATTTTCCTTAATGCATTCCGCAGCAGCGCAGGGTGTATGATGGCAAAATAAAAACAAAAATAAAAAACCGAAGCGGTAATTCAAACAAAATTAAAATAAAGGTAACATAGGGGCACGAACGCAGTTAAAAAACAAAAGATAAATAAATTCAACAGAGGGAAACAAAAGAAACAGTAGCATATGGTTTCAAAAAAATTATAGAACGAACTCAATAAAACAAAAAGGTAAATTTAAAACAACTTTGAGAAGTACTTTATCTGATGTCGAGGCTTAGTACGGCCTTGTTTTGTTTTAATGACAATTTTTCATTAAAAGAGACAGCTCATTGTGTTGTAAAAGTATGCTTGTGCCAGTTATAACTGTTATGCATGTATTTCACAATAATCGACTCAGCAAACAAACACCATCGCATGGGAGGCGGGGCAGATTTAGCATTAAAACAGCGGAAGTCAAACGGGTCAGAGGACTGTCTATGACTATAGAAGGGGAGGTCCATTGACTAATATACATATTATATAGATAGGTGCAATTTTGTCCGACTTTGCAGAGATCACTTAACAGTTTGCACAACAATAGTGTACAAACAGTTTAACAAAAAGAAAATATTTACTCATAAAAAAAGCAACTGAGTTGAATATTTCAGCAGCAAGTTTTTCTTAGCTTCA
Source organism: Macrostomum lignano (assembly GCA_002269645.1). Classification (NCBI taxonomy): domain Eukaryota; kingdom Metazoa; phylum Platyhelminthes; family Macrostomidae; genus Macrostomum; species Macrostomum lignano. Next base: position 15,338 of record NIVC01001645.1, on the reverse strand, counting down.
GCATTCTCCAATGCTTAAGTTGTTCTAATTGGTCACAATCATTTTTACAGCAAGCTGAGGGACTTTTAGCTTGGTTCCTACTGAAAGAGAGCATCGTTTCTGTCCAATCACTTGCACTGTAGATAAACGCATTGTTTTACCCCTAGTAACTACATGCTTGAGGCAAACTCCCTCCGGTGTGACAAGAGGAACTTGATGAGGTTTCTCTCTCCCCTCCACATTCCCTCGTCGGCAACGTTCTCAAGGATGCAGGGGAATGCAGAAGGGCAGCGGGCTGGCCGACTTCCGGCCCGGCATGGTCGGCAGGCCCTTAAAGGACACCTGCAGCAGCCGGCCGCCCAGGCTGGCCCCGTTCAGCGAGGTGACAGCCAGCGCCGCCTCTTCGTAGCTGTTCATCGTGACGAAGCCGAAGCCGCGGCATTTGGCGCTGCCCTGGTCGCGGACCACCTTCACTGCCTGGAGGGCTCCGAACGGGCTGAACAGCTGCCAGAGCAGAGACTCGTCGGCCTCGGGCGCCAGGTTGTACACGAACAGGCTCCAGCCACTGCCAGCGCCTGCGCCGCCTCCGCTGATGCCGCCGAGTGGAGACGTTGGGGTTACGCCGGCCGACTGTTGAGGAGGCGGCGGTGGAGGGGGCGGCGGCTGCGGCGCCGGGGCGGCCTGGTGCATCGGCATCACGTTGGGCAGGCCAGCTGCCGCAGGCGGTCCAGCGTAGAGGTGGCCCATCGAAGTGACGGGCACCAGGGTCTCCAGGCCAGTGGGAATGCCGGCATGGTAGCTGAAACAGATTGGGATTTTGGATCCAGAATGTTGTCAGTTGCCAACCGAGTTCATTAGATATAGCTACCGCGGCTTGTTCCTGCGATGACTGGCTTGTTCCTGTGATGACTGGCTTGTTCCTGTGATGATTGGCTTGTTCCTGTGATGATTGGCTTGTTCCTGTGATGACTGGCTTGTTCCTGTGATGATGGACTTGTTCCTGTGATGATTGGCTTGTTCCTGTGATGATGGACTTGTTCCTGTGATGATGGACTTGTTTCTGCGATGACTGGCTTGTTCCTGTGATGATTGGCTTGTTCCTGTGATGATTGGCTTGTTCCTGTGATGACTGGCTTGTTCCTGTGATGATGGACTTGTTCCTGTGATGATTGGCTTGTTCCTGTGACGATTGGCTTGTTCCTGTGATGACTGGCTTGTTCCTGTGATGATTGGCTTGTTCCTGTGATGATGGACTTGTTCCTGCGATGACTGGCTTGTTCCTGCGATGATGATTAGCTTGTTCCTGTGACGATAGGGTTGTTCTTGTGACGATAGGGTTGTTCCTGTGACGATAGGGTTGTTCCTGTGACGATAGAGTTGTTCCTGTGACGATTGACTTGTTCCTGTGATGATTGACTTGTTTATGTGATAAATAACTTGTTCCTGTGATTATCGGCTTTTTGCTGTGACGATTGTCTTGTTCCTGTAATGATTGGCACCTTCAATCAATGTCTAGGTTCCTCAGTCAGTTCATTTCGTCTTACAATAAAACGAAGAAACCTTTCAGAATCCACACACTTTTCTTATTTTCTTAGTAATTTTCGTTATAAATGGATACTATTGCAAGAACAACCTTCCCTTCTCTTTCCCGTTTCTCTTTCAACCAGCAGACACAACTTTACTTTGCCCACTACTGAGCCACTCTCCCACCAGTGCCATCGCCAAGTTAAAAACTTAAATAATAAACCGATTTTTATCTATGATATCATATTGCGAAATCGGTAAACTAAAAAGACAACTAAAAGCTACACAACTCTTGGTAGAACAGAAGGGAACAGAAGTAAGCTAGCGCAATCGGCAACTCCCCAGATCATCCCAGATTCCATACCCGTTGAAGGCGGCAAAGGAGACGGCCGGCTGCGGATACGCGGCGGCTGCTGCGGCGGCGGCGGCGGCGGCGGCGGCTTGAAATGCAGAAGCCGTTGTTGGCTGCTGAGGCTGCGCCAGCGGCAGCTGCGGCCTGGTGCCCATGGACACGGGGCAGGGCGCCGCGGCGGCCAAGGTGGAGGCCAGGGCTCGGACGGGCACCTGGCAGCCCTCTAGCGGGGAGTACCTTTTAGCGAGACGGCGTCGGGGTCAAGGAGAGAAGGAGACAAAGCAAATTAAATGTAGGAAAAAATAATTGGGATAGAAAAGCGGAGACATAGCGAGATCGGAAAAGTCTTAAACCAAGGCTGTTTGAGTTTTTTGGCATTGAGAGTTACTTAGGACTTGAGTACTAAGGACTTGAGTACTTAGGACTTGAGTACTTAGGACTTGAGTACTTAGGACTTGAGTACTTAGGACTTGAGTACTTAGGACTTAAGACTTGAGTCCCCAAAGTACTTAAGTCCTAAGTACTCAAGTTAAGTACTCAAGTCCTAAGTACTCAAGTCCTCAGTATTTAAGTCTTACTAACCCCTGGATCAATGCTTAGAACAATAATTTCGAAGAATCGGAGAGAGAATGAATAATGTGAGAGAGACCGTTAAGAAAGCCGATGTAACAAAGGATAACATAAAATCAGAATAGACACTCAATCTGGTACGCTACTGGGGGTGTAGATATCTGTGTAAATATAAACAAAACATATGGGTACATGTTTTATTTTCAAAACGCTACTTGTAAGTAGCATATGTTGTGATTTGCTCATTAAACTTTATAAGGGTATTAACTACTATATTCTATTCCGATAAGTAGTCTGGTAAGAATATGAATCGCGGAAAAGCCATGGTTATAGAATAAGGGCTTAAAACAAAGTGGCTCACTCTGTCGTCAACATTTTAAACAAAAATCTTATTATCAAACAGTCAATAAAGCAAACTGATCAGGCACTTTGATCCAACGGAAGCATCGAAAATATACAAGTGCTTATCATAGGCTTATTAACGCCAGGAAAACGAGACTGCAAAAAAGGAAATTGTAAACTGCATGCGATCCGCTGGCGTGGCTTGGCGGGGCACTGGGAAGTCTATAGTACGAGCTATAAACTGACTGTGTTGATGCGATCAACCTGTGCGTCTTATTACTGGCCTTGCTTGCCGTCTTAACCATCGCCGTATTCATAATATATGTACTTTAAGCAGCTCAGATCATGGACAATTAAGCTTCTGTAGCAGAGGGATGCTGCACTCAGAATTCGTGCGAAAATTGGAAGCCGATTTTCGCTCCAACCGGCCGGCATTCTTATTTGACTCTGCGTGCGGAACTGATTTTTGTCTATGGCAAAACCTCCTTTAGGTCTAATGCAATGTAGGTGCAGGTAAGGGCTTTTTTGTTTAGAAAATTTGGACTCTATGTTATTTTGTATCCCAGGTACGTGTCCTGTGCGTAAAAATCATTAAAGTGGCACAATTTGTTTTATTTGTTTTATAAAAAGCAAGTCATATCAAAAGATTAACATTGGGTCTGCCATTTATCAGAAGCAATTTATACAAATTTTCTGCTGAAAAATGAATACTATTTTTGCCATGCATTTTTCGACAATACCTGCCTGCAAAAAAGTCCTAGAAATTTTGTTTCCCCGTCCTTCTACTTGAGTTGTCCATGGCTGCAGGATTGAAATTTAGTTTTTTGTTTTTATAGTGACACCCAAAGATCATAAGAGTATAAGATCTATGGTGACAACTAGCATTCAGTTGTAATCTCCTTATCCCTCCTCCCTCTGATCACCCCTCCCCTCACCCATTCCAGCGTGCAGGATTGATTTTGTCTATGGTTGAACTTCATGGCCTATGCTTTCAATAGAATCAATTTAGGAACGAGATTCTTGAACGCTAACGAGCGCGTGTCTATGGTAAAAAGCACTCATGCGATCTTCGTACATTGGCGAGACAGAAATTTTTCCGTTTTTAGCACCTAAGGGAGGAGGGGAAAGGCTTCATAAGACCAAAATCCACCGCGCGGTCCACTATGAAAGCGACCCCTAATTTAGTCGTCCATGGCTCAGAGTCAGAATGGAAGCCAGGGAATTTTTTGCTAACCTGATCCGGCTGCTGGCCAGGCTGTGAATTGGGCCGATGACGCTCCGCGCTGCCGCGGGCGCCTGTAGCTGGTAGGCCTGCTGGAGCAGCGCCAGGCCGAGGCTGCCGGCCTTGCTAGAGCTCGGCGAGTTGGCGAACTTCACCGTGACCGGCTCTGCTGCGCCGTCTGGCACGTGACCGTTCAGCTTTTTGATGGCCAGCTCAGCTTCGAACTTCTGATCGAACCGGATGAACCCGACGCCCTTGGAAAGACCTGAAGGGGGGGGGGGTCTCAGCTGTTTGTCTCGACTAAAATCATCAAATTATTTACTATGGAACAGAATCTCTGTATGACATTTCATCAGTATTCTATCGCTGAGGCCATCAGATCGCTGCCAACTATACTGACTGACTGACTGATTCCTTTGGCTTCGAAGCACTAGTACGAGCTATAATCCTTAGTAAAGTGACACTGCGGATGCATTGAAGCGCGTTTGAAATCGACGAAGCATACTTATCTTTTTGACGCAGATACCCGTTTCAATTGTAAACTGACTAGGCCTTCTGGAAACCGCCCTTCTCTTAGATGATGCGAAAGCTCTTTTTTAGCTTCTTGATTTTGAACACACGACAGAAAGATCTTGGCTTCTAATCACAAACATCGCTGTTCACTAAGAATCGCCGTCCTAAACATCGCTGTTCACTAAGAATCGCCGTCCTAAACATCCGCTGTTCACTAAGCATCGCCGTCCTAAGCATCCGCTGTTCACTAAGAATCGCCGTCCTAAGCATCCGCTGTTCACTAAGCATCGCCGTCCTAAACATCCGCTGTTCACTAAGCATCGCCGTCCTAAACATCCGCTGTTTACTAAGAATCGCCGTCCTAAACATCCGCTGTTCTCTAAGAATCGCCGTCCTAAACATCCGCTGTTCACTAAGCATCGCCGTCCTAAGCATCCGCTGTTCACTAAGAATCGCCGTCCTAAACATCCGCTGTTCACTAAGAATCGCCGTCCTAAACATCCGCTGTTCACTAGGCATCGCCGTCCTAAGCATCCGCTGTTCACTACATGTAAGCATCGCCGTCCAAAGAATTTCCGTCTCAGGCACCGTTGTTGCCTAAGCATCAAAACCTTTTAGGAGCATCGCTGTTCGCCAAGCAATGCAGAATTTTTCTGTACCTGCCGGGGCTCTGTAAACCACCAAATAAAATCCTTGAACCTGTCTCACCTGTGTTGCTATCGTACAGAATTCGTGAAGTGATGATTTTCCCACACTGGCTAAACAGCTGTACCAGCTCCTGCTGTGTCATGCCCTTCGGCAAGCCACAAATGTACAAATTGGCTCCTTTGATTGACTCGGAGCTCGGCCGAGCCATGGAAACCTTTATGGTTTTGTTCTGCAGTCGGAGGCCGTTTAACGACCCGATCGCTTTCAGGGCGTCCTTGGCGTTGGCGAAGTTGACGAAGCCATAGCCGAGACTTTGGCCTGTAATGCGGCAGGTGCCAGGTGGACCATTTTTTTAGAGTCAGGGGGCTGTGTGCACTATGGCGCACTTTAAGCGACATTGTCACACAACCGGCGAGAGGCATTACTGCCCATTCCGCCAACTCCCATACGCAGTCATACGCACAGGCACACACCCACACAGGAGTGTACAGCGGCCCTAACTTTTTTGTCGTTTGGCATGTACACTTCACTGTGCCTTGGGGGGTTGGCTCTCAAGGGCGTTAATTGCTCGAGCAGAGCCAAGACGAGATTCCAGTTTAGCCCCAAATCGAGCCTGGGGCCACTGGCAAATCAGAGCGCCGCGCTTGACCACTGGTACATAATGGACTCAAATAAAGGTATCGAGGTTCATCAGTTAACAATTGACTCGATGACAAGCGTCGAGGTTCATTAATGGATCACAATGGACTCAAATACAGGTATCTGTAGACGGGGGAATACGGATCGAAGGTAAAGACAATTTGAGTTCAATAAAGTCAAGATGTTGTAGCCAGTAGAGAGCTCTGCTTGTGCTAAGTAAGGAGACTGTAGAGTTACCGTCTAAAGAAGAGCATACTCTCGCCCTCTCAATCCCGAATCGAAGCTGCCCAGAAACAAACAACTGAATTGGAGTGGTCGCATTCATGCCAGACTGAACTGGAGTGGCGGCTGACAGCAAAAGAAGTAGGCAGCCTCCGCTCCGACTCGCTTCCCTCTCTCTCAATCTTCCCCTGCAGGCTCGCCCTCCCCGGGGAGAACTTGCTCCACTCGATGGAGCCTGCCGGAATCGATCGAACTCAATCAGCGGGAGCCGTTTTAGGGGAAGGAGAAGTTTTTCAAGAACTGGAGCATGGCGAAGCTTGAGCTGGTGGGCTGAGGGGGCGAAACAACTTGGGAAGAGGCCATCCCCTGGCCTCCCATCCATATCAAACTTCCCCATTCTCTCCTTCTTTTCCCTGCCTTCGTCTTCGAATCTAAAGACATGCAGCTCCCTCAAGCTCAGCAGATGGAGGTCGCTTTGGGAAGCTGGGAGCCGAAGGATTTGGCAAGATTATCTTTAGTCTTACGGGAAACACCGCCCCTGCCAGAGATCCTCTCATCCTCCTCCCTTCCTTCTCAGACGGATAGATGAGATCGTGGGCAAAGAGAATCGAAGGAGGGCCCCGCTGCTGCGAGAGAGAATTTGCATAATAAATCCCCGGGATGGGTCGGGCCGGGAAGATACGAGTCGAGTTCCCCTCGACAGCTGGGGTGGAGGCGTGACTCACAGGCCAGACAGACTGCTCTGTCTAGAGTCTCAGTGCCCAGCTATAACAAGCCAAATTGTGAGCAGTTGAATCAAATGTTTTTTGTTGATGCATTCAACACAGAACACAAAGTCAGTTGAATGAGCTGTAGCATCTCCGTATTTGATTACGGCATCAGAAATCGAGTCCAGAATATCCAGTCCTTGCCTGACCAGTAGGAAGTTGCAGTATAATCAGTAGGTTGCGCTTCTATCTATAAAAAATGTGTAAGACTCCAGCAAGCGGAAAAGACTTTCTTCCCATAGCTGTGACTGATTCGATGCGAGATTTAATTAACGGTCAATAGCCGCTGACTGTTGAATTGGGGGAGGCGATCCTCTGTCACGTGACATCCCCGTGACGCAGCCGCCGAAATCGCCCCCCCCTCCCCGGATGTTGCGAAGCCCATGCGCCACTAATACCAGATATAAAATAGTATACAATTTACAGTACGTCTGTCAGTTCGCTAAGCTTTTGAAATATCTATCTTCACATTACTGCTGACTCAGCGCCGCTCTCATCAAGTGGCGTCCCCGGATGCTGAGGGCCGGGGTCAGGCGCTCTGGCCCTGCATAATTGCCAGCTGATATCTGCTGAACTCAATGAAATCCATCCTACTCTCTTATCTCCATCTCTTTAACAGCCTCTTTGCTTACTTTCTCTGCAAAGTGCCACATCCCAAACTCCGCCTCTTCCACTTATCGAATTGCCCAACACTCTTCTTCTTGTTACTGGCAAACGACGATGTTGTTTGCCAAAAGAATAGAAGAGAGACTGACACACGCAATATTACAGATCCCATCATTGGGCCCATTCTTGGTTGGTCACCGGGGTCCAGGTGGATATTCTGACACACCCAATAACATGTTCAGCTTGGGCGGCTTGGGAGCGAAGTCGAAGCCCTGGGATTAGCAGAGATAACCCGCTGGATGGCGCATTTGGGGAAAATTCCTGAACTAGAGAAATATCCCCTGCCTCCATCATTCGCTTCTGGACTGTCCAGCACGTCCCCCACCCCGATTTGGCCTCTCTCTTTCAAAATACCAACAGCTGTGCGCGCAGTTTTAACCGGCTCGATATGGGCCTGATTGACACGCCCTTTCCACACCTTCACCGGCCGGGCGGTCCTTATCCCAACTGAGGAATTCGGTGTGCAGTCTCCTCCTCGCATGACGACTGTTGGCTGAGGTTTTTTCTGCTGAAAACTTTAACTTGACCGCTGCAGCGGGGAAGGGGAGTGGGGAAGAGAAAGCGAGCCGAACAGACGGCGGTTAAATGAGATTCTCCCAGCTAAATTATTAACTTAAATGTCCCCTCCCTAAGCCCCCTCCCTGGTCGACGAGAACAACTATAGCGTTATATAAAATTAAAACGGGAATTGACTGGATGAGGAGGGAGGGACTTAAAGTAATTAGCGTAGAATTGCCCCCCTCCACACCAGCCCAGCTGCCGCAGACGCCAAGAACTGAAGCTAAACGGATCCCATAGCCAGTATACTAAACAGCCGAAACGGCCATGGTCGGCCCTCAGCTTAATTGCACCCAGGGCGGGATGGGATCCGTCTGTCCGTCTGTCTCCCTGTGTCAGCCTCCGGGCCCTGGGCTCTGCCTCTGTCACTCTTTATGCTCTATATACGAGGAAGCGCATTTTAGAAAGATTTACTCATCTGAACTCCGCCTAGGGAATAGGCACTGTTTAGCCGCAGTCAGCTTGGATCGACTTGAAGATTTCAATGGCTAAAACTTTTTTCCTAGTCTAGTCGGTTTGAAACTGCTCTGTCTGATAAACTCAAACGGATTGTTGAATTATTCTATTCTGTTTAATTCACCAGATAGGGGCCCTGCTTGGACTCAACCGCAGGGACATATCAGTGCGGTAACCATCGCCCTCTCAGGCCATGGCTGAAGGTAGCAATGGGAAAATCCGCAATGAGGAATGTCCATTCTGCCTCTCTTGTGTTGAGAATGCGGAGCACATCATCTGTGACTGCCCGGCCGCCTTTACTCACGTCAGGCTCGCCTACCTCGGCCCAAACCCGGACCTTTCCAACGTTTCCAGGCTCTCCGTTTTGGAATGTCCAGAGGGGAACCGCGCTGCAAACCCCGGCATCACCGGATCTCCCAGAGCAACACCGCAGCACCAGCTGCTCGTGGTCGCCAGGGGTTAGCGGATGCCGGGAGCCCCCTGCAGCAGCAGATGGCGCTTGCAGTTTGGCCAGGTAGAGCGCACACTGTCCTGCTATTGCGCTGCTTGTTAAATCCAAATCAAATTCCACCTGAATACCTGCATTATCCGCTGTGTTCTTCGACCAAGTAGATTTTAGCTTGTCCAGTGGCCACGCATAATTATTGATAAAAATTGTTGCTTTTCGAATTTCAGAATGTTAAAACCCCCCAGCCCCCAGCCGAACCCTCCTTGATTTCTGTGGGGTCTGCAGCTGGATTGCACAGAAATCGGGGTTTTCTGTCCGTCTGTCTGCAGTAAGTCCGATCTCCAGGTCGCCTGCGAGTTGCCAGGAGGAAATTGCGTCGACCCGTGTTTCGGATATGCATCGGGAGGCAGAGATGCGCTCCTAGCGGCCTCTCGACTTCGCCTTATGGCCTTCTCTTACTCTCCCCAGTTCCGTCTGCAGCTCTGGCCGCTCTCTCTTTCTCTCTTCCACTCCCGCCATCTCCCTCTCTCTCATTATCTCTCTCACCCTCCCTCTTTCATTCTCCCTCTACCGCTCTCTACCTCTACCGCTCTCTACCTCTATCGCTCTCTACCTCTACCGCTCTCTACCTCTACCGCTCTCTACCTCTACCGCTCTCTACCTCTACCGCTCTCTACCTCTACCGCTCTCTACCTCTACCGCTCTCTACCTCTACCGCTCTCTACCTCTACCGCTCTCTACCTCTACCGCTCTCTACCTCTACCGCTCTCTACCTCTACCGCTCTCTACCTCTACCGCTCTCTACCTCTACCGAACTCTTCGCTACGCTCCCTGCCTCCCTCATCTGCGCACTGTGCCTGCTTACGAAATGCCTTATCCTTTAAACTTTTTAGCTGACTGATTTATTTAAACACTAACTGTTTCTATGAGTATCTTAGTTTTGGTCGTGGTGTAAACCTTAGTTTTATCTTTTCTATACCTTTAGAGTTGGTTCAAGACAAGTGTTTGTACTATTTTATACAACAATAGTACTCTCATAATGCTCTCGGATTCCCCTATTCTCACCCTGCTTCTGTTTTGCTTTTTATATAGTCCTGTGCTCATCATCTGAGCTCAAGGCTTAAGGATCCTGCATATTGGACTCAACTCGTCGTATCCCCACCCTGATCGGGCTGACATGAGTTGGGTAAAAATTGGAAGGGTATTGGGAGACATCGGTTAACATTGGATAGCGGGACGGGCTTGCGGGGCAGAACTGGAGCAGAATGGGGGAAAGAAGAGGCTTTCAGGGCTGGGGTTTAGCTCGACTTTGGAATGCAATAAAGATGCCAAAAAGTCAGGCCCAGACTGGGCCAGCCTGCCCAGTTTAGGGTGAAAGCGAGGTGAAAGTAAAGGAATTAAGGCAGGCTTGGATGATGAGGGTGGGGACAGCCGGTAGATGAGGAAAGGAGACATGCCTGAGCACGAATCCTCAAGGCTGAAGTGGGAGGGCAGTGGAGAGAGAAAAAGCGACTTGGGGTGTCCTGCGGGATGCGAGCTCGCTAGCTGCTAATGGCGAAATACCAGAGTAGAGTATAGAACTGAGGGAGTTCCAGTATCTTCGGCAGACTGTCTATCGCGACTTTTCTTCCGCTAAAATGGCCACTAAAAATCGGGTTGGGCGGTTGCCAAGAGAGTAATTCCCCCCCCCCCCCGGGGGGGCTTGCCTGACATCCACTTTCTCCTCTGTCTCTCTCTCTCCGCTTGAAGAGAAAGGAGAAAAACGCTTTCTGCTGGCTCCAGCTGGACTAAATTACTTTTTATATAGACGAGCGATATATTCTACCTGACCAGCTCCTTCTCTTCAGCTCAACCAGCTCCTTCTTCGATTTCCTTGCCGCCTCTCTCTCTCCGTCCCCAACTACCCGACTCCCACTTCACTTTCTCATCGCCAGAGGCTGCAGTGCCCATTACTTGCACAGGCGACTTCAATTACCCGAGAGAGAGGTGACCAGCGGCGGCAATTTGAACCAGCTGCGGCCACTGATGGCCTTCTGTGTGGGCTTTTTTCGCTCCCCCTAAAAGCGAGTTCATTTTCTGCTGGTGGAGTTGATGATTGCTGAAATCGGGAAAGCAAAGAGGATGGAGAGAGTCTTTGGGAGAAAAAATGGACCTCTCAGGGAGATGAAATCGATCAGCTGGGAAGGCGGTTTTTCAACATCGAGATCTGTGAAGAGTTTCTCATCCGGGAGGTCAATTCAACAACTATTGGACTCGCGGGACGGTGTGGAATTTTTGGCATAGCGGGCGGCAATGCTGGCGGCTGGGACCAAATTCTCTTGGCGATCAATCTATCCACGTGGGGCCGCGTCTGCTGCCGTTCGCGTCAACTTGAGTAACAGCTCAATTTGGGCCAGAGCGACGGAGTAGAAAGAGAATGGAGAGACAGAGGGAGAGAGAGAGAGAGGCCCGCAGGAGAAAGTGGATGCTAAGCACAGACGCGCAGCTTCCCCTAAGACTCATTTCCCAGCTGCGCATGATTGATCGACTACAAGGGGGGGGGCGAGTATGGGATGGTAGAGCATTCGAAAATCTGCAGGCATCGGCTAAACTTATAGTATAAGCTGCTGCAATGTGTGCGCGGTCGAGTGGGCTTCTGCAACCGTTTCCCCACTCTCGTAAGCCTCATTGGAAGCCGCATCAGCATAGAGATTGCCAGTCGGAGTTGCCCCCAGCTCACTCTCTCTTTCCCATCTCTCGCTCAGTGAACAACGGGCTTCGACCTGATCGATCTACGAGTATATTGCTTTAGAAACGGCGCACTGACAGTGCATTAAGTGGGGAGGGGCTACACAGAGAGACTGCTGTAGGATATTTGCTGACTGACTATAATTGGAAACAAGGGAAAAGGGAAACTATGATGCACTCCCAAAACAGCGGGACGGGCAGAGTTGGTCTTCTCTCGGACGCACCCGTTGTTTTGTCTCGAATGAGTTTGCAGCTCTCAACTGGCCCGATACTGCTGAACAGGGACTTGATCTCGTCCTGGCTCATGTTCTGCGGCAGGTAGTTCACGATCAGATTCGTCTGGTTGTCCGAGTCTTCTAGATCGTCTTGTTGAAGCAAAGTTCGTTGTTGCTGTTCTTGTTGCTGCTGCTGCTGCTCGTGACACTCAGAGCTGTCGCCGTTCTGGCAGGCCTTGGCTGCGGCTGCCGCGGTCGCCGAGTCCGACGAAGCTCCCCTGTCGCCGGCTCCGTTGAGGTTGATTTGGATCATCGCTGTAAAACAATAGCGCAGGTGACGAGGGGGGAGCACGGTTATTGACAGCTTGTCGCCTTTTTCAGACGCATGGTGAAGATTGCAAAAGTTTTCTTTGTTATACTTTTCTCTTGTCAAGACCATAAAAAGCTTTGGAGTGTTTGAAACTTGATATCTCTCTGGATGTGGGGAGATTTTTAAAGCAACACAATATCCGCAATGCACGGCGCCTACCGATCCAATGAATTCAACACTACGACCAGAAAGTACGGGCTTAGGGAGGAGTGGAAGAGCTTGCGAAAGCGAGGAGAGAAAGTGGGAGTGGGAGACGCAACAGATCCCTGCTCAAAGCCTCAACAGCAGGACACATGACCCTTGACTGATGAAATACACATACAGAGAAGAGAAGGCATACAGGGGGACCTGAGGGGGCGATGGGGGCTCCCGGCTTGAAGGGCGGCTGCTGATTGCAGCCCAGCCGAGTCCTCCTTGTACAGGAAATTGCCCGATGAATAATTGAGGAAAGCGGTGCGTGCGGGGCACCCTCAGACATCTACTCTCAAGTTCCAACTCAGCGTCAATGCATCTTTGTCCCTGCTTATGGGGAGAGAGGATCTGCTTGGGAGTTGGGAAGAGACGCCGGACATGATGGGGCAGGAAAGACATTCACAGAGTTAGAGTGAAAAAATGCGCTCATTGGTATAGTTAACCCAATCTATACTAGATGAAGGCTCCCTGTGTGAGTCTGGCAATGGGCAGAGTTGTCTCACCTCGTTTGTCCCACCTGCATTGCTGAGAAATCCAATTCCAATCTGGTTTCAGTTCCTTTCATGCGTCAGTGTCTCTGGCGTGTCTCTGCAGTTTTTTCTCCCACCCGCCCGCTTCAGTGAGAGCGATTTATTTTTCAATTGAAAGCCCACAGTACGTGCCGGGTGGCCCTGCTGTACCTTCCCATCCGCTCAGTTTGAGAAATTGTAAAAATCAAATTTTCACTGGCAACTGTAGACGCGAGTGGAAAAGAAACCTGGACGTGGGGTGACTCAGTCATAACATGCTCGTCAAGCTTGCATGGGCCACGGCTATAAATCAGCGCACAGATAGAATGCCTTCTGCAGAGACATCAATGTCAGGCCTTGTGGAAAAGCAGAAAAATGGGCCCCCATCTGCGCTGGTAGAGCCGACAGACAGCCGAGAGAGAGACTGGGGAATCTCGAAGCCCTAAAGTCGCCAAAAAATCCCATTCCTGCGGCCAGCCATGCAGTCACCCATTTTTTCTCTCTAAAGTTCCACTCCTCCATTTCCTGTCTTTTTTCCGTCTTTGCCAGCGGCAGCCGGCAGCAGACCTGAACCGCCACGCGGATGCTGATAATGCGTGTGCGCCTCCCCCCTCTGTCTCATTCCATGCAGCAAGGCAGGAGAGAGTTGGCCACAGCTGCCCGGGAGTCGAGAACAAGAATTAGCCTCCGCCGAGGCTTCCCAGTTTTTTTGGGCGGTGCATTGGCGCGGCCTAGGGTGGAAAGTGGGGAGCGTGAGGGGCGGCTAACGGGTGCCGCCGGTCAATTTCAAACATTGACACAAGGGGGAAATAGGCTTGCCGCTGGCCCCTGGCAGCTTGCGGGGAGAGTGGATTGCAGCGCTGGCGTCATTAGCAGCGGCAGAGTCCGAGATAGCATCATGGGCAATTATTTTACGGTAGGTAGAAGAGGTAGAGAGAGAGACGCGAATTCTGCTGCAACAATGCACCGTAGCCAATGCACAGAGTGAGAAATTTTATGCACTGTAAATCCGCCAACTCGGCATCAAGTCATGAGGAAATTATACAAGCACCCTAATAGCCGATGAAAACTGTCTGGACTTCACCGTGCTGGCATTGCAATGGAGTTGAAAAAAAACACATTGGTATAGAGATAGAGATGGCGAGGAAGCCAGCGCCAGAAGGGAAACCCATCAAGGCCTGTTGGATGAATAACGGATGAAGCATTATTAAAAAAGCTGCAGATGGAGGCGCGCAGAGTTGGGAAGGAGAAAATGGAGATGCTGCAGCAGCTCCGCATGATGAAGGCTTAATGAGGTCCCTTTCTCTCTGGGCTGTTGCTGATGTTCCAAGCTAGCCCCACATGTTTGTCAGGCCAAGCCAGCATCTGCGCGCAGAGGGGGGGGCGCTGAATTCCAACGCTGACTTTTTCAGCCTTTTCTGGAGGACGCGGCGGCAGGTGGGAGGAGGGGAAGGGGATGCTACAGGCAGGATACCCCGGAGGGTCCCTCCCACCGAGACAGTTTCCGCCCAGCAACCTATAGTGCACGGTAGCATCACTGCATGCAGCAACAGCTGTCTGCATAAACCCCTTTATAGCAGCTGATTGCACCTGGACTGACGGTTTGTTTTAACAAACTTTACTAAATGCAAAACTGCGCCGATACTGCGAATAATTTGGGACCGCATTTTTGAGACCGCGCGGACCAACCACGACTTCGTTGAATGCACTTTTTAGAGCGTTAGATCCAGCTGGAATTACTCTCTGGGATTGTTTGCCAACAAATAAGATGGACGGGCACGGGTCTGTCTACATCGGCGCTTAGACCTTAATTAATAACCACTTGTCTACGACAGAATTCCTTCCCCACATCTCTATCTTACCAAATGGCAAGCACTGCATGCCATAGACAATTTAGATCTGCGCTGTACACTTCGAATTTCAAAACAGTTGCTTTATTATGGACAGGCAAGAAACACTTTCTCAACAGGAGAAGTGACATCTTTGACTGGAGAATAGTCTATGGCCAACCTAGAAAAAAGGCAAGAGGGAGGGAATACAGGCATGAAAAGTTAACTGCAAGAATTTTTACTGGTGCCTCCTTAGCTCACACCCCAACTTACCAAATCTTACAATGCAAGCGGTCAGACAGCGACGGCAAGCAGCCAAGCAAGCCTTGCGAAACTTGGGCCTCGACAGCGAATCGAGCGATGAGTCGAGCGATGACTCATTTTTCACTGCCGAGAGCGAGGGAGAGGACGGTGACGAAAATCAAGAAGGCAACGATGGACCGGAGGAAGACGATCAGGGAATGATGCACGATGATTGGAGATCAGTAACTCCAGAGACTGATGCTCGAGCTAATTCTCTTCCGAGTTCCTCGGGGCAAGCGGAGTCAATCCGGGATTCTCCGTACCTGCTGATGTGACGACGGCTGGAC
>NIVC01001644.1:0-32540 GCA_002269645.1 Macrostomum lignano | reverse complement strand
CCCAGAGCAATCAGTTCGCGAGAAATCAGTCCTGGAGCATTCATCCCAGAGCAATCAGTTTCCGGAGAAATCAGTCCTGGAGCATTCATCCAGAGCAATCAGTTCCGGAGAAATCAGTCCTGGAGCATTCATCCAGAGCAATCAGTTCCGGAGAGATCAGTCCTGGAGCATTCATCCCAGAGCAATCAGTTCCGGAGAAATCAGTCCTGGAGCATTCATCCCAGAGCAATCAGTTCCGGAGAAATCAGTCCTGGAGCATTCATCCAGAGCAATCAGTTCCGGAGAAATCAGTGCAGAAAAAATCATTCCCAGAGAAATCAGTGCAGAAAAATCAGTCCAGAGAAATCAGTCGAGAAAGAATCAGTCCAGAAAGAATCAGTCCTGGAGGAATCTGCCCCGGAGTGATTTGCAAATCTCTTTTAGAAATTCGCGCGGGCATTCTTCTCCCATCCGCTGCAGAGGCCCGCCTGGGAAGAAGGCGCCATCCGACGAATTTGTGTCGAGTTTTCGGACACCAGAGGCTGGGCAGGAGCGGCTGTCAAAGCTGATTGTCTTCAAAGCCGCTGTCTTGGAGCAACGGCCGCGGCACACAAATTTAATTTGTCGGCTCTCCAATCCCATTTCTCAGGTACTCGCACTCGGTCAGATCCCTTGGCTATTTTCTTTACACGCGGCTGTCATGAAGGACGGGGAGTTCCTGCTCACTTTTTGAGACGGCTTTGAGTACTTCAAATTTAAGCAAATTATGTTGAAAAGGCAAAAGGGTAGAAGTGCTGCGGGAGTCGGAAGAGAAGAATGACAGGAAGGCCCTGCCGTGTGCATGAGAGTAACTCCGAAACTCAAGCGGGTTAGGTCAGTGAAAGCAGGGTACTCAGCCTATTTTGGCAAGAGTGGAGATGGCTCCCGCTGCAGGGTAGGAAAATGGATTTGCAGACCGCTGAGGAGAGCGCATGAAATAGGAGAATAATGGCTGGGAGCGGCCTGTCACAAGCGGGCCCGCAGACCCTTGGAGATGCCATTTAAGATTTGCTTGCCCAGTGACTCAGCCTGAGCCGGGGACTTTTGAGACCTGAGCTGGAAGATGGGATGGCTCTCTGCATCCCAGTCTGGGATTCGAACTCCTATCAGTCTGTGCGAGAGTTTCGCGTGAGGAGGTTGGGGCAAATCAGATTTGGCTTATCGCGCAAATAACTTATGACGGTTTTCTCTCGCATTTTTTATTTCCAGCCGAGTGGGCGAATTCGCTAAAGGCGGGCAGTTGACGCGGCGCCTCCCCGCTTCCCGCCTGTCTGTCACAACAAAACCGCTTCAATGCGATTTCGGTCCGGGAAAGCTGATGGAAGAGAATCAAATTTCCTCGCCCAAGCAGATTAATGAGTTGCAAGTATAAGGTGAGCGGAGGGAGATGGGAGTTAGAAACTGGGCTCGAGCTTGCCGGAGTCGAGGCTGCCGTCAGCGCAAAAAAGTGCAGTGGGGGCCTCCTAATCCCAAATCCCTCGCGCGTTCGGGGATTATCACCTCACTCGGAGATGCGAGTTTCAAAGGATAATCCAGAGACCCGCAAACGCGGCGCCGCAGCCCCAGCACCTGAGCTTCGCCCGACTCCCGCTCGGATAAGCCAAGACCTCTGCAGTCACCGCCCCAGCTTGAGGCCCGGATTAACGGATCTCCAAACAAAGGCAATGCAATGAAAACCGTGGAAACTGAGCTCCGGCTTTTCTGACTGGATGATGAATCACTTCCCGAGTACCTGGCTATTGCTAATTGCTGTTCCCATGCAGCCTTGCAGCAGGCAGTGAAAGCGGTCGCAGCCCTGCCTTGGTCCCTTTGTCCGGCCAGCCATCTGATAGCGAGCGGCGAATGTAGCGTGACATGGCGCGCTCGATTCTCGCGGGATTTTTCCCAGAAATTCCTCAAAGCGCTCAAAGCTCGGAAATTGAAGGACGGTGAAGCGGGGCTTCCGAGTCAGATGCTGCCCATCTCCCCCTGCTAGAGCGCTCAGAGCAGGAGGGAAGCCTTCAGAGGCAGCTTTTGTGGGCTGCTTTGGAGGCTTCTCAATTTCACGCTCGGTAGGAGCCTCCCGTCGCTGTACCTGCGGCAGCTTCATCCTTTGCCAATCCACCAAGGATTTCCCTGCAGCTCAAAGCGCAGATCAAAATCGCTCAGGAAAATGAAAAAAACGCTGATTTAGAGCAGGAGCTGTGCAACATGGGAAATGATGTCGCAGACTGCTGCATCAATCACCGCGACACAATGCCTGTCCTTGGGACCACAGGCACTCATGACAAAGAAGCTGGTAGCATTGTCGGCACTGGCAGCCCAGTTGCGTGTGAAATCATTTTGCACTCTTGCTGAGCACCTCAGGCGCACTGATCGATGGCTGGTTTTAGCGTCAGGAGCAGTACTATTGCCACTGTCACAGTTTTAATATCACTCCTCTACTTGCTCCAATATGAGAAATCATTGGGTCGTGCATTATTTTCGAGGTACGTACAGGATGTACAGCGCTGCAACTGTATGGGTGTCATCACAACTCGAATCCTATAATTCTACCGCAGCTCTGACCTGCAACCCAATCACAGCAGGATGAAATGATGATGCTGAGCTGAATTTACCACTCAATTACTTTGGCGGCCCAGGGATGACACAATAAAGCCTTTTTAGCCAAAAAACGCAGCCAAATGTGCTTATCCTGTAGTTTTTTTTTACGTTGAATGCAGTTTTCTATGGTGGCCTGATATGCAAAACCACCTCTGAACTGTCCAAGATCACACTGCTGCTCAGCGCTGTGCTAGACTGGCCCAGCAGAATCGGTGCATATGCTGGCCAGCTGTTGTAATGCTGGGTGTATCATTGCAGCAAGCGGCCAATCTTCAGAGCAAAATCTGCCCGGTGGTGGGCAGTTTGACAATCCTAGCACCTCAATGCTGCCATGCCAGTAACTAAGTTGGATCCAAATTGATACCTCATAGGGTTCTGCAGGCAAGTAGCTCGCAAGTCTTATTGCAATATTTTTTCGTGTACTGCATCGTGCTAAGAAAAGTCTGCCACAGAGAGTCTACCATGGGGAATACGTGGAATGCTACGTAAGGCATGCTAAAAAACTACATATATGTATGCATGTTTTCATAGCTGAAGAAATAAAGGAAATACAACTGTTTTAATGCAGCGAAAGACACAAAAGGCTTTATGGATCCATTTCATCATTTTTATCTGCCTCTGCATGAATTTATATAAACTATCCGGTAAGGTTAAAAAACATTTTCGTATAGTTCCCACTTTCTTACGGCTCTTAGAGATAGCGAAATCATGAGCCTGTACTTTGGCCATTCGTGCTGTCAAAGTTATCGTAATTTATGGTGCACTGGCATTTATCATTGGTGCCATGCCATTGATTAGGAGCGCCAAATTGAGGTTTTAAGGGGCTTAGAAAGCGGTGTTCAAGCGAGCCCATCACACCGTTCAGATTTAAATTCGAGAACTCACCTCCTCAGAGCCGCTATGGACGACTTGGTCTGGTCCTTCCACCCGGGCTCCAACACCTGGTCCTTGAGTCCCTGCATTGCAACGGCTGGCTATCCTTCCCAGTGCGAGCGGCGTCTCAATTTGTGAGGCGAGAGGCGCTGAGAAAGCTGTCGAGGCGCGGCGGAGAGGGACTGGCCTAGAGTATCTCGGATTTGTGGATTAGCTGAGCACATCCTATCTAAAGGGGGCCTCAGCCAATAGGAGTCGATAATGACGGTCAGATGTTATGTGCGTGTAACTACTACTGATAGTAGGCTAGGTCGAATCTAATCTAATTGTTGTCAAGTCGCGCCCAGTAAACGATGACAAAGCTGCCCATAGGCTTGGTTTGAGTCAAGTGCGAAATTGTAGCTCGTATATTTGAAACGAGCAAAGTATTGCAAAGCGAATAGAATAAGCTTAAAAGTTAGAATCGATCACTGACGGACCTTTTACCTGGAGTCGTGCCTTAAACCCTTTAATTTGACCTAATTGCTCTCGAAAAACGTATTTGTGCTAGTCAAGAATGCGCTGCAGTTCTTGGTCGCTGTCCGTTGATTGCTTGAACTCAGAAACAATTTGCCAGTCGAAGCCAATTCTTTCGAGTCAGTTTCTTCCCAGGAGGTTTGCGCCGTTCCCGCCAGCAACAATCACCGGTAGCTCAAACTCGTGATGCGTTGTCTGCACTGTTACAATACACTCACCATGGACTTTGATCCGGTCATTGGTGTAGCTCCACAGACAGACTTCGGATTTCCGAAGCTTTAATTCCAGCTTCCTGCTTGTGGCTTCGTTGATGATGGTTTGGCTAGCTCCGGTATAAATGTCAAAGGTCACTGGCGTGCTATTGACCTTCAGGGTGATGATGTAAGGCTTGCACTTTCTGGGAATTGCTTGATGCTCGTTGACGCTGCCAATGAAATCGTGACTGCTGTCGCTGTCTGAGCGTCCCTCTTCTTGGGCTCCACATGCGCCTTCAGTACCGACGTATTTGGCTTTCCCGAAGCGTATCCGCGGCGGAAGTCGAGAAGGTTTCCTGGTTGGTTGACTCTTCTCTGCCCCCTTAGTCCGACAGGCATCTTGGTGATGTCCGAACTTCTTGCACTTTGTGCACTGGTGAGTCCGGTGGGGACCTGCCGCCCAGTGAGACTGGCAGCCGCAACGGAAGCAGGCTCGATCACGAGGATTCAGTGTTTCGGCTACCTTCACGTGCTTGACGTCGTGACTTGGTAACCCTGCCTTGCTGATGACGTCTGTTCCTTTCTCCGCTGTCTCCATCATGACCGCAATCTTGAAGATGTTGCTCAGCGAGTCGTCGTCCTCTTCTTGGAGCAGGCGTCTCTGAATCTGCGAATTACGGAGCCGGTCACCAACTTGTCCCTCAGTGCTTCATCCAGGAATACACCGAACTAGCAATTCGTCGCCAATTTTCGCAGTTGCGCCAGATATTCGCTGATGCTCTCGCCCTCGTGCTGATTGCGTCGGTAGAAATTGAACCTTTCCACCACCTTCCAGGGCTTGGGGTTAAAATGCTCCCGGAGAGTCTTGATGATGTCAGCACAAGAGGTTGGGGTAGTTTGTTTTGGTGGGCTTAGCCGGTGGGGCCATCGGCCCCAGGGTTTGGTTATTATTTATTGCGGCTCTGGGTCTCGCTCCTGCCCTTTGTCCCGGTTTGTGCTGTTTGTGTTTTTCTGTTTTGGTGTGCTTGGAGAGTACAAGTGCAGGACTCGACGTATAAACAGCAATACTACGAGCGTAGTTATTGAATACAGCGAGAAAAGAAACACAAGAGCCTTAAGAAGAGCTTTGGAGAATTCAGAACCTGCACTGACCAACGAGCAAACCAATAGACGTGAGAACGGCGATTTGGCCACTGTACAACGAGCGAATCAATAAACGTAACGGCGATTTGGCCACTGGTAAGCCGCCTGCTGCTTGAGTTCGTTCTTTTCTGGGAGCTTGTTAGGCTGAGTTCTTGCCAGAGCGTCATAACGCCGGGAGATCATATAGCTTTTTGTAGTACTGTGCCGTCTACTCTATTATAGTGTGTACAACCTACAGTATCGAGACTAGAAGCACTCGAGAGTGTCACCACACCTCGAGCCGCAGCGTGAACTCTGAGTGTCACAACACCATAGGGATCGAACTATTATCGCAGAGCGTCGTCACGCCTGCTCTTATCCATAAAAGTACAGACAGAGCGTCACAACGCCTGTTATATCACGTATAATATATATTGTACTCGGGACTGGGCACCCAAACCAACCCGGGTTACGAAAATATTATTGTCGAATGCTAAAAGCTGGTATTTTTTAGATGCTTAAAAAAGTTTAAGTTAGCACAAGAATAACTGCTACATCAAGTGACAGTCACCAGCAAATTGCAGTATTTAGACTGCCTGGTAGTACTCAGGAGTCTTGACAGCTCGGCCACGCATAGTCCGATACGGCCCATCTCGCTGCACGGGGGCCGGCTGCACGGAGGCCGGCTGCACGGAGGCCGGCTGACAATCTCCCTGATCGTCCTCTTCGCTGCTCTGTTGGAAATCACCGACTGTCACACCAATCCTCCGAGGCCTGATGAAGCGACGGTTCCGTCTGAGCAACTGTCCAGTCTCAGTTCGAACCCAGTACGACCTTGGGAGTTCTCGCACTCGCTATCAATCTCAGCTGCCACCCACTCGCACCGAACGAGTTGTAACCACACCAGATACCCAGCTGCTAGTTTCTGCAACGGTCGAGCTCCGCGATTGTACAGCTGCGCTGCTCTAATGCGCTCTTTTTCAAAAGCCTCAATGCAAGAGTGAAAATGAATTTCCTTTGGCCACAAGTCCTTGACAGTCGCTGGCAGGTCACAGCGAAGCTTACGGCCGAATGCCATCTCCGCCTGGCTTGGAAAGCCGCTGCAGACCGGAGTGTTGCGGTAGTGAAACAGTGCCAACTCCAGACTTTGGCCTGTCTCGGAGCATTTCTTCAACATGTTTTTCGCTGTCTGTACGTAGCGCTCGGCTCTCCCATTCGACTGCGGGTACGTTGGACTCGAGGTGAGGTGCTCCACCTTGAATTCAGCCATTGTCTGTCGAAACTCGCGAGCAGAAAACTGCGGGCCTCCATCACTGACTGGCTTCTCTGGCACTCCAAAGCTTTGAAAATGATCCCGTATCACATTCGCCACAGCCAAGCTTGTGGTTGATCTCATCCGTGTGACACTGATCCAGCGGCTGTGGGAGTCAACGTACACCAAGTAGGATCCACCAGTGAACTCATAGGTCCGTCGAACAAATTTGAAACGGAAAATCCGGCATATTCACAGATATCAGCGTTTCTTTGGACTGAGTCCTCATATTCCGCTAGCACGACTCACGTTCACTAACGACCTGCTCTACGCAGTTCTGCATTCCTGGCCAGTAGAAATAGTCCTTGGCCTTCAAGTCTATTTTCACGATGCCAGGGTGCCCCGCATGTAGAATTTTGAGCACTGATTTCCGGGCGTGGCCGTTTGGGACATGAATACGGTTCTTCAGGCATAGAAGACCAGAGGCGTACATCAAGTCATTTCGGATATCCCAAAAAGGCTTCAGATCTTCTGCCAACTTCGACCGATGCTCTGGCCAACCCTCCTGGATGACAGTACTCAACCGCTCACTAGTCGCATCTTCTGCTGTCGCAGTCTTTATCATCTGCAAGATTTCTCGATCACCACTAAAGCAGCGTTCCACCGATAAAACTTGACCGTCAAGCGCAGTCTCAAGCTGAATAGTGAGAAGATCAGCTGCACCGTGAGCTCGACTTAAAGTGTCGGCTACATAAAGGTCTTGAGGGCGTGTACTTCACGCGGATGTCATAAGGCTGCAACTGAAGCAGGAGTCGCTGAATTCGAGGAGTAGTTTCGCACAAAGCCTTTTTAAAGATCGATTCAAGTGGCTTGTGATCGCTTTGCACTCGCACCGCACGACCCCAGATATAACGATGGATTTTTTGCAACCATCGACGATGGCCAAAAGCTCTTTCTCAATCTGCGCGTACGCGCGCTGAGCACTTGTCATAGCCGAGGACGCGTATTCGACGGGGCGATCCTCTTGAAGCAGCACTGCGCCGATGCCACTCTTGCTTGCCTTAACTGAGACTGTGACAGGCTTGTTGGTGTCAAACGTGGCTAACAATCGGCTTGAGCATAGTTTTGCGACGATCTCATCATACGCTTGGTCGTGTTGATCCACCAGCTCCATATAACCTCTTTCTTGAGCAGGTGTCTCAGTGGCTCTGCAGTGGCAGACAAGTGTGGGCAGAATCTGGCCAAGTACGTGACGCAGCCAAGAAACCGCCTCAGCTGTTCTTTCTTTGCTGTCACGCCTTCAAGAGAATCGGGTCTTGCCATCTCTTTGATCGCTTTAACCTTCTGGGATCAGCCCTCAGTCCATCTGGTCCGAGAATGTCCCCTAGATAGTTTAGCTCTGGGACTCCAACTTTCACCTTGCTGGGATTCAGCGTCACGTTTGCACGCTTGCACTGATCCATTAGCTGGTGCACCGCCGTATCGTGCTCCTCGATTGTGCGTCCCACACAATAATATCATCGAAGAAGTTTTTTGCGTTTTCCACATGGCTGGTAACATTTCTTCCATGCGTTTCTGAAACACTTCTGGGATCAAAGATAGGCCATACGGCACACGTTTCCACCTGTATCGACCAAACGGAGTGTGGAAAGTGGTAAGAAACGAACTCTTCTCATCTAGCTTAAGCTGGTGAAAGCTCTCGTTTGCGTCGAGTGTGCTAAATACAACGGCTTCAGCAGTTGCCATGCGGACCTCCTCAGCTGTTGGGATTGGGTGATACTCGCGCACAATGAACTGATTCAAATATGTCGGATCCAGGCAAGACGCTGTAATAAATACAATTAAATAAATAGCATGCACGATAAGCAATAGTTTAGGCCCTAGACAAACCTATTTTTGGAGCGTTCAGAGATTTTAAAACTATTGGCCTACTTGCCTATCGCCGGTCGGCGAGTTCTACCAATCTTTCTCCAATAGTCGCAGTACGGTACAAGAAAAGGAAGAACACAGGTGAACACGATCCGAATAGATTTAGAGAGTGATAATCCTAGTAAGAATAGCTAATGAGTAATGGACTCAGACGATTTAATTAAATGACTTCAAGTTGGTTAAAATCCTTACTACAATTTTGCAACGCAATTAAATTTCGAGCACCGATAATGAACAATAACGATGATAATAATTAATTAAATAGATAACGCACTGGCGAGTGGATCTCAGCTTGAAGAAGAAAAACCGAACAGGACCACGGAGAAGATTCCTAAACACTGGCCTAACCCAGAACCTACTCTCGAACGAGAGCCCTGACGAATCGACTGTTCAGCGGAGCACTGACTAAGTTCTATCAGCGCTGCCCTTCAGTGTGACACTGAGGCCCTCGGGGTCGAGGCCACGTACTTGATCAAATCCGCCAGTCTCTATCTAGACCACGCTTAATAGCGACGACTTCAGACACTGATTGCCGAGACGTTACGCTACAAGACTGAAGCGGTCGGGCAGGGAGTGAAACACGGACCGGGGTGACGAAATCGAGCGCCTCAAAGCGCGAAACCAAAATAGGGCAAAACGGCCGGGAAGTTGGAACAAAACCAAGGGCAAAAAAACAGAAGTGAGATCCGACCGCCAAACACACTTTCATATATAATCATTTTCAGACCCCTCAAACCCCCCTCAAGCCGGGTGGTGGTCGTCTGGCCGGCGCTCGCTAAGCTGAGTTGCACTGTGCCCGCGGCGCCGGGTAGAGTTGGATTTTGCCGTGTGCCAGGGTCCAGACCGATCTTGATTGGCTGGCCGCGCAAAGCTGGGGTTTGCAGAAACTTCAACCCTCCACTGAGTCACATTTGGTGTCTGACTTCTAACCTGTTTACGCAAAAATTTAGACTCTAACTAACAAGAAAAAGCACATCAGACCGCGTGACTAAATTAAAGAAAAATAATTATTATTAACAACAATATAGAAACCAGCTAATAGAATACACAAAAGATGCTCACACTACAACGCATCGAGCCGTCCCTCTTTTAAACAATGGTGACGTTTGACACCCACTGAGTTGGTTCATCAACCTGGACAATGATTCCTTCTTTTTCGAGACGCTCTAGCTCGCACTTAAGCGGCTGATAGGCAGCAAATGGGACCTTCCGTGATGGCTGGACTTTTGGGACGGCATTTTCAGTCAACTGAATGCTTTACTGCTGTTTCATGCACCCAACACCCTTGAAAACGGTTGGATAGTCTGTAAAAAGTTAACTCGTAGTGATCTGAGACTTCTCTACTTGGTCAGGCTAGGTTGGCTCTTGTCTATGGCAAAAAGCTACTTGATGTGTTTTAGCTCGTGGAGCGCTGACCTCCAGCCTATTATTGGGTTGGAGTTTTCTCCGACAACTACGAACTGCAGCCTTTTGTTTTTCTGGCATGGTGAAGACACAGTCAGGTTATGTCAGTTCAACAACATCTAGCTGCTGTCTGTTTTATGTAGTGAGCGTCCATGTGGTGGGCTCGATTTTAGCCGATGGAGAAAAACGGGTTAGGCTGCGCAGTGGAATTACATTTACATCTGCTCCCGTGTCGACTATAAACTGAAGGGCTTTACCCGAATCTTCTGTTGACAGACTCACCATCATTGTTGAGTGGCCATGCAGAGGCTCAGCTTCCGGTGTCTCTACTGTGATTACTGTCGCTGGGTCTGGTTCTTGATCAAAGCCTGGCTTGTCATATTGATTTTTGTCTTTGAGTTCGTTGACCCTCTTGGAAGACCGGTACGCTGACGCAAAGGGATTTCAGTCGTCCACCGCCGCTGCACTTCTTTCCGTAGGCCGGGCACTTCCTCCGCTCGTGTTGCATAGAGCAGTAGCCACAGCTAGGCCTTGAAGTTGGACCTGAGGATCTAGCTGGTGCCTTGGTTCGGCCTTGGAGAGCGTCAACAGACACAGGAGGGGTGCTCGGCTGCCGTGAGCTATGGTCAGAGAACTCGCCTGTCGCTTTGACGTCTCTGAAGCCCTACCCATTTGAATAGCGCGGTTGAGAGTCAGGTTCGTCTCTCTCAGAAGTCTCTCTTTCAGTGCCGGATCGCTGACACCTACCATCGCTTACTAGTTGCAATTGCCGGAACGTAATTGCACCTAGTAACGAGCTGTCGAAGGAACTGATCGAAGTCCTCAGACTCAGCCTTAGTTCTGATTCTCAACAGGTAGCGATCGAAAGTTTCGTTGCAAAGCGGCTCGCAGTAGTCCTTGAATTGCTTGATTACGTCGTCGTAAGTATTCACCTCCTCTGCGTGAAATGTTGAATACACTTCTTGGCCTTCTGCTCCAAGTGCAGATAGCAGTATTGCGATGTTAACCTCCTCGCTTTCGTCTGTCTTATTTATAGCCTTCATATAAAATTCCATCGCTTTGCTCCATCTTCTCCAATTGTCTGCTCGATTGGTATCGAAAACCATCGGCTCTGGAGGCCTCAGTCCTTCCATTGCTTTGGTAGTAGAAAATAGAAAGTACTTTTATGCTTGCGACGCCATGTTACTCGTAGATTATTGACAAGAGTCAGTGTGTAAGGTTAGTCAAGAACACTCATGGCTCAAACTAAACGTACACAAAGCCAATGCGCATAAATGAAGCATTTTAGCATTATTGAATGAATGGATTGAGCTCTCACTAAAACCAATCACCCGATACACTACTAATACACAATGCAATACACAACAGGCGGTGGTCCGTTCGTAGTGTAAACCGCTTGCCGAGAAGAAATTGGCGGGCCCTCTACATCGCCCACACAATCGCAAGAGCCTCCCGCTCCATGTTGGAATAACGCGCCTCCGCCTGCGTCAATCGCCGGCTGAAGTATATGGCAGGGTGCCCTTCTTGAGTGAGCACGGCGGCCACGCCTTTTCACTGGCGTCTGTCGTTAGTAACGTTTCTTTGGCTCGGTCATAGGGCTGGATGATCGGGCCGGAGCTTAGCAGCTTCTTCAGCTGGTGGAAGGCCGCTTCTTTCGCAGCTCCACATTCAAACTCCGCTCCCTTCTTGCGCAGCTGGTTCAAATGTTCGACAACGTGCGCAAAGTTGTTGACAAACCTTCCAAAGAAATTGCAGAGACCAAGGAAGGAGTCTAACTGGCGACGGTCGCGTGGCGCAGAGATCTCCATGATTTTGCTGACCAGGCCGGGGTCTGGCGATATTCCGTCTGCGCTGATTTTGTAGCCCAGGAACTTGACTGTCTTGGTCCCCAGGTTGGATTTGGCGAGATTTATATTCATGCCGGCTGCCTGCAGGGTCTTGATCACTTCATCAACTTTGTCTTTGAGACCTTCGGCAGATTGACCTCCGATCAGGATGTCGTCTTGATAAATAACCTTGCCGCTCACGTGCTCGAGGGTGGTTTCCATAGCCTTTTGAAAGATGGCGGATGCTGACTTGAGGCCGGGCACTAGTCGGGTGTAGCGAAAAAGCCCTAATGGAGTTGCAATCGTGGTGATCTCCCTGCTCTTCTCCTCGAGCTCGATCTGTAAGTAGGCGTCAGATAGGTCGAGGGTGGCAAAGTCAGTCAAACGAGAAGATCGTTTCAACGATTGGCATGGGGTAGGTGTCTCCGCACACCTGACGGTTCACCCCCGCCTTATAGTCAGCGCAAATTCTGACATTTCCATTAAATTTTAGGCGGCAGACGATCGGAGACGCCAACTTGCTGCCACCCTCCGTCACCGGCTCAATGATGCACTCCGGCACAATACGCTTCAACTCCTGATTGACGCGGTCGCGCAGGTGCAGCGGCACTGCTCTGGCCGCGCAGTAGAGAGGCTTGGCACCTTCGATCAGCTTAATCCTGGCCTTTCAGATAATTGAGGTGTTGCACCGCGGAACCTTGAGCACTGGCTGCCTGTCTGGGGCTCCAATCCAGATTGTCAAGACCCGGCAGTGGATGTGACTTGCACGCCGCTGTGACCACCAAGTCGACTAGTCGACTGTGTGGAACTTTTCTAGGTTTTCCACGTGACAGTGAACTTTCCCAGGGTTTTTATGATCGATCCGTCGAACTGTCTCAGAATTCGCTTGGATTTCCTCAGTACTGGGTGGGCATCCGAGTGCCTCCCAGTGGCCCCGTGGAATGAGGCTCACATCGGCGCCCGTGTCTAACTGCATTTTCAATTCCTTTTCGTTGATTTTGACTTGCCAGAAGATGCCATTTCGCTCTCTGCGCTTTGGTCTAATAACAAAAACGTTTGCGGTGTCTCGCTACATCTCGGCGGCTTCACTCTCCTCCCAGGTCTTCAAATGCACGGTGCGAGACCTGCACACAGCTGCAAAGTGGTTCTTTTTGTTGCAGGCGGTGCACCGCTTGCCGAACGCGGGGCATGCGCCTTGCTGGTGCAATATTGGTGTTGTGTCGTGACAAGGGCCTAATAGTCTGACGTCTTTCTTCCTCAAACTGATGGAACGGCTGGTGCTCTGGCGCCTCCTCCTCGTAGAGCTGAGGAACTCCCGCTCTCTCCCAATCAGCACGCATTTCGTTCGGGACGCTCCATCGAAAGTGCGCTGTACGCCATTGTCGACAAGCTGGAGCGCGCCGTGCTTGGCAGTGATACGCGCTGTCACTTTTCCTCGAAATTGATGGTGCTTTCAATAATGTGTTTTTTGAAGCCTTCAAGTGGGTTCTGGAATCCCGGGGCACGCACGAGCACCTTACCCGCTGGATCATGTACATGGTCTCCCACCTCACACCTCCTGGGACACTCCCGCTCCGTGGAAGTTCAGAAAGGCGGACCGCAAGGTGGAGTCCTCAGCCCGATTCTCTGGAATTTAGTCATGGACGAGCTGCTTGCAGCCCACATCCGGACCCAGTTCAGAAGGTCGGCTATGCAGACGATGTTACCGCCACTGTGGCTGGACATCACCCGCAGTCCTCAGGGACCTCCTTCAAGCCTTCATCCATCGTGCCGAGCTGCGGTCTCAGGTTCTCTGAGTCTAAAACCGTGGCAATCATGTTCATTAGCCGCCGAAACTGGAGGATTAAACCGCTCTCCCTCTATGGCAAACCCATTGCCATGAAGAAGCAAACCAGATGTCTGGGCGTCACCCTCGACCACAGGTTGAGCTGGACCCCGCACGTCCAGATCAAAGCCCGCAAAGCTCTCGCGACTCTCGCACAGATCCGCAGAGCTTTATGCGCTACCTGAGGCCTCACCCCCGCCGCCTCTGGTGGATTTACACAGCAATTGTTAGACCGGCCATCTACTTCGCCGGCTTCATTTGGAACAGTGCCCTAGAGGGGAAAGGGGTTCTTGAGTTTCTAAATAGGGTTCAAGGCCGCGCTTTTCGAGCTATCATGAGCGCGGCTCCCTCCAAGCCCTTCACTGGCATGAACTCCTTCTTGGACATTCCCCCCTTGACCTCTTGTTAGAGGGGAGGCAATGAAAACCACCCGCCGTCTGCTTAACACGGGTGTCCCAATCCAGAAGCAGTTCGCCTTCAAAAAGCGGAACCTTCGGCCGCATGGCGACCTCAGCCTGCGAGACCTGGGAGCAGCGAGAGGCCTGCTGACCCTCTCGGACGGAATCCCGTTCACGCTCTGCCCTCCGCTCAAATCAAAACCAGCATTCCACCACGTCATGAAGCAAGAGACAACTGGAAACCCCATGAAATCCACTGCTTCACTGACGGGTCCCAAATCAACTCCGGCTCTGGCTGCGGCTACTGCATCGTGTCTGGAGGGAGAACTGTGGCGAACTTCTCCCAACATACCGGCACCTGCTTTGCCGTCTTCCAGAACGATCAGCTCCTGCGCCATGGAGTTGTACAATCAGAGCGTCTGGGAGAAGGAGATTACCCTCCACTCGGACAGTCAAGCGGCGATTCACGCCCTTGAGCGCACCACCACCTGCTCGCGTACAGTCCTCGACTGCATCGGGCAGCTCAACCGCTTAGGCGCCTCTAACAATTGGTGTCCCTAAGGTGGATCCCTGGGCACTCGGGCCACCCCGGCAACGAGCTGGCTGATCGCCTGGCCAAGGCTGGCTCGACCGGTTCTTTTACTGGTCCCCTGCCCGTGGCCCCCACCCCCATCGCCGTTGTCATCACTCGGATCAACCAGTGGATGACTTCAAATCACAGGGAGAGGTGGGCTAACGCCCCCGACTGCCGGCATTCCTGCGCGACTGTCCCATGTCCTTCCTCCGCCCTGCGCAGGGCCCTGCTTGGACTCAACCGCAGGGACATCAGGGCGGTGACCATGGCCCTCTCGGGTCATGGCTGTTTTGCCAGGCATCGCCACCTCCAGGGCAAAATCCGCAGTGAGGAATGCCCCTTCTGCCTCTCCGGTGTCGAGAATGCGGAGCACTTTATCTGTGAATGTCCCGCCTTTACATTCACAGACAAGCTCCGGGACAAGCTCACTTACATCGGCCCAAACCCAGACATCTCCGACGTTTTCAGGCCCGAGAATCTCTGCCAGCTCGTCCGCTACCTAAGGGCTACCAGGCGAGCGACAATCCACCTCCTGGACTCTCCTGAGGGGGACCCCGCTGCGGACACCGGCGCCACCGGAACTCCCTTCGTGACACCGCAGCACTAGCTGCCCGTGGTCGCCAGGGGTTAGCGAAATGGGCGGCAACGCCTCCTCGCTGTTTCCGGATGCACAGAGCCCCCTGCAGCTAAGTCAAGAATTAAGTCAAGTCGTGACAAGGAGCCCTTAACAGGGCCGTTTTACTAAAGCACAACAACCGGTCGCTGTAACACCTGTTCTACATCGCGAAGCACGGCGACAAAATCGCAGGTCGAGACCTCATGAATAAGCTCGGTTTCCATGTTAGCCTCTCCGAGGACGTCAGCGAGGTGAACAGCGTCGTGGAGCAGCTGGAGGTGCGGTTCCCAGCGGCCTTTAGCGACCAGATCGGCTGCTGCAGCGGAGCCGTGCACAGGCCCGTCGTCGACTTCTCCGCGCCGCCAGTGCGCCAGCCTCTGCGTCGTCGACAGCTGGCCAAGCAGCAGCTGGTGGAGGCTGAGCTCGACAAGCTGGAGACGGCTGGCATCATCAAGCGAATCGACTCGAGTCGCTGGGTGTCAAAGCTGGTGACCATCACCAAAAATGACGGCAGCATCCGGGTCTGCGTCGACATCCGAGAGCCCAACAAGGCGGTGAAATGCGATCAACACCCGATGCCCCAACTGGACGACATTACTGCCAAGATCAAGGGAGCCAAAGGACAGATCTTCAGCAAGGTGGACCTGAAGGCCCGGCTACATGCAGATGGAGCTGCATGAGTCGTCGCGCGACCTGACAGCCTTCATCACGCACAATGGCCTATACAGGTACTGACAAGTGCCGTTCGGTTTGACGTCAGCGCCTGCGGCGTTCCAGTGCATGCTCGACGATCTAGTGGCTGACATGGACGGCGTGGAGCACATTCTCGACGACTTCATCATCTTCGGCGCCACCACGACGGAGCACGACCACTGTTTGGAGGCTCTACTGCGGCGACTCAGTGACAGGGGTTTGACGGTGAACAAGCAAAAATACCGCAGATCTAATTCTTTGGCTTCATAGTTTCCTACGACGGGTTCCGTGTTGGCGATTTGCGTACGCGCGCGTTCGAAGAGATCGTCTGCGGGCAAGGGGGCCAGGGGCCGTCGGCCTGAGTCCAAGGGCCGCGGTAGATGGTCATGAGGCCAGCGCACACAGGCTGCAGATGCCAGCCACATGGGTGAAGTAGTTCGAAGAGCAATAGTCGAAGATGGATCCCATGTAGGCGGTGTAAGCGGCTCGGAGGGTAGCTCTATTAGCTCTGAAGTGTTTGCCTGCGATGGCCAGCAGGCAGTTGCGGCAATTTGCCATCTTGAATTCGACCGAGTCGACGTGGCTGGAGAAGGTCAACTAATCATCGAACTTGAGGCCCAAGAAGGTAGGTTCAGCTTCGTAACGTAGGGCTCATTCTCGATGCAGATCACAGGACGCACTTTACCGCCGCACTCCGCTGGATTGAGTGTAGAATAGATAATAGAAAAGACGCATAGGGTTACAGAATCCTAGCGCGCACGCGTTTGCGAAACAGCATAGAGGGGTAGAATGCAGTGCCACTCGGGGTCTGGTCAGGGTCGCTGAGGTCGTCAGTCAGAGTCTGGATCAGCGTGGCAGCACGGCCTTGGCAGCGTCGAAGCCGTTCCCGCGGTGGGTGAAGCAGCGCCATCGCGAGAGGGTTGGCTTCACGGCGACCGTGCCGTCGCAGAACGTGGCCGGCGAGGGTTTGTCGCCACCGCCGCAGGATAACGCGGAGAGGCGGAAGGCCGGTGCGCCGGCGAGATCGCGGTTTGAGATGGTCTCGGGGAATTGGATGCCTTGTGTGTAGCGGAATAAGCGCCTGGTTGATGTCGTTTAGCGCGTTTTCCCGGGTGGTGGTCACCGGTACGTCTTCCAGTCCGTAGAGCAGGATCAGTTCGACTGTGGGCACGGAAAAGCTTGATCTTGAGGGCGTCAGGCACTGCGTAGCTGAATATAGGGCTGATCTTGACTGCAGAACGCCAGGCTTGTCTATCCGGTCCGTGATGATATCTTCAGGATTCAAGATCAGCGCGGCCAGGTAGCGGAAGTCTTGACAGGTTGAGATCGTTTCGCCGCTCGGCAGGCTCAGTTCGGGCGCGGTGCTGGTGCCGATGTGCATCACTTCGGTTTTGAGTGTGAAGGTGGTGAAGATGCACTTATGGGTGCTCAAATGGACTTTCCAGCGTTTGGTCCAGCTAACAATGGCGTCTAGGGCCGGCTGGGCGCGGTCCGCGCACTCTTGCAGGCTTCTGCCAGTGCTCAGGATTGCCGTGTCGTCAGCGAAGAGAGAACGGAGCACCCTGTCATCGAGGCCGTCGTCGATGTCATTGACATAAATCAGCCAGGGAGAGGTGCGAGAACCGATCCTTGAGGGAGACCGTCCGTAAAGACTCTTCAGTTGGAGCAGGTGCCATCCCAGCGGACTCTGGCGCGGCAGTCTGAGAGTAAATTCTTAATGAAGCGGATAACATGCTCCGGGATGCCAAGGCTGGCCATTTTAGCGTACAAGCCAGGTTGCCAGACTCGGTCATGGGCCTTGGTGAAGTCCAGGAGAATCAAGTTCGGGCTTGCCTTGCTCAAGGGCGTCGAAGATAGCCTGGTTAATGCGGGTCAGTTGGTCGATCGTGGAGTGGCCCTTGCGGAAACCGGCCTGGTTTTTGTTAAAGAGGTTGCGCGATTCAAGCCAGTGGAACAGGCGGTTCTGGAGAATGCACTCGGCCAATTTGGCAATGCAGCTGAGCAGCGATATAGGTCTGTACGAATCAGGCTGCCCTGGGTCTTTCTCTTTCTTATGAATAGCGATGAATTCGGCACGCCTCCAAGCGTCAGGAGTGGTCCAGTTCAACCAGTAGTTGATGAGTTCAAGGAGGCGGCTTTTTCCGAGCGGGGAGGCTTGACGTACGAGTAGAAGTTCATTGCAGATGCCGTCCGGGCCCGGGGCCTCTTGGATGATGGAGCGGTCCTCGGTCTTCTTGTTCTTGGCAAATCTGGAGACCTCGACATAGGCGCTCTTCAGAAGAGCTCCGCTTTCTCTCAGCTATAACCGCGAGTGGATTGGACGGAGGAATGTTGCCGTGGGCCGGTCGTTCGAAGGCTGCAGCCGGCTTAGAGCTGGGGGATGCGCCCATCGAAGCGTTTGATCAGCCTCCACATATCACCATCAGGTCTCATCGTTCTGAGCCGCTCTCAGAAGTCAAGCTTCTTTTCCTCTTTGATGACACGGGCGGCCTCCTGTTTTAGGTCAGAGTACCGACGGATATTTTCAGGGTCATCAGGGCGCTCGATGAGGAGGAGGCGGCTTTCTTCACGACTGTCGGCTGCCTTCTGACAGCGTTCATTCCAGAAGGGCTGTCGCTTTCTGGGGCCGTTACCGAAAGGGTTAGGGTTAGGGTTAGGGTGGCCGGGCCGGACGCACCGGTTAGAGCCCTGGTGATGAGGGGATTGCTTTTTCCTGTGTTAGTCTATCGAGACACCACAATTGGCACTTTGCCTTGCTGGTGTTCTTCGGTGGTCTGGTGTCCGGCGCTGGCTGTGGGGGCGTGCCGCACCGTCCTGCATAGGCGATTCTGGCCTCGGTGGTGGCAGCAGTCCCAGTGCTGCTGTTGTAGCAGCGGATTTGTTCCAGTTGCTCAAGCGTTTGCAGCACTTCGTTCAGCAGCATGTCGGTAGCTTGCATTCTCTCCAACAGTCTATGCTTGTGGTCCACAGAGGCGAGTCCGTCCACGAGCCGCATGGTGATGAGCTCGTCCTCGCTTGATAGTTTCGTCTCGAGCTTCTCAGCGCTACACGTAGCCGCCGCTGCACAGAGTCGACGGTAGTAGGAGGCGACAATTTCGCTTGGGTCCTGCCTGAGAGCAAGGAATTTCGCTTGTTCGGCAATATCAAGGCGATTTGTGGGCCGGATTATCTCCTTAATGATGTCACGGATTTGTGCAAATGTTTTTTCTCCAGGCTGGCCGGGGCAGCCATGAGGGAGTGTTCTCAGTGCCTTGAGACCTGCCCTGGCAAGGAATAGGTCAGTGATTTGCCGATCTTCTTTCGTGTCCGTCAGTTTCTTGGTTCCTGCGACGGCTGCAAAGCTGAGCAGCCAGGCTTTAGCTGTGTCTAGGTCAGCCAAGTTTAGTTCGGAGTTGCTTGCTTGCGACGCCATTGTCAAGTCGCGCCCAGTAAACGAGGACAAGGCTGCCCGCAGGCTTGGTTTGAGTCAAGTGCGAAATTATATATTTGAACGAGCGAAGTATTGCAAAGCTTGTGCGATAGGTTTACTGACCATAGTGCGATACCGATCAAAATATATAGGCTTAAAACTTAGAATCGATCACTGACGGACTGAATATTGTTATGCCAAGGGAGAGAGGAATGTACACAGCGCCGCGTAATGCATCGGTTTGCGCGAGCCTGCGAGGGCTAACCGCCTTTAGTGCAAGGGGGGGGGGCTGTTTGGGTGTTGGCTGTCTGGTGATGGGTGGGTGCTTTGTACATGCGTGTGCCTATTTAGGTCGCCACCTAAAGCCTGGTTCACATTTCCGCAAATAGCTGACGCTCACAGCTAATAGCTGATTTTCAGAAATCTACTAGCTCAGCGCGACCACTACTAGCGGGTGCTACTATCGGCCTCAAATAGATGCATCGCCATGCAGTTCAATTTAACCCGCGAAGATAATAGGCAATATTTGACCCTTGGCCACTGTTACGAGTATATAAATAATTCAGTCTAGTGCTAGCCCTATCTGTGCTTCGGACAGGGCGTTTTCAATCTAAGAAATCTTGACCAGAAAGCCGTGACCAGCTTTCAGATTTCAAACATGCTTTCACGAGCCAAGAAGCTACTGCTATTGGCAATCGTAACGATACTGCAACATCGTAGGCTGATCAGGCAAGGCCGCCGCCCTAGGCGATGGTGGCGGAGACCGAGTCATCAACGAAGAGAAGAGCTTGGC
The DNA here is from genome assembly GCA_002269645.1 of Macrostomum lignano. Lineage (NCBI taxonomy): Eukaryota > Metazoa > Platyhelminthes > Macrostomidae > Macrostomum > Macrostomum lignano. The sequence goes on along the minus strand of NIVC01001644.1, from coordinate 12,515 downwards.
GAGTTTGCCGGATTGATCCCACATCTGCGAGATAGAGAATCGGAGATGAACTTCAAGTATATGCGCATGCGCCCGGCTCGGTTTGAGCATCTGCTTTCACTGGTTGCAACCAAACTCTCCAGGCCATGTGCAAGAAGAGAGGCCGTTCCGGCAGAGGAGAAGCTAATGATGTTCTGGAGGTTCATATTTTGTTATACGAGCTCGTATTTTTGGGAGTTTTACTAATTTAATTGTACATGTATTTTTTTTTATTTAATGTACATGAGCCAACCCCCCTCTCTCTCTGCTAGCCTCACCCCCACGTAAAATATTAATTAAAAGGGCGTGATTTTGGTAAGCGTGCTTTTTGCTAAGTGGTTGTTTGTTTTGTTTGCCTGCGCGAGAACGCGAGGTATTGAAAGGCTACAAACATCCAATTTTCGCCTACTTAATTATTTTTCGGTTTTTTGAAGAGTTAGTCGATTTAACAAATGATGACGCTTTGCTACCTGGCTTCGGGTTGCAGCCAAGCCGACTTGTCGTTTCGATTTGGCCGAGGACGCTCTACTGTGTCAGGGGTCGTGTTCGAGACTGCGATTGCCATCTACGACAAGCTGGCGTCAACATATCTAAAGTTTCCTGCATCTGCAGAAGAATGGAAAGCAATCGCTGGTGGATTCTGGGAAAAGTGGCATTTTCCGAACTGCCTCGGTGCAATTGACGGCAAGCATTTCAAGGTTCATTGTCCAAGAAACACCGGCTCCCAGTACTTCAATTACAAGCAACAGTTCAGCTCACTGGTACTCGCCATGTGCGACAGTAACTACATCTTCACGTACATAGAGAGTGGCAGCGCAGGGAGAGAAGGAGACGCTGGAGTCTTCTCACGTTCAGCCTTGTACGCTGGATTGGAGTCTGGATCGGTGAAAGTCCCGGAGCCTTCCTGCATTTCTGGCAGCAGCCTCGTCATGCCATTTGCAATTGTCGGTGATGAGGCTTTCCCGCTGAAGAATTATCTCATGCGCCCATTCCCTGCGCGCGGCGGAATGGTACCATTGGACTACAAGACGCAAGTGTTCAACTACCGGCTGTCTCGAGCAAGACGCACAATTGAGAATGCGTTTGGAATCCTGGTGACTCGCTGGCGACTCTTCCTGCGGCCTGTCATAGCGAGAATCGATCACGTTGAGGCCTTTATTCGGTGCGCATTCGTACTGCATAACTTCATGCGAATAGAGGACGAGGCCAACATTACAGCAGCTCGGTCCTACATGCCACCTGGAAGTGTTGACCAGGAACTGCCCACCGGCCAGGTACAGGAGGGTTCATGGAGATCCACCGTGACAGGCAGCGGCGGGGTAATGCCAGCCCGGAATCTGGGTGGAAATCGAAGCAGCGCCTCCGCTCGGGAGCAACAGATGCTGCTGAGGGACTTCTTCGTCAGCCCCAATGGTGCCATTCCATGGCAGAGCGCAATGATACATGTAACCTACTGATGATAATCGATAATACTGTTGATGAATCATTAATTTATTCCGCATGTTTATTTCGCATACAGAACGTGAATTTATGAGCTAATTTTGTGGAAATTTCAAACAAGGCGGCGAGAAAGTACAATGCTGCAGCAGAAAGTAATCCAAACTCGTAAATAAATTGACAAGACTGTGGAGACAATATTTTCAACATATTAATTTATGATTTCATTATATTTTCTGTCTCTCTCGATCTCTGCACTTGCTCTCTGACACGCACAATGCAATCTGGTCATGAAAAAAAGGAAAAAAGATTTGCTTCCAGTTTGCAAAATATTGCACTCTATCGCTTTTATCTCACGCACTTCTAGGAGTCATTGGGAGGTGTGACCGTGGATATGATGGAGCCGAGCATGTCGTCGAAGGAAACTGATCCAGCAGCGGCATCAGCGGCAGGCTCAGTTCGGATGGCAACGCTTCGGGGCAGGCCGTGGAGTTGGATTGTGAACAACTCGCTCCGCAGGTGCGCCATGGCATAGTCGCGCTCAATTTGCGTTGGAAGCCGACGGATGGCCTGTCCAATTGCTTGGCCAAAGGAGGCATATTCGTCCTCATCTTTTGTCAGTTGCTGAGTCAACTGGCTGAGGGCAGTATCCAGCTTTGATGCTTCTGCTTTTGATGCAGTTGCCTTTCTGGCCTTCTTTGGCGCACTTTCCGCAAACTCTCGCATTGACGCCTCACTGGGGTCAGTTGTTGCAGCCTGTGCCTCTGCTCGACTGGACTGTTGCGCCTCATCATTGACCGAGGTTGCCTGCTGAGAGGGTCCAGCAGATCCCACAGCTACAAGTTCTGGTGTGGGCGGAGGCACATTTGAGGTAGTATCGCCAATGTAGTCACAGTTGTCCAGGAAGTTCATGCGACTGTATATTCCCAACCGCCTGGGAGTAGGCTTGACCGCACTCCCACTCGGAAGCTTGCTTCCACGCCGGAAAACAAAGTAGTCACGCTTTAGACCTTGAAACCGCTTGAGGCACCAAGTTGCATCCTTGCCCAAAGTCTCAGCGATCTGATTCCATGCGCTGGTTTTCGCCTGCTGATCCTTGAATTTTCGGCTTGAGATGTTGTAGACAACTTCATGTTTGGCAACTTCATCTATCAGAGTTGCATCCAACTCCGGAGTCTCGTGTGACAAGTCGGACATTTCCAGGTATCAAGTTGTGTGGAGTTTGGGGTGAAGAATAGAGCATGGTTCTATTCGTTTCATATAGCCTCCAGCTGTGCTCCTGTCTGGTTGCGCAAGAAATTGTCTGTACTCATTGTACAGTGAGCAGTGAGCAATGACACAATCGTTTAAATTTACTGTACGCCTACCCCTGCCATCCATGCTGCAAAAGCGGACAACTCAAAGCAAGGAGTTGTGAGTGTTTATGTGAATGGGGTTCATTTCGGTTTCGTTTGCCATGCATAAAATTGAAAGTTATATTGTCCTTTCTAGTTCTAATGAATAGAACCAAATAAAATCACTATTAGAGTCCGCCAGGAGCGGCGGACTTTCGGATAGTAGAGCTGCGCACGGATAGTAGCGTTCGCAATCAGCTGGTAGCGGCGGCGAACAGCTATTAGTTTGAAGCACGGAGCTATTTGCGGAAATGTGAACCAGGCTTTAGGCTGGTTGCCTAGTTAAAGTTACTCGTAATTGAGCTCAGGTAATCAGTGGCAGTGCAGTGCACCCACACAGGCCCGCACCTCAATTGTAAGGGAGGTGAACTGTTTCAATCGCCTTCTGACATTGCACCGTTTGTTGTGAGTGGCGCTGTTATTTCCCAGGCGATATTGGGCAGGCTTGGGACAAATATTCAGTTACCGTTAGATTGACCGGTCATTACCACTCTTGCATAGTATTCTGAGCTACAGTATAAGAATTTCAAATTTTGGTTGTGAGCTCGTGTGAATACCAGATTAGTCATTAAATTACATGGAGTTAACGAACTATCAGTAATTGCTTCATTTTAGCCAACCCCCGAACATATTGTTCGTATACATGTACAGTGTATGGCTTATCCCTTGAATAAAAAGATATTGTCTTAAGTCTATTGAGTCTATAAAGCAAAATTATTGTCCATTGACCGGTTTGTTCTACCACTTTACGCCCAGCTTTACAGCTTTATGCCCAGCTGTATGCGCTTCGATTTGAGCGTCGGGTCGGTTCTTCATCAGGAAAACAACGCGTCACAAATCTACAAAGCTACTCGGTAAGCAAGAAAGATTCGCAGGCAAAAGTGGTCATTCCTGTTATTGATTTCAAAGCGCTGACGTCGAAAAAGCATCAAATTTGAGAGAATGATTTACTAGAGAGACGTATCCAGCATTCAATATCAGTTCGGGTTTGAATTGAGAACAAGTGCCACACATGGAGCAGAGAATGTGACAGCAATGAATAATTGAGAGCAGCGTGCCGGGGCAGGAGTGGGCACGCATCGCAGTTGCACACAAATTACAGTTGTGAGGGCACGCATGTACAGTAGGTGGTGGCGTTTGGGGTTTAACTGCGCACACGCATCACGTTCGCTAAAAATGGGCTGCGGGAAAGACGAGACGAGACAGATAGGTGGGAAAACCCGGAGGAGGCAGTGAGCAAGGGACCTACGAGCTAACAATAACGATCAGGCAATAACGCCGAACTCATCTTGATACATTAGCGCACAATACGAAGTAAAAGGCAAAGTGTTAGTCGTGTGAGCTAATTCTAAAACTACTACTAAACAGTAGCAGATACATAGGACAAAATTCTAGGGGTGACATTTGCTACCGTATGGGAAACTGCGGAGCCCCGAGAGCGCGCCTGCAAATGCAACATCGGGGCTGGTTGAATATGCGGCGAAGCTGTTTCTAGCGGGAGGCTGGTCGGTGGTGCGGATGGAGGACGACACGGGAAGAATTTTTGAGCCGTGGACCGAATCGCATCAGATTACGCAAAAGGTGTTAGTGCTCCCAACTCTGACATCTTGGTGACCACGGTCATGGCGGCGACGAGCTTATTGAGCTCGCTCCTGACTTCCCGGCTGCAGGAAGCTGCTGGGAATGGCCTGGCCGCCAGACAAGACCGACGTACCGCTCAAGGACGTCCCGAGGCCCAAGGAACCAGGTACGCCTGCGGCCGCTGCAGCAGCGTAATACTGAGGCAGGTAGGAGGCCTGCAGGAGGGTGGAAGGAAATGTAATACTGCGGAGGCCTGTGTATGAATTACTGACCTCACTAAGAGTAAGTGCAGGCATTTCAGCATGGAATTTCTAGTAATTGTTACATTTGAGCTACTCATCTCATCAGCTCATCACTAGTGGAAAATGCATTCGCGCCATCTCAGCTTGCTTACTACAGCCAAATAAGGCAAACACGGATTGATGCACTTGTTGACCAACCCCGCTGCCTCACCTGGGCCAGCTGCAGCATGGCCGACTCGGATAGGCCCGGATAGCCGGCTGCGTACTGCTGGTATTGCTGGTACATGGCGGAGGTCGCGTAGTCCAACATGCTGCTGTTATTGCCGGCAGCAGCCGAGGGGGACCACCGATGCTGCTGGAGACCTGAGGCGCGAGGGCCACGAGGCCGGCGGGTGTCACCATGGGCTGGTAGGCGGCATACGAAGCCAGCTGCGGCAGTCTGAGGGGCGGGCAGGATTCAGGTGAAGAGCTGACTGCTTAGAGCACGGCTTACTGTTATTAGTAAGGCAAGCGGTTGACAAGCAAAAATCGTGAGGGCGCAGGGAACTCCGGGCCTCCCACTGCCCTGCTGGCCTGCCGCTTCTCTCTGGCTGCGAAGTTGTCGACAAAAACACAGGAAAGTAGCAGCAATGCCAGAGAGACAAGCACTACAAGGAGCGAGACGGGCCCAGATTCCAAGCCCGCTTCATCTGTCACGAGTTATCCCTGAAAACCAGCCTGTTAACTGTAAGACCTGTGACCACTGAGGGTGAGGCACTGCAACTTTTAGCACAGCAATTCACAAACTCGATAGAGGGTATGATATTTTCAAATTCAGGTGGGATTATTCACAGTGACCAGGGTTTTGGGTCCGGACGCCGGCTAGACATCCTGCATGTGCTGCTTCTGACCTGAAGCATCTGGGCTTTCGAATGGAAATCTATGAGCGCCATCTCGCACTTGCTGAAACTGGCAGGGAATTAAAGCATCCACGGGGCCCGCTGATCCTCCATAAAACCTCCCCACCCGTCGGCACCCCGCCAGTAACCCCTGCCTCCGCCTCGTGCGCTAATGAAGTCCCGCTGCCTGCCAGCCCCGGCACCAAATGGAGGTCTCCCAGCTCCTTGCGGGCAAAACGCTAATATGCCCCGCAAAACTGCTGATGTTGCCTCGCGCAGCCCCAGGCCCGCTGCCGCCTCCCAGCAACCAGGCCTGTCAGTGAAAATAATGAATGGCCTTTCGGAGCGATCGCAGCCGCCTGTTGCCTCCTCACCTTCCCTTCCGTCTGCACCATTTTCCCGTGGGGCTGGAGAAGCTGGGATAACTGGGAGCCTCCAGGGCGGATGGGGCGCAGTTGTGCCCAGAGAATCACAGATTACTCCACGCATGCCATTGCCAACATTGCTGGCCGCTTAAGGTAGGATGAGGGACGGGGCCCTGGCCCAGGATAATGACAGCAATGGGCTCTGCACAGCAAATCGTTTGTGCATGGGAGGCTGCGAGCCTAACGCAGCCTTGCAAAGATATCGCCTGCACCTCTGGGGAGAAAGACTTCAAGCATCGATTAAGCAGAAAAGAAGTGTTATTAAAGTCTGCAAAAGAGAAAACGCAGTGTGAGCTTTGAAGGCCTATGTTCGCCAAATTTTCACTCCAGCCACTCAGACAGGGCAAGCACGCTGCCAAACATTGACACAATACCTTGATCACCGGGATAAGCTCTGCTTCCCTGAGCGGGCTAAGCTAGCAGCTGGATGAAAAGAAGGGAGGAAATTCATATCTTGATGTTTGTGCAGCTCTTTCCAGCAATTATGCCATCTTGCTTTTGATTTTCAGCCGCTCGGTGAACCGCTTGATGGCTGCTTAGCTGGAACTGTAGGCTCGCATCTGCTACTGCAAAGCGAATGCTCGCATCTGCTACTGCAAAGCGAATGCTCGCATCTGCTACTGCAAAGCGAATGCTCGCATCTGCTACTGCAAAGCGAATGCTCGCATCTGCTACTGCAAGACGAATGCTCGCATCTGCTACTGCAAAGCGAATGCTCGCATCTGCTACTGCAAGACGAATGCTCGCATCTGCTACTGCAAGACGAATGCTCGCATCTGCTACTGCAAGACGAATGCTCGCATCTGCTACTGCAAAGCGAATGCCACCTATCAGTGAGGGGAAGGTTGAGTTACTCACGTGGCGGCCTGTTGCTGCTGCTGAACGCCCTGCTGAAGCCTCGCCAGAGTCAGCGCTTGCAGGTGGGCTGAAAGGAACGGGAGGCAGTTTGAATCAGACGAAGAACAAACAGCCTCTGAGTAGATTTACAACACCAATAAAAGGTAGACGTTTTTCATTTCTCAATCTGGTCCCGGAACCAGCTCATGTTTGCGAAGTGAATCCTAGGCGCTTGTTGCACAGAGTAAAATATTCGGGTGCAATGGAAATTCCAGTGCATTCGATTTCTGGCAGTGCGCGCTTACGAGTATGATAGCGCTTTTTCAGATGCAGACTGGTCAAGCCAAGCTGCTTTAATATCCTGAAATTCGACTAATTCTGGATTCTGGCACCTGAATAAGGAGTTCGATAAATCAGCAAAAAAAGCTTTTCTCTGTAAGGGAAGCTCTTGCCAAATATTCTTAATCTACTTGCATTAAAGTTATTAATAATTACAGGAATAACGTTTGCTGTGACGCTCAAAGGATTCTCATAAACTGGCAGAACTATGAGCGCACTGCAGCTTACTGTGAGCATGCGAACTACTTTATTTTATTCATATTTCAGCATTGGCTACTAATTCTCAACAGGCTTTTAGCTTTAGAAATTCGTTGCGCTTTCGGTGAAGTCTGAAATCGGCTGTCCCAATCGTGCCAGTAAAATGATCGCCGCCTGAAGACAACAGGCTGGATTCAATAAATTGCTCCAGCACCATAAAGCTGCTGCGGGCAGCCCAGTCATTCAAGACACGCCGGAGGGCTCCATAATGCGCCATAAAACTGCAACCCGCTGGGGCAGGGGTAAAGGGGGCAGTTGGCGTTTGCAAGATGAAAGCTCGAATCGCAGCAGCGCATCAGAAGCAGGCTCTGCCTATTTGTGCCCCGAGTTTCTAATGCACTCAGAAGGCAGTGAAGCGTGCGAGGGCAGGTAGGACAATGGAGCTCAGCAATTACTTACTCCGGTGCTCAAACGAAGCAGGCATTTTCAGCCTGTAGAGCCCAGCAGGCCGGTGCCAGCAAGACTGGGGCCGAACGCCCCCCTCCTCCCTCCGGGGCTGGAGCACCCCAGGGCTCAAACACGCACAATGGTCAGTGTTTCCATTGTTTCCCGCGCCCATCTGAGCCCAGTAAGAGTCGCTGCGAGGCAATTAGAGGCCAGAGATAGCGAGGCAAATCGTGCACGCTAGCTCGAGCCGAACACTTGTCTCTGCAAATATTGCTCTGTCTCTATGCGTCTGGAGCACAAGCTCACAGCTCACTCACTTCCATTACAGCAATTTGTCATCAAGATTGTAAAGTTTCTGCTACAAGAGAAGCAAAAACAGTCTCAACCCTGACTTGAAAATTTTCTGTGAGCAGCTGCAGCAACCTCCCCAGCCTTCTTTTCAGACCAGGGCCGCCATGCCATGATCGGGGTCTAAGAAAGAGCGGACCCAGAAACTTCAGCTTATGTCATCCTTCAAGATCTTGCAGTCAGATTCAATTGCCTGATGGGCAATTTGCCGCAAGTTTTTGTGCCACAGCTCTCGGCAGGAAGCTGGTGTAAACGATTTTTGTTAGTAAGATTTTATATACCGATACAGGATGATGCCAAATGCAAAATATGTATAATGGCTCCTATTACTCAGTGGGGCCTACTTCGTATGCCTTGTGTTTTCAATGCTTTCAAGTCTTCAATACTTGGTCACCCGCTCACTCTCGGGACCCGATTGGGAAAGCGGGGAACGTATGAAATCGACTTCGGCAAAGACATGACTTACCGTTGGGAATGCTTCTGGGCTTGGCTCCGATCACCGCCAGGTTTACGTTTGCCTTGCGGCCGTCGATGCACGGGTTAGGTTCCTGAATGGCCTTGAAGGCGTCCTCCGGCCGCTTCATGGTCACCTGAGGAATCCGGCGGGTTGAGCAATGGGTGATCTCAGGCTGCTTAGCAAGCCGCTTGTCCGCCGCTACATGCGGACTCATGGGACAAACACGGGTAACGGGAGCTCAGAACGCAGATAATCCCACATCAGTGGACTGTTACAGCGATTTCACGGACAATTAGATGGCAGGTTTTATGGGCCCATAAAAACTGCAACTGGCTGGGGGGAGTCAGGCAAAGGCTGGGCGGTTGACATTAAATTTGCATGGAGAGAAGTTGGCTTAGCCAGGCCTCTGATCCGCTGTACTCCATCCCATTGTCTCCGAATCCCGTTGCATCAACGGCCAACGCCAGTCCGCACTGAAGCTTTTGCAACCCGCAGTCAGCCATGGCTGTCGGGAAGCCGGCAACAATCCCGGAGTCTATAGATTTTAGACGCATGCGAGCCGTCGCACAGCAACCAAAGGCAAAGATTGGATCAGCAGAAGAAATGGATAGCTAACGGGGTCCCACGGTCCTATTAGCTGTAGGCCTCGCTTCGGGCCTGGGGCCTTCTTTGTCGATTGCAAGTGACTCATCAGCGCGGCTCTCACTGCGTCAGCGTGGCCCGAACTACCAGCACAAATAATTCTCGAGCCTTGTTCCACCCCGCAAAAGCCCTGCATCCCAGCCCATGCCGGGAGGCCGGGGAGTGGAGAGGGGAAGAGAATGGAACTGTCCCTATTAGAAGCAACAGTCGCAGAAATTGCGGAGGCTGCAGCAGCAAGGTCCAAACTGCACGTGTGTACGCTCGTAGATGGCGGGATGGTGGAAGCTGGGATGCATGCTGAAGCAGGGATGCGGGCTGAGGGCTTGCGCAGTCACTGGGAGGATGGCGGGGGGGGAATGCGAGAAAAAGAATTACACGCGATATAAAATGCTGCCCGCTGGATTGCCTGCCCCCCGCCCACGGCAGAATTTAGGGATCCAGGCATGCTACTCATTCCCTTAGGCTTATTTTTTATTGCCTGAACTGCGGGTCCACGCGCCAGTCACCTGCAAAGCAGGTAGGCCCTGTTGCCAGGCCGGTATCAGATATTCTAGTGGACATGGTGCTGCAGTTCCCAACTACCCGGCAATGAATCCAAAGCCCCTTAATCCTTCGGGCATTCAGTTCGGTGTCAGTCCCAGCTCGAGCTGAAAAAGCCGCCACGCAATGCACAAAAATAAGGCCCTCCTATCTCCCATATGCTGAGCTGCAGGTTCTGCGCTCCTGCATACAAGCATTTTTAACATGGACCGCTGACGAGGCCGCATGCAGCAGGAAGAAAAAGAGATAAAGATTCAGCCAGTTCGTGGAGCGAGATAAAGCTGCCGGTCCGTGGAGCCGGCTGCAGGTGACGCAAGTGCGCCGCCGTGCCGCAGCGCTGCTGTTCGGTTTGGCTGGCCTGGTAAATGCTGACTGGCCCGTGCATGCGAGTTGATTTCGTGATCCGCGGACTTGAATTTGAAGTGCAGGCACAAAATCGAAAACATGCAGGCCAAAATTAATGGGCCTCAGAGCCACCCTGTCTACTAAATTAGTTGATTCACAAATGGCAATTCAGCACAGCAATTCATAACCAACTTCAAAGCGTGAATCTCGGCGCTTTATGATATGTCTCAAAATGCATTAATAATAATTGCCCATCTTGTTAGCAGCTGCTATGGATCTAACAGGAAGAGTAAACTCACGAATCCATAACCGCGGCTCTTGTTGGTGTTGCGGTCGGTGATGACCACCGCCTCCTCCAGCTCCCCGAACTGCTCGAAGTAGCTGCGCAGGGTCTCGTCGCTGGTGTGGTAGGGCAGGCCGCCCACGAAGATCTTAGTGTAGGTCGTATCCTTCTGTTGCATCAGGGGAGACGAGGAAGAGGAGGAGGACATGCTTCGGGAGAGCGGTTTTCTTGCTTGTAGATGGTCGAGTATTTCAAATCGAAGTGGAAGCGGGCGGTGGGCGAGAGGAGTTTCCTTCGGGCAAAGCTGACTGCACTGGGCACAAGTTTAGTTGGGCTAGCTTGTCTGTCTGCTGGTGGGGCCTTTAAAGCGCTACGAGGGAAGGAAAGCGTGGGCTGAGGGGGCTTGAGGCAGCCAATGCACACTAACGCTAAATGGCGGCCCGCGCAGCCAATGGGAGACCGCCGATACCAAGCTGGTATTGCAGGTATCGAGATATCCAGACAGACAGCCAATGCACAGAAGGACCACTTTACTTTACTTTACTTTACTTTACTTTACTTTATCTTTACTTTAATGAATTTCGGACACGTCTGGTAGAGCTACTTAATCTGAATTCGCTTGGTGGCTGGTTGTGTGTGCCTTTAATAATACGAGAGAATATTACGAACATTAGATCATTGTTCTGATATAAAACTGCTGCAAAAGCACAGAAAATCTTCATCGGTCACGAGCCACGACCGCTGCAGTCAAAATTAACCCGGGACTCCAGAGTTTACCCAGATGAAGCACATTATGTAGCGGCAAACATATTTCTACCTCACCAGTGCAGCCGCGCCACCATCGAAAGCTGACATCTCCCACTACTTTCATCACCGTCTGCTTCCATCCCTTATCTGCACGCGTGTCTCTCTGCACCGCTATACTTACTAATGAGGAAGGCGCCACAGCCACAGCTGCTCGGAAGACAGCAGAGATGATGGCGGGAAGCCTGATTATTGAATTCTCTCCATCCACTGGACGTGGGATTCACAGCCTCTTGTTTATTGTTTAAGCTGACTGCTGCGCGCCACCCACTCCAGTGGAGGCAGTTCTCGCAGCCTCATCCCCAGGAAATCGGGGCTTTCATCTCTCTCCTGCGTGTCTGACAGGCAGCGCTGCACTCTGCTGCTTTTTTACACCGGCAATGCTCACCTGTTTCTGTACGCATCGGCTGTATTTTATGTTCAATGAGCCACCTACCCTCCTCAGATTTTCCACGGGACGCACAGCAGCTATCGTACCGCAGCTATCATGCAGTAAAAAGCCACTTAATTTTAGTTCTCTGGTGTGCCTCAAGTGCAGGCTAAGCTTGGCTTCTGTAGGATATAAAATTGGTTTAGCTTAGGGAAAGCTTTGCGTCATCTTTTTGTACGTTTCACAGCCTATCATAGGTTTACACTAGTTTATACCACAGCCACAAACGATACATATATATAGTTACCCGACCGAAAACCAAGACTTAACCATACAAAGACAGATACTTATAGGATCGGGAACTGCGCGAGACATTAATTACCCAGAATCGATAATTAGAAAGCTGCAATCAACTGCTTTCTCAATTCGGTGGATATAATGGCTGGGTGAGAGTTCCTTATTATTAGTAGAAATCCGCATACGCTCGTATAGCATAGATTTCACTCCAATTTACCAAATCCATCTCACTAGCCAGCTTCACCGATATTCTCATACATTCGCACCAACTATGCATATCCACATACACTATCTGCTAAATGTTGAAATTAAACAACTAACGACTGTTTTACCGACAAGCAAGCGTGCTACTTTGTGCTACTTGTACAAGTTTTCAAACCAGTATCCACACCGAGTCTCTGCAGCTACTCTGCCGTCTTTAAAAATTATTTATGAACTTTTAGCCGACCGTTAAAGACGCGCTTATACACGCGCTTAGACAGCGCATTCCCGGCAGCTTTGAGCATTCGAATAAGGGACGGCTCAATATGAGACTTAGGCTGGTAGTAGCTCACAACACCACTGCCTGTCTGGCGGAGATTATCCTACTTACTTAAAAAGGCTCAGATTTAGAACCGCACGGATAACTCGGCT
>NIVC01001643.1:150000-184583 GCA_002269645.1 Macrostomum lignano | reverse complement strand
AGCAGACAATTTTTTAATAGATTTTGTTCTTCTCAGATGTCTTACATGTAGATATCAACACAGCAATAGCCCGAGACGAAATACCATCACAGCTTCGTGACAGCGACTAGCAACAAGCAAAATTATAAAAAATCGCTTTCTTACACGTTACCCACCTTTCAGTGCTCCTTGACCTCCTTGGCCCACATCGCCTGGGTCAAAGCGGCAGTTGTGAGCCAGCAACACAGCTGAGCTCAACGCGTTCCGATGCACCGTCTGTAGCTTCAATACGACTTGCAGATTTTGGATTCCTGAGCTCGTGAGCAGCTGTATAAAAGAATTGATATTTCAGCAGTTCATACCTCTGGAATCTAGTCGTAACATTATCATCGATTTAGCTATCCAGTTGCGAAACTCACCGCCTTAATTGAGTCCTTGGATCGGAAGGAGAACCTGCCCAGATGTCCTTGTCGATCTCTTGAATCGCTAGCAGATAGTGAGACGGTTGAAATCTGTAAACAAGCAGAGACAGACAGGCAGAAAACACCTGAGTTAGATTGTTGCACTGCTGCAAATAAAGTCTACGATTTTAATTTGAGATTCCAGCCGACGAGCGTCGTACACCAATGTGGCTTCAAATCACTTGTCCACAGCGCTGTCGTCTTCGAGAACTTGCACAATGCTGGCAGGAGCTTTTGCTGTCTCAGCGCCTTCAACGCGTCTGGCCGATTCGAGTTGAATGTAGCGAATGAAGGCGTGATATTCGCCGAATCCGGTCCACGGAGATGGCCTTGTAAGATCTTGGCGAGGATCTCTGACTCCCAGGCCAGTTCGCATAGTCTATGACGCTGCGTCACCAGTTCAGTACTTGGCCAGCGGATTCTAGTAGACGCTTTTTGCGGAGCTTCTTATCCGATCGAGCGTTGGCTTTGTCAGCCTCGGCCATAGCTGACTTTGCCAGACTGGCACCCTTGGGGATCGTCCTGAAGACGCCCGAGAACAGCTGTGAAACGGAGGTAAGAAATGGACGTACTTTTTTACCGTATAATTCAGTTCTGGACTCTGGACTCTCGTAACTCTGTACAGGTAGCTCTGGACAGTAACTCGTGACAGGTAACTCGTGACAGGTAAATCTGGACAGTAACTCAGACAGGTAACTCTTGATAGATAACACTGGACAGGTAACTCTGGACAGTTATAACAACTTTTGGATACGTAACTGTGAACAGGTAGTTTTGGATAGGAGCTTTGAACAGGTAGCTTTGGATAGGTAGCCTTGAACAGGTAGCTTTGGATAGGTAGCCTTGAACAGGTAGCTTTGGATAGGTAGCCTTGAACAGGTAGCTTTGGATAGGTAGCTTTGAACAGGTAGCTTTGGATAGGAGCCTTGAACAGGTAGCTTTGGATAGGTAGCTTTGAATAGGTAGCTTTGGATAGGTAGCTTTGAACAGGTAGCTTTGGATAGGTAGCCTTGAACAGGTAGCTTTGGATAGGTAGCTTTGAACAGGTCGCTTTGGATAGGTAGCTTTGAACAGGTAGCTTTGGATAGGTAGCTTTGAACAGGTAGCTTTGGATAGGTAGCTTTGAACAGGTAGCTTTGGATAGGTAGCCTTGAACAGGTAGCTTTGGATAGGTGGGTTTGAACAGGTAGCTTTGGATAGGTAGCCTTGAACAGGTAGCTTTTAAAAGATTATTTTAGATACTTGGCTTCGAAAGCTACATGTACTTTTGAATAAGTAATTTTAATTTTGTGCTATGGATTTCGGACAGATTAGCATTTTTGCAAGTTTCGCGACACATAAGCGTTCTATTATAAGCAAATTCATTGATAAAAATTACATTATTCTTAGTCTGCTGCGTGTAGGACGCTCCAAGTTGATCCAAGCTGTCCACTCCTTGTGCACACTTCAAACATACTTCGTTCCAATTGAATTTCTTCGTTGCTAGTCTTAGCTTGGTGCAAAATTGACCAGTTCTGTTAGCGCGTGCTGAAACGCTTGGGTAGACGGCTGACCACACTGAGCGATGGATGAAACTCCAGCAGGTATTGGCTCTTCGATGCGGCTCTGGAGTTGGTTCAAGTTGGTTACCAATGTTGTGGTTATTACTGCACTCACGTTGAAGTCTCTATCCGGCCCTCGGGTCCTTTGAAACTGCAGAATAGCAACCCCCGCTCAAGGTTTGTGTCTCTTCTCAGCTTCTCTCTTCTCGCATCTCTCATCTATACTCTCTAGCCTCTCCTTCTTCTCTTCTCTCTCGACTTCTATTCCTCTCCTTTCTTCTCTCATCCGGCCCGAGGTCATGAGCTGGATTCTCTATCTGAGGTATGAGTGAAAGAGCTTGCCGACCCCTTTTTACCTTGAAGTGTGTCTCTTAATGGAAAAAAAACTTTCAAGTCTTTGCCTAAAGTGTGCAGAAAGTTCCGATCAAATTTCGTCCATTTTTTTAAAATAACTCACTGATCAGTGTGAACAGACACTAGCTGTTTGGCAACGAAATCCAGCGGCAGACCCTGCGACCCGGAGTCCCTGTTCAGACGGTTGACGTAGTCTCTCTGCTGGCTGATCTGCCGTTCCATGAACTTCTGCACCAGGGATGCATGCAGTCTCAGCGAGGTGCACTCCAAACGATAGGTAGTGAGAAAATAGGCAGCGGAGAAGTCGTATCTGGGTCGGCGATAAATCAGAGAGATCACTGCCTGACTTAAGTGACGTTTCTCGTCTCGGTCGAACGTGTTGTGATAGGCTTCCATGTACAGGTCAAGTAGTGCCTGGAAACGGTGGTTTGTTCATTCTATTAGTACTGGATGCATTTAAAAAATTTAGACCAAGTAAAATCCACAGACAGACCTTCTTGCTCTGCATGAACTGCGCCTCCTGATTCCACATGTCCATGGCAACGGCGAATCTGTCCACCGCGGCGTGGCCGTATTTTCCGATGGCAAAGTCACCGCCCTCCTCGTCTCCGCCGCCGCCACCAGTGGATTTCGAGGCCCGACGAGCGGCCAGCTTCTCCATGGCGTCGCGGTCTTTTTGAATGTAGTACGAAGCGACTAGTAGGAGGTCCTCCTCTAGGTTCCTGTGATTCAAAGTTCATTTGTTTATTCGTGACGAGTACACTGGGACCTTCAATCCCTTTCCCCATACACTGGACTTCCAATCCCAGATCGAGAGTCAATACTACTCACTTTAGATCGTCCATAGCCTGATCGTAGACCACATAGTAGCCCCGATGGTCGCGGACGTGGACCCGGCCCTCTTCGTGCGTATAGAAGTCGTCGTAGTTTTCAACGTCTTGAAAACGCATGAAGTCGGTCTCTTCGTACCTGGTATAGATTTGAGTCAATTAATTAATGTAACTCTAAAAGCACTTCTTGACTTCTGAGTGTGTACAATAAAAGACAATCGCTCTAAAGTCTATTGAATTCTCACTTGTGATCCTTCGGTGTGCTGTACATGTAGTCATGGCAACCTAATGGATTCGTTCCACCCTGATAGCCCTCGGACTCGTTGCCAACCCGTTGATCGAGCGGCGATCTCTCAACGGAGCCTCCCTCCTCAAAGATTCCCTGATCGTTAATTGTCACCGTTCGCTCCAGCGAACGGAAGTAGTTCAAATAGGACAGGCAGGTGCGTCGAAGGTCGCGCGTTTTCAGATGTCTCAGGTGCAGGTAAGATAAGTAGGCACCTTGAACACCTGCCGGATCGTCTTTCATCGAGTCCGCATCGTTCAAGCCGAGCATTTGCATCGTCTGGTTGAAATCGAAACTGTCCCGGCGTTTCTTTTTGCGAGTCTCGCTGGACGATTGGAAACTCACGGATTCGCTGGGATAAAATATTTTGAGTGGGTTGTGGAAAAGTCGACGTGTTTCTGATGAATTGAATTTAAGCAATGCCTACCTAACGGATTTGGAATGCCCGAAGCTAACAACCAATGACAAAATGGCACCGATGAAGGCACCGATAGCATTTAAGCGCTTTCGGCTTAACAGCTACCGCTTCAATACATTTTTAACAGCGTCGGGCCCTCAAAAAAGTATCTGGCAACAAATCAATGCAACATATCAAACATGCTCACTCGTAAATCTGCGGATTCGAATAGATTTTTCTCCAAGTCTCGATGGTCTTTTTTCCGCTGGCGTAGGTGGCCACCGCGGTGCCATGCAGATGTGGCGGATTCGCCACCGAAGACGCGTGATTTCGTAGCACGTCCTGCACCCGCTCGGGGTCGCTTACTCCTACGAAGCGACAGGCGGAACGAAGCAACTCGTCGACTTGTTTGCGACGCCTCAGCTCGGTCATGGTCTGCTCGGCTGCAAGGTTTTTTTCCGGTTGGAGCTTCGCGTACTTCAACCAGTTGGCCGGCTTGCGTAGAGCGTGGTTGGGCGTGTCCAGACCCCATTTCTCCACGTCAGTCTGTTAATTGGTTTGGTTCAGAATGAGTAGATGACTGCGTCTATTTGAAGACTCTCAGATTAGATCTGCCAGATTTTAGATGCTGATCCATACGCTTGTACACTGCGATCTCTGCTAGTCTTATTCTCATGCTGCCAGTCTCCCTCTCTCCCCTGTCTCTCTATCATTCTCCCTCTCTCCCGTCACCTTCTCTACCAGTCTCTCTACCACACACACACACTCTCTCTCTCTCACTCTCTCTATCAGTCTCTCTACCACTCTCCTTCTCTACCTCCCTCCAAGTCGCCCTCTCTCCCTCTCTCCCAGTCTCCCTCTCTACCATTTTCATTCTCTACCAGTCTCCATCTCTGCCAGTCTCTACTCTCTTTGAGCTTCTCTTTTTATCAGTCTACATATCGCATAAACTTCATCTCTACTTGCTAATCTCGCCGATCAAGTGCAATTGTTAGTGGGAATATACCAATTTGGTATCTAATCTTGCTAATCTTCTCCGTCAATCTTAGATATTATTACTTTCTAATTTTATATCTAGTTTAAATCTTCAAAAAAATCTCAAGCTTTGCAACTACGAGTATTTAGTATAAACCTATTGACTTAATAACCTATTGACACAGATCTAAATCTATGTTAAAGTATCACTTAACATAACACTCATAATAGATAGAGTACAAATTAACTACTGAACAGACTTGACAGTAAGTAATATCATGCGTAAATATAAATACGGAAAAAACTGTGTTAGAAACGATCGCCTCATGCAATTAATAATAGAGATTTAGAAACCCGAAAAACATGGACATTTATAAATTCAGCTAGTAGATTTAAGTAAACATTTTAATTTGTTTTGCTATAAAAACAAAAGTGCAAATTGAAGGAAACACTTATTTTCAGACAGATCATGAAGATAGAATAGAACTCAGAATCAAATAGTTTTTCTTCATAAAAAGGCATGCATACACTGTTTCTAGTAAATAACCTATAAATTTTTAAAGAAGTTTAGCATTTATAGATCAAAATTATTGTTCAGAGACAGTAATTTTTAAAGATGTCTATTAAGAAACAGAATCGTGTTGTTTAAAATGGCCAACCTTTGGTTTGTATTTGGCAATCTTGTTCTCAATTGAGGCACCGTCTTCCTGTTGAAACTGTTCCGTTTAAAATGTTTATGAGCAAATAGACTTGGACTTCTATTGAATTTTTTATCTTTTGAAAGGGTGCCAGGGACTCCAGAGTGTCAGGGACTGCAGGGTGTCAGAAACTGCAGGGTGTCAGAGACTCAAGCGAGTCAGGGACTCAAGGGTGTCAGAAACTCAACGGTGTCAGGGACTCAAAGGTGTCAGAGACTCAAGGATGTCAGGGACTCAAGGATGTCAGGGATTCAAGGGTGTCAGAGACTCAAGGATGTCAGGGATTCAAGGGTGTCAGGGACTCAAGGGTGTCAGGGACTCAAGGACGTCAGGGACTCAAGGATGTCAGGGACTCAAGGATGTCAGGGACTCAAGGGTGTCAGGGACTCAAGGATGTCAGGGACTCAAGGATGTCAGGGATTCAAGGGTGTCAGGGACTCAAGGGTGTCAGGGACTGCAGGGTGTCAGAGACTCAAGTGAGTCAAGGACTCAAGGGTGTCAGGGACTCCAGGGTGTCATGGACTGTAGGTCCTCAGAGACACCTGTGCTTTAAGTATGAGAATTGCTTAAATTATGCGTCCTAATGTACGATAATTCAGCCATACTCAATATAATTTAGAAATTTTAATTTGAAAATTTATCGAGTTAATTTTGCAGCTCACCTCTCTATGATCGTAAGTCCGGAAGGTTCTTTGCACCTCCTGCTGGAAAAATAACTGACGAAATTTGCGATTGACACAAGCGAACAGTTCCATTTCGTCTGACGCGCACTGCAGGGTTTCGGCGTTCTGAAAAGCGGGATAGCGGATTCTGACTGTGCGCTGTGAAACTGCAGGGTCACTTGCCGTCTAGTCTCCCTCTCTCTCTCTGAGTCTCTCCCTCTCCCTGTCTCCCTCTCCCAGTCTCCCTCTCCCACTCTCCCACTCTCCCACTCTCCCTGTCTCCCTCTCCCAGTCTCCCTCTCTCTCTCTCTCTCTCTCTCTCTCTCTCTCTCTCTCTCTCTCTGAGTCTCTCCCTCTCCCTGTCTCCCTCTCCCTGTCTCCCTCTCCCAGTCTCCCTCTCCCACTCTCCCACTCTCCCACTCTCCCTGTCTCCCTCTCCCAGTCTCCCCCCCTCTCTCTCTCTCTCTCCGAGTCTCTCCCTCTCCCTGTCTCCCTCTCCCTGTCTCCCTCTCCCTGTCTCCCTCTCCCAGTCTCCCTCTCTCTCTCTCCGAGTCTCTCCCTCTCCCTGTCTCCCTCATCCTGTCTCCAAGTCTCCCTATCTCCCAGTCTCCCAGTCTCCCTGTCTCCCTCTCTCCCCGTCTCCCAGTCTCCCTCTCTCCCAGTCTCCCAGTCTCCCAATCTCCTTGTCTCCCTCTCTCCCAGTCTCCCCGTCTTTCTGTCTCCCAGTCTCCCAGTCTCCCAGTCTCCCTGTCTCCCAGTCTTCCTCTCTCCCAGTCTCCCTGTCTCCCAGTCTTCCTCTCTCCCAGTCTCCCAGTCTCCCTGTCTCCCTCTCTCCCCGTCTCCCAGTCTCCCTCTCTCCCAGTCTCCCAGTCTCCCAGTCTCCCAATCTCCTTGTCTCCCTCTCTCCCAGTCTCCCCGTCTTTCTGTCTCCCAGTCTCCCAGTCTCCCAGTCTCCCAGTCTCCCTGTCTCCCAGTCTTCCTCTCTCCCAGTCTCCCTGTCTCCCAGTCTCCCAGTCTCCTTGTGGCCCTCTCTCCCAGTCTCCCCGTCTCCCTGTCTTCCTCTCTTCCAGTCTCCCAGTCTTCCTCTCTCCCAGTCTCCCTGTCTCCCACTGCAAGTCTCCCTCTCTCCTTGTCTCCTTCTCCCAGTCTCCCTCTCTCCCAGTCTCCCTCTCTCCCAGTCTCCCTCTCTCCCAGTCTCCCTCTCTCCCAGTCTCCCTCTCTCCCAGTCTTCCACTCTCCCTGTCTCCCTCTCTGTCTCCTCCCTTCCAATACCCAGTAATGAGCTAATTGCTTAGCAACCCCTCCAGATAGTGATGCCTCGAAGAACTCTTTATAGGTCTTCCATCTATTTTAATTAGCAATACTTGTAAACTGGTTTCCCTTGAAACCTCGACCTTCTCCCCCACTCGCCCAGTGCCTCAGTCTCACAGCGCCAATTCCGTAGATCTCGCAGTAGGCCAGCAGATGCGGTTTCAAGTCCTCGATCTCGCTGGTGTGCAGCGGCAGCGACAGCAGGCTGGAGTTCCACACAGTCTGGGTGGCGGCCGCGGCCAGGGCCAGGGTGAACTGGCTCTGCGACACCGGATTGTGCGCGGTGACGCTCGGGGCAATCATTGGCGGCGGGGTGGGCACCTCGCGTAGAGCGTGGTCCGCAGGCGCTGCCTGGACCACTCTGACCACGGAGCTGGTGGCCGGGTGCGCGGCGGCACCGTCCTCCTCGAGAGGACCGTCTGGATTCGGCTGGGTGAGGTAATCCGGCAGGTCTTTGCTGACATCGTGGCGATGGGCGTAGGGAGTCCATTGAATTACCTGCGAATCATTTATTAGGGAGGGGGGGGGCATCACAAACCCGAAGAATCACAACTCCGCGAAAACCAAAATAGCATTGTCCATCATAAACCCGAAATATCACAAACCCGAAATATCATAACTCTGAAAGTTCTAGCAATGTCCAACAGTATTTTTTAGTTTTCGCAGTTATGATATTTCGGGTTTGTGATATTTCGGGTTTGTGATATTTCGGGTTTAGGATATTTCGGGTTTGTGATATTTCGGGTTTGTGATATTTCGGGTTTATGATATTTCGGCTTTATGATGGCTTGGCGACCCGTGTCCCCAAAGAGCACGATGAGTGATTTCTCCAAATCTTACTTAAACACCATTGGATAAGCTTAATAAGAACTTTTGAAAGTAAAATTTTTCAAGTTTTGAAAGTCTACCTAAAAAAGAATGCAGTAAAGATCTAGCTTTTAGTTCATCTACGATATTAACTTTATATATTTCCCATATGTGCCCAATTTTGTTCAAATGTGACCATTGCCGATGAAATCTATTGAGAAATACAAGACATGGAATCGAGCCCAGGACCTTTGGAACGAAAGTGCATTGCGTTAGAGTAGATACGGCTGATAGTAACCTGTTTAGCGTATCTGTGAGAAAATACAATAGAAATCTTTTTAGCTAAGTCTGACATGGGTAGCATTGAATTCGCTGCCTGCAACTAGGCGGCAGCTAGCCACTGGGACGCTGTCAAATTAACCTCTCATCTGTTGCAGTTGAGAGGTGTTAGTGTATAAGCGTGATAGAAAACTCTACAGAAGCGAATTATGGCACAATACGAGCATGGCGAAGTGCTCAATTATTTTCTTTGACTGAATTGAGTCAAAGTAAGTAACTAATGAACCTAGCTACGAGTATACGAAGGGTTTTACGGAAAAATTCCTTCAGAATTTCACCAAATACATAGGTCGAGTCCCGTGAGTTTGACCCCAAGATTAATATTTTGCAATAGAAAAAAATCACTGACTAACTGACTAACCAGCCAACTAACTAACTAACTAACTAACTAACTAACTAACTAACTAACTAACTAACTAACTAACTAACTAACTAACTAACTAACTAACTAACTAACTAACTAACTAACTAACTAACTAACTAACTAACTAACTAACTAACTAACTAACTAACTAACTAACTAACTAACTGACTAACTAACTAACTAACTAACTAACTAACTAACTAACTAACTAACTAACTAACTAACTAACTAACTAACTAACTAACTAACTAACTAACTAACTAACTAACTAACTAACTAACTAACTAGCTGACTAACTTAAGCCTACACTAAAACTTGGGCTACACTAAGACGCAGCGCATACTTTGACTACCGTAGGAGCAGACGGTCAACTTAAACGAATCTCACCCTGAGAAACTGAGAGTAGAGTCGAACGCTCTGCAGGTGGGCTACAAGCCACCTGATGTACAGCACAATGTCATCTGGATTGACGTCTTCCATGGCGTTGTCGCTTTTGTAGAAAAACGACTCGCGTACCGAGGCTAGTCTTTGAGTTCGGCTTGAGTAGTCTTCGTAGTGCTTGAGCAGCATTCTGGAGGAGGGAGGGAGGGCAGAGGACTCGGTGTCAGTTAATCGGGTTTAGTAGCGACTAGCAATCCGAGATTTCTTTTTCTGAAATCGATCCCATGGGTTGATACCTATATCCCGACAAACCATATTTAGTATATGGTCTAGCAATCTAGAGCCCCTCTGGGGCGCCCAATAATCAAGAGTCTAAAGTCTAAAAGTTTAAAATTAAAATAAATGTTTGTATTTAGACTAAAATGGGACCACGAAGCCTATTGAACTATTCATATTTAAATGATCTTTTTAATCGTCAATGTTGTGATCAATTTTATTTGCAAAAATAAATATAAGTAGTAAATACGGCCCTGCAGCAACAAATTGAACTCACTCCATTCTGGAGCTGAAATAAGGCTGCAGATTTTCCAACACGCCCAGGTGTTCGCGGAACCGGCGCCAGCGGAGGAGATGCTCGTAGCGACAGCTTGCGAGTTCGTGCATTCGCTTTGCGAAGTGCTGAAAATTATTGCGATGTACTAGCGAGTGAGATGTGGTGATCTCCAAACTGGGCTGGTCAGGGAAGGTTTCGCCAGACTGTTAGCTAGTCAGTTCGCAGGGCTGCTTAGTTGTCAGTGTGTGTCAAACTGAGCTGTCAGTGTGTGTCAAACTGAGTTGTCAGTGTGTGTCAAATTGAGTTGTCAGTGTGTGTCAGACTGAGTTGTCAGTTGTGTCAGACTGAGTTGTCAATGTGTGTCAGACTGAGTTGTCAGTGTGTGTCAAACTGAGTTGTCAGTGTGTGTCAAATTGAGTTGTCAGTGTGTGTCAGACTGAGTTGTCAGTGTGTGTCAGACTGAGTTGTCAGTTGTGTCAGACTGAGTTGTCAATGTGTGTCAGACTGAGTTGTCAGTGTGTGTCAAACTGAGTTGTCAGTGTGTGTCAAATTGAGTTGTCAGTGTGTGTCAGACTGAGTTGTCAGTTGTGTCAGACTGAGTTGTCAATGTGTGTCAAACTGAGTTGTCAGTGTGTGTCAAATTGAGTTGTCAGTGTGTGTCAAACTGAGTTGTCAGTTGTGTCAGACTGAGTTGTCAATGTGTGTCAAACTGAGTTGTCAGTTGTGTCAGACTGAGTTGTCAATGTGTGTCAAACTGAGTTGTCAGTGTGTGTCAGACTGAGTTGTCAATGTGTGTCAAACTGAGTTGTCAGTGTGTGTCAAATTGAGTTGTCAATGTGTGTCAACTGAGTTGTCAGTGTGTGTCAAACTGAGCTGTCAGTGTGTGTCAAACTGAGCTGTCAGTGTGTGTCAAACTGAGTTGTCAGTTGTGTCAGACTGAGTTGTCAGTTGTGTCAAACTTAGTTGTCAGTGTGTGTCAAACTGAGTTGTCAGTGTGTGTCAAACTGAGCTGTCAGTGTATGTCAAACTGAGTTGTCAGTTGTGTCAGACTGAGTTGTCAGTTGTGTCAGACTGAGTTGTCAGTGTGTGTCAAACTGAGTTGTCAGCATGCGTCAAAAGCGCAGAGCCGTCAGCAGGGTGTGTCAAATTGGTTTTTAGAGACACCAGTTCGGGCTAATTGCTGGGCTACTGTAGTTGCAGTGACTTAAGAGGTGCAAGATATTTCGGAATAACTTTAACGCATATAAAATGCAACGCATTTTATTTGTATTTCGCTTACATCGTGCAGCAGAAGCAGAACACTCTGCGGACTGTACTCAGGCGAACAACAGATGTCTTTTTCCTCTTGCATAACTTCAGAAAGAATTGGCAGCGGTTTGACATCGGCCACCTGAAGCAGTCTTTGCACTGCCAGTCGACGCTCGAGCTTGAAGTACTTGGCGTCCTTTGGAATCGGTATCGAACTGAGCAGGAGAAAAAAGTGCACAAAATAAAATTAATTTACTAATCAACTAATTTGTTATTGATTCTTATTTCAATTATGTCTTCAATAATGTCTAAATTAGAAAAATTTTTTGTACCTGATTCCTCTGTGAGGCAGACCATGGACTAAGTCGTTTTCTTCTATCTCATTCTTCAAATCTTGCAAGTCTTTGGCCAAACTGGCCTCAAGCTCCTTGATTACCTCACCACTTGACTCTTCCATACATGCAAGAATTAATAGATTAGGTTATCAATTTAAATAGTATATGGTTGACAGAATCAGATGATTCTCACTTTATCAAATAAGATTACGACTTTGGTGTTGGGATTTATATTGAAAAGATTTTTAATATAATATACAATTTGTACGCTCGTACTTTTTATTATACTATACAACATATGGCTTTCCGAAGAAAGCACATATTGTTGGATAAACATTAATTAAACAATAAAGCAGATTTTAACAGCTTTTGTACGTTATATCTTTTAGAAAGTATATGAAAACATCTTTATTTAACTATGCTGGCACATGAAATAATAAGAGAGTTAAAAGAAGCAAATAAAAGGAATTTAATATTCGTGTACGGTATACACTATACTATACTATAATATACTATTATACATGTGTTAAACATGTTTAGATACTCCCATTTTTAACAGTCTAAAAGATGTAATAATAGGTACTAAAATTTTGGAATATTCTACTATTAGGAATATACTATTCCTGCTGATTAATTTTCGAATTCCTGAATGGAAATGCCATGAAAGTCGAAGAATATACTCGGTGTATCAAAAATGAAAATGGAATTGTAAGTTATAATTGCTAGGCATACACAGCTTAAAGTTGTAAAGCCCTCATGATTTAAGGACATTTTCAAAAGTGTTAATTTTTCGTTGTTATTCAATTTTTTCTACAGAACAGTAAAGCTAAAGAACAGAATTATTATAAACGCTTTGTTTGAACAAAATACTTTCTTGATTAATTTAAACTGACAAAATTCAGCCGACTATAAATTAAATATCATATTGCACGTAGCACGTATTATTTTTGGTTTTGCGTTTGCGTTTGCGTTTGCAATCGCTCAGCCCGCTCGCTCCTATTTCGGTTTTCTTCGAGGATTTATTAAAATTAGACTATGTTTAGAATTAGAGATAGCCCCCCCCCCCCCCCTAGATCTAGAGCCTAGCCTAGAGGGGCCCAGCCTTGGGCCTTTTCATATTGCTTGCTCTGGTTCCAGAACCGGAACCAATTTGTGAAGTATAACTTTTTGTCTCCATAACTAGACGGAGATACGTACTATAAAGTTTTTATTATTGAATGACAATCGCCAAGAAGAAAGTGAAAAATTGTGCTAAATTAGGTTGTTAAGGCAGTCAAATATTAACAGAGTTTAATAGTTATACTGCTGTTTTTCTTGGAAATCCGAACCGATTCTGGTTCTGGAATTGGTAATATGAAAAGGCCCCTTGACTGAGTACACTCTAGTGTTTTGTTTACTAGGCCAGCCAAAGCAAAACCTAGGCCTATTCCTATTGCATGAATGGGGTAGCATAACATCCATAGCCATAGGCATAAGGTCTATAACTAGGCTAGGCCTAGTCAAGCTTTTTGTTTTAATAATTAGGCCTATGGCTATGAAATTCATTAGTAATAGGCAGTTGTTATCTGTCCTGTCCTGTTACCAGATAAATAGCCATTTCACTATTCATCTGGTTAAATAGATATAGATATTACTACTTATACAAGTATATATTTTTATGAATATGGTATTTCAGGATTTTAATTTTAAAGGCTTTTTCCTATCTTGATTAATGTTTTTATACTACTCTAGAATATATCTAGTCTACACGGTATCCAGTCAATCTGGCGACAAGACGATCCGGTGACAGACGATCCGGTGACAGTCAATCTGGCGACAGACAATCTGGCGACAGATATTAAATCAACATATATCACCATATATATGGATTAGTTGAGCTATTATTTCTAGCTCTTTATTATTACCTATTAATACTTAAATAATTAAATAACAATTACATAAACTATAATTGTTGCAGTTATATTTTTAGAGCTATACATAGCTGTTGATTTTTAATATGTTATTTTCAAAGACAATCAATCAATTTAATCTGCTTGGAAAGCAAGTTTCTATGACTATGATCAATATTATTGTATATATTGTATTTGCAACAATATTTGAGAGTCAAAGAATCAAAAAATTGCTATTTGCACAGCAACTTGTATATGTTAGGCCTATTTTTAACATATACATGTAACTTGCATTTAAAGTAACAAGTACTAATAAAAAATAGGCAGTTGTTATTTGTCCGGTGACCGGATGAATAGCGACATGGTTATTCATCCGGTTACCGGACAAATAGCCATTTTACTATTCGTCCTGGTTTTTAATGGCTTCTTTACTCATATCTTGATCAATATATTGTTATACTAGTGTACGACTACACGCGCGATTAGTTTCACTTAAAATTTAGCTTGCAGGCACGTTTGTCTTTGCACGATTGTTGAAACCGCTCAATGCTTATCTAGCATTTAGATTAGATAGTAATATCTATCTCAAAGGTATATGCATATCTCATCTATATTGCATACTGTATGGATGCAGATGCCACGATAGTACTCTAATGGCGGTAGCTTTATGGTGTATTGTAGAAAAGGGTAGGCACATGTGCAAGTGTTACCTAAGTGGTAGTGTAGGAATATTGTCTTGCTTATACAATAGGCTAAGTATACATATATGGTTGATGGATAGAACAACTGCCTAATAACTCTGCTTTAATAACAGTTAGCAAACAGTTGCTTATAAGACTAAAAGCAATGAGAATTTTTTCCCAAATATATCCCCAGCAACATTGGAGCAGACAAAGCATAAGATAAGCGACTAAATCTGCTAAAAGCAAGCTTTCACAAACTAGAGCAGCCTTTCAACTAGGAGGGGTATCACCCCCTTCTTTCAGATTCTTGGCTTTTGTCAGGTAGATTAATGACTAGTTATAGTTTTTTTAATTCTAAAACTATGAAGTTAACTGTGTCAGTTAATGAGATTTCAGTTCTTGCAATCAAGATTTTCTGTGTTTTATAGAGTCAAGCACTTTTTAGCAAGCAATTGCTTCCATTCTTTTCCCATATGGCATTTAACTTGTAATCTTTATTAAACTACTATGTTAACAGTAGGAATACCAAGCCATTTTTCCGCCCGTCAAACTACCAAGGGGGGGGGGGAAAAAATTTCCCCCCCCCCTGACAAATTTTTTTGCTGCGCCGGAACGGAGCAACGCAGACACACAAAATTCAAGAACACGGGCTAACTTTTTGTTGCGCACCTTCTCAAACAAGAATCAAGTCGCCAGCCCTCCGGACCGTCGAGATATTCGACGATTCTGCCAGAAGGTCGGATTTTTCCCATAAGCGCTAGTGTATTCAGTACACCCCTGTGCGCCAATCAGCACTGCGCCTCAGTGCAGCCTTGCCAAGTCTCCAAATTTCATCAGCACGTCGACCACATGTGTCTGCATCAGCTCTGACTTCGTTGGTCACTAGCCTTCACCCAGGCGGAGCTTCTGGACCTTCAACAGGTGGCACCAAGTGACTATGGACACTCTGATACGAATTTCTCGAGTTTCGCTGATCAAGCCTCGACAGTGGGCATACCTCAACTGCTAGGTATCCTCAGCTAGTCTCTCGAGCCTTCCATCATCACCCCGACGCCGTCGGCACCTTCAACGGATTACACCAGGTGACTATGAACACCCTGATGCAAATTTCTCTAGTTTCGCTGATCAAGCCTTGCCAATGGGCAAGCCTCAACCGCGAAACATCTTCAGCTAGTCTCTCAAGCATTCAGTCATCACCCCGACGCCGTCGGCACCTTCAACAGATGACACCAGGCGACTATGAACACCTTGATGCGAATTTCTCTAGTTTCGCTGATCAAGCCTCGACAGTGAGCAAGCCTCAACTTCTGGACACCCTCAGCTAATCTCTCAAGCATTCAGTCATCACTCGGACGCCGTCGGCACCTTCAACAGATGACACCAGGCGACTATGAACACCTTGATGCGAACTTCTCGAGTTTCACCGATCAAGCCTCGACAGTAGGCAAGCCTCAACTGCCGGACACCCTCAGCTAGTCTCTCAAGCATTCCGTCATCATCCCGACGCCGTCGGCACCTTCAACAGGTGGCATTAGGGGAGTAATGACACGTGAGCGTGATTTTTCATCATGCTCTTAACATTTCTGAATCATTAAAAAATGAAAAAACCGACTGAATTTACTGGCACTGAATTGCAAAGTGACTGAGTTAGCAGAATAAAGTTAAGCAAAAAACCGCACACAGTTACCCATGCTAGCAAACCAACGAACCGTCACTTCACTCGAGAAGTTCGCATCAAGGTGTTCATAGTCACCTGGTGCCACCTGTTGAAGGTGCCGACGGCGTCGGGATGATGACTGAATGCTTGAGAGACTAGCTGAGGGTGTCCGGCAGTTGAGGCTTGCCTACTGTCGAGGCTTGATCGGTGAAACTCGAGAAGTTCGCATCAAGGTGTTCATAGTCACCTGGTGCCACCTGTTGAAGGTGCCGACGGCGTCGGGATGATGACGGAATGCTTGAGAGACTAGCTGAGGGTGTCCGGCAGTTGAGGCTTGCCTACTGTCGAGGCTTGATCGGTGAAACTCGAGAAGTTCGCATCAAGGTGTTCATAGTCGCCTGGTGTCATTTGTTGAAGGTGCCGACGGCGTCCGAGTGATGACTGAATGCTTGAGAGATTAGCTGAGGGTGTCCAGAAGTTGAGGCTTGCTCACTGTCGAGGCTTGATCAGCGAAACTAGAGAAATTCGCATCAAGGTGTTCATAGTCGCCTGGTGTCATCTGTTGAAGGTGCCGACGGCGTCGGGGTGATGACTGAATGCTTGAGAGACTAGCTGAAGATGTTTCGCGTTGAGGCTTGCCCATTGGCAAGGCTTGATCAGCGAAACTAGAGAAATTTGCATCAGGGTGTTCATAGTCACCTGGTGTAATCCGTTGAAGGTGCCGACGGCGTCGGGGTGATGATGGAAGGCTCGAGAGACTAGCTGAGGATACCTAGCAGTTGAGGTATGCCCACTGTCGAGGCTTGATCAGCGAAACTCGAGAAATTCGTATCAGAGTGTCCATAGTCACTTGGTGCCACCTGTTGAAGTTCCAGAAGCTCCGCCTGGGTGAAGGCTAGTGACTAACGAAGTCAGAGCTGATGCAGACACATGTGGTCGACGTGCTGATGAAATTTGGAGACTTGGCAAGGCTGCACTGAGGCGCAGTGCTGATTGGCGCACAGGGGTGTACTGAATACACTAGCGCTTATGGGAAAAATCCGACCTTCTGGCAGAATCGTCGAATATCTCGACGGTCCGGAGGGCTGGCGACTTGATTCTTGTTTGAGAAGGTGCGCAACAAAAAGTTAGCCCGTGTTCTTGAATTTTGTGTGTCTGCGTTGCTCCGTTCCGGCGCAGCAAAAAAATTTGTCAGGGGGGGGGAAATTTTCCCCCCCCCCTTGGTAGTTCTACTGTTAAACTTATGACATCGAAGGTTGATAAAGTCACACACTTAATAAAAACTGATATATTCTTTGCACTTCCCACAGCAATTGGTCATCAGCATTAAGAGTTTTGCAACTGTCCAATATAACCAATAAGTGCATCAATCAGCCATGTTTCACCTGAGTAAGACTCATCGTCTAGGCCTGATGATAATCATGGCTCTAGCCTATTTTGCTGTAGAATTAGTTGTTGGCCACCTGTGCGACTCGGTCACTTTGGTTGCCGATTCGTTTCACATGCTGTCAGATGTTCTAGCACTGATTGTCGCTCTGGGGGCTGTTCGGGTTGGCAAGAAGCCAAGAGATGGTCGGCATACGTACGGC
Organism: Macrostomum lignano; assembly: GCA_002269645.1. Classification (NCBI taxonomy): domain Eukaryota; kingdom Metazoa; phylum Platyhelminthes; family Macrostomidae; genus Macrostomum; species Macrostomum lignano. Next base: position 167,244 of record NIVC01001643.1, on the reverse strand, counting down.
TTCCAACGTGCTGAAATATTGGGTACATTGGTTAACACTGTCATGCTAATGACTCTGTGCTTCACTATCATTATTGAAGCTGTTCAGAAGATTATTGAACCGCATCCGATGAAAGATCCAAAACTCATTGTCTATGTTGGCTCTGGCGGCCTGCTCATTAACCTGATTGGTATTTTGCTATTCTGCGGTCACAGCCACGGGCATGGCGGCCATGCATCTGAGCATTCGGTAATTATTAATTGCTGTTTTGCAGTTATTCATGTAGCACTAGTCTCCCTTCATCTCAATCACTGTTTCACATCATCTCAATCACTGCCTCCCTTCATCTTGATCACTGTCTCCCTTCATCTCAATCACTGTCTCCCTTCATCTGGATCACTGTCTCCCTTCATCTTGATCACTGTCTCCCTTCATCTTGATCACTGTCTCCCTTCATCTTGATCACTGTCTCCCTTCATCTCAATCGCTGTCTCCCTTCATCTGGATCACTGTCTCCCTTCATCTTGATCACTGTCTCCCTTCATCTTGATCACTGTCTCCCTTCATCTTGATCACAGTCTCCCTTCATCTCAATCACAGTCTCCCTTCATCTCAATCACTGTCTCCCTTCATCTTGATCACTGTCTCCATCTTGATCACAGTCTCCCTTCAGCTCAATCACAGTCTCCCTTCATCTCAATCACTGTCTCCCTTCATCTTGATCACTGTCTCCCTTCATCTTGATCACTGTCTCCCTTCATCTTGATCACTGTCTCCATCTTGATCACAGTCTCCCTTCAGCTCAATCACAGTCTCCCTTCATCTCAATCACTGTCTCCCTTCATCTTGATCACTGTCTCCATCTTGATCACAGTCTCCCTTCAGCTCAATCGCTGTCTCCCTTAATCTTGATCACTGTCTTCATCTTGATCACAGTCTCCCTTCATCTCAATCACAGTCTCCCTTCATCACAATCACTGTCTCCCTTCATCTCAATCGCTGTCTCCCTTCATCTCAATCACATATGAATTCCATACCTAGTCTCCTCAGATCCCATACCCAGTCTCCTCAGATCCCATACCCAGTCTCCTCAGATCCCATACCCAGTCTCCTCAGATCCCATACCCAGTCTCCTCAGATCCCATACCCAGCCTCACCAGAGTGTCAATCAGTCCCAGCTGATTACCTTTCTCATTCCCAAAGCATCAAGCGGAGCTGCTGATGCAGCACAAATCGGTGGAATTTCTACCAGAGGAGGCTCGGCCAATGGCGCAGGCCGCGGCAGCAGAGGCCGGTGACGAGCCAATGAAAGTCGAGTGCATGGATGAGCAAGACAATGCCAGTCCAAAGCGTGCGACCGCCGGCGCTACTGCTGCTGCTGCTGCTGCTTCCGGTGCAGTCGCAACAAGTTCCGGTGAGCTATTTAATGATTCGCTGTAAATAAACTTTTTGTCTCGGTTTTGATTCCTTAAACTGTTTAATAAATTTAATTTAATATTGCTTTAGCTAAATAAACTTTGTGGTTTAAAAAATTGCTGCATATAAATATACTTATTATTCAGAAGTAAATGCTAGCTGAGGCAGTGACCTCTCCAACCTGTCTCCTTGTATATACTCTACGTAATTATAGTCTCCCACTCTATTTCTCTCTACCTCTCCATCTCCCTCTCCTTGTCTCCCTCTACCTATCTACCTCCCCCTGTCTTCCTCTTCCTGTCTCCCTCTCCCTGTCTCCATCTCCCTCTCCTTGTCTCCCTCTACCTGTCTCCCTCTTCCTGTCTCCCTCTCCCTGTCTTCCTCTCCCTGTCTCCCTCCCTCTCTACCTTTCCCTGTCTCCATCTCCCTCTCCCTCTTACGTCTCCCTGTCTCCTTCTCCCTATCTACCTCTCCCTGTCTCCCTCTCTCCCTCTCCCTGTCTCCATCCCCCTCTTTGCCTCTCACTGTCTACCTCTCCCTGTCTCCCTCCCTTTCTACCTCTCCCTGTCTCCATCTCCCTCTCTACCTCTCCCTCTTACGTCTCCCTGTCTCCCTCTCCCTATCTGCCTCTCCGTCTCCCTCTCCCTGTCTCCCTCTCCATGTCTCCATCCCCCTCTTTGCCTCTCACTGTCTACCTCTCCCTGTCTCCCTCCCTCTCTACCTCTCCCTGTCTCCATCTCCCCCTCTACCTTTCCTTGTCTCCCTGTCTTTGTCTCCCTCTCTTTGTCTCATTCGTCTCCCTCTCCACCTCTCCCTCTCCCTTACTCTGTCTCCATTTCCCTGTCTCTCTACGTGTCCCCCTCTCTTCACCTCATCCTTTCTCCTCTTTCCTCGTATCCGGTCACTAACTTGTGTTAACCTAAAAGGAAAAACTACGTTTTACTCTGCATAAACAGCAGAAGTAAAATTACTTTGATTGTATTCGTTGCATAAGCAATACTGTTACATTTGTATTTGAACTGTTATATTAGAAAGGCTAAGAACTTTCAGCACCCCATGGCCTAGGGTGCAGTTAGCTGGAAGGTATGCGCATTCTGTGAATATTTTTCACATTTCTGCTGCGACTCCTTCGCCTTGGCTCCTTCCCAGTTGAAAGCTTCCTTATTTAGGGTTGATGTCTGTCCTTTAATGCGTTCTCTTTCTTTGCAGCTGCAGCTGCTTCGATTATTCAGACACACACGAACTTTATTTACAAGCGGTTAATTGTATCGTGTTTGCTTCACAATTTTTTAAGGGCCAACTTGCAGAAACACTTATTTTATATTTCTTTCGTTGATCTTTGTCCTCTCATCTCTCTGTCCCTTCCATCTCCCCCTCATCTCCCTCCTCTCTCATCTCCTTACTTCCTCCTCTCCCCCTCTTATCTCCCCTCCCCCTCTCTCCTCTCAGCTTTTCCTCTCTCCCTTCCCCTCTTCCTCATTTCTCTCCCTCACTTCTTCCCTCCCCCCGCTCTCTCTCTCTCTTTGTCTCCCTTCTCCATCTCTCTCCCCTCCCCCCAGTGACCTCTCCAGTCTGATTCCCCTATGTGTTTTAAAAACCCATATTGTATTATTCGTAACAGTTTGGCAGTTAAGCAATTTCGTTAACCAGGGACCATATAAGCGTGTTATAAATTTATAGTGTTTAAAAGCGGTACCCATAGGCTCTGTTTTGGTTTAAGTTGTTATTCTTTAATTTTTCGATTTTTTCTACGCAAATTACACATACACTACTTTTAGTAAGTATCTTCATTGATTATTTCTGAACTTTTCTATCCCTTTTGACTAATATTTCTGTGAAGCCGCCGTGCCGATTCTAATTGAGCAAACCTCGCCGGCCGCCTCAACCTCCGCTGCTCATCCAGTCGCTCCAGCTTCCGATAGGGCTTCATCGCCTTCGCTTCTGGCTGCCGTTGAGCACAGCGTTGCTAGTTTGCGCCGAGGCTCGCTTGGGCCGTCCTGGCTGCCTAACGCTCTGCCTAGGCCGTCAGAAATTGACGAGGTTGATCAAGGCGAAGGCGATGATGTCGCTTTGGATGCTGGAAGCGGCGGCGGGGGCGGCGGAGGGCACGGACACAGCCATGAGGTTGGCGCGTCTCGCGGTAAGGAGTCGGATTTTCCTCAATCAGTGGAATTAACCCGATCGTGGAAGCTTTTTAAATGCCATCTTACTCTTAATTAGTATTTTGTAAGATTTTAGCCACTCGGGTTATTTTGCGTCATGCTAGGTCGAGATAGGAGGTTTCGGGTCAACGTGGGTTATGCTAGGTCAAGATAGGAGCTCTTGGGTCATTGTGAGTCATGCTAGGTCAAGATTGTAGCTGTTGGGCCAATTTGGGTCATGCTAGGTTAAGATGGGAGTTGTTGACTCTATGTGGATAAATCTAGGTCAAGATAGGAATTGTTGGGTCAATGTGGGTCATGCTAGGTCGAGATAGGAGTTGTTGGGTCAATGTGGGTCATGCTAGGTCAAGATAGGAGTTGTTGGGTCAGTGTGGTCAGAGCCAAATACTTGCCTTAGTATTATAGTTCAGTTCTCCACAGTCCATATTAACCCGTAAAAAGAAAATATAAACTTTTTTACTGGTACTTTCTCTCGATGTTTCTTGCCTATCTGCATGCTCAGTTGTACTTTTTGCGTGGTTATTCTCACTTTCTCTCGGCCTACTACCTAATAACCTTGCTAATTTGAGGTGACGTTGCTTAGAGTAGAACTGACCCACTTTTTCATTGCGAAATCTCTCGACTTACTTAACTCGTTTCAAGTCATCAGTATGACTCACTTCCAGTCATTAGTATGACTCAGTTCCAGTCATCGGTATGACTCACTACAATTCATCAGTATGACTCACTTCCAGTCATCAGTATGACTCAATTCAAGTCATCAGTATGACTCAATTCAAGTTATCAGTATGACTCACTTCAATTCATCAGTATGACTCACTTCAATTCATCAGTATGACTCACAGTCATCAGTATGACTCACTACAATTCATCAGTATGACTCACTTCCAGTCATCAGTATGACTCATTTCCAGTCATCGGTATGACTCACTTCAAGTCATCAGTATGACTCAGTTCCAGTCATCGGTATGACTCACTTCAATTCATCAGTATGACTCACTTCCAGTCATCAGTATGACTCACTTCCAGTCATCAGTATGACTCATTTTTTTTCTAAAAATAGAATTAATGATTTAAACAACATCGCTTTAAGTTGACCGAGAAGACGCGCAGCTTATTGACATCAAATGCAATTTTATTAATTTGATTTTGTGTCTGAAATTTATTTTTAACGTTTTAAAAGTGGCGTAGTACCTCGTTTTGGTTTAATTAATTAACTATCACTTGTCTGTTCAGTCATTTTTGCTCTTTTTAACTCAACACACTGCGCAAGTGTTTTTTATCATGAGTATGAAAAATAAGCCTGACTCGCTGTCATTGTTACTGCCTACAAAGAGTCAGTAGTATTATTATAGTTTTCTATAGAATTTTCTGTTTGTATTGTGCATTTATTTACTCATTATTAAACCTACATTGCATTAGTATTTCCGAAGCCGATATGTATCGAAAGTATTTATAAAGATGTTTTGCCTCTATGATACATCCGCAGGCTCTGGTCACATGAACATGCAGGCGGCATTTTTGCATATCATTGGCGACACCCTTGGCTCAGTGATTGTTATTGTATCAGCCGTGACTCTCTGGCTCGCTCCGCCTGGCTATTCGCTCGACCTGTACGAGGCCAGGGCCGTGTTGCTAGGCAATGACACCTGCTTAATTGAGGAGCCAGGACGGCGTTGGCAGACTTATATCGATCCGAGTCTTAGTTTGCTGCTTGTCGCCATTATGTTGTTCTCTACTATACCATTGTGTAGGTTTTCCGTTTGATGGATTTCCATTGCTTTTTCAACTGTTGTTGTTTTAAGACAGTTAGTCTTAATGACTGATGGGTTGTCAGATTGACTGATGGATTTTCAGATTGGCAAATGGGTTTTCAACTTGGCAAGTGGGTTGTCAGATTGACAGGTAGAAAGTGAGACCGACAGGTAGATGGTGAGACTGACAGGTAGATGGTGAGACTGGCAGGTAGATGGTGAGACTGACAGGTAGATGGTGAGACTGGCAGGTAGATGGTGAGACTGACAGGTTAGATGGTGAGACTGGCAGGTAGATGGTGAGACTGACAGGTTAGATGGTGAGACTGACAGGTAGATGGTGAGACTGACAGGTTAGATGGTGAGACTGACAGGTAGATGGTGAGACTGACAGGTTAGATGGTGAGACTGACAGGTAGATGGTGAGACTGGCAGGTAAATGGTGAGACTGGCAGGTAGATGGTGAGACTGACAGGTTAGATGGTGAGACTGACAGGTAGATGGTGAGACTGACAGGTTAGATGGTGAGACTGACGGGTAGATGGTGAGACTGACAGGTAGATGGTGAGACTGACAGGTAGATGGTGAGACTGACTGGTAGACGGTGAGACTGACAGGTAGACGGTGAGACTGACAGGTAGACGGTGAGACTGACAGGTAGACGGTGAGACTGACAGGTAGATGGTGAGACTGACAGGTAGATGGTGAGACTGACAGGTAGATGGTGAGACTGACAGGTAGATGGTGAGACTGACAGGTTAGATGGTGAGACTGGCAGGTAGATGGTGAGACTGACAGGTTAGATGGTGAGACTGACAGGTAGATGGTGAGACTGACAGGTAGATGGTGAGACTGACAGGTAGATGGTGAGACTGGCAGGTAGATGGTGAGACTGGCAGGTAGATGGTGAGACTGACAGGTTAGATGGTGAGACTGACAGGTTAGATGGTGAGACTGACAGGTAGATGGTGAGACTGACAGGTAGATGGTGAGACTGACAGGTTAGATGGTGAGACTGACGGGTAGATGGTGAGACTGACAGGTAGATGGTGAGACTGACAGGTAGATGGTGAGACTGACTGGTAGACGGTGAGACTGACAGGTAGACGGTGAGACTGACAGGTAGACGGTGAGACTGACAGGTAGACGGTGAGACTGACAGGTAGATGGTGAGACTGACAGGTAGATGGTGAGACTGACAGGTAGATGGTGAGACTGACAGGTAGATGGTGAGACTGACAGGTAGATGGTGAGACTGACAGGTAGATGGTGAGACTGACAGGTAGATGGTGAGACTGACAGGTAGATGGTGAGACTGACAGGTAGATGGTGAGACTGACAGGTTAGATGGTGAGACTGACAGGTAGATGGTGAGACTGACAGGTAGATGGTGAGACTGACAGGTTAGATGGTGAGACTGACAGGTAGATGGTGAGACTGACAGGTAGATGGTGAGACTGGCAGGTAAATGGTGAGACTGGCAGGTAGATGGTAAGACTGACAGGTAGATGGTGAGACTGACAGGTAGATGGTGAGACTGACAGGTAGATGGTGAGACTGGCAGGTAGATGGTAAGACTGGCAGGTAGATGGTGAGACTGGCAGGTTAGATGGTGAGACTGACAGGTAGATGGTGAGACTGACAGGTAGATGGTGAGACTGGCAGGTAGATGGTGAGACTGACAGGTAGATGGTGAGACTGGCAGGTAGATGGTGAGACTGACAGGTAGATGGTGAGACCGACAGGTAGATGGTGAGACTGACAGGTAGATGGTGAGACTGGCAGGTAGATGGTAAGACTGATAAATGCTATAGTCAAATCAATCAATAAACAGCCTAATCTTTGCTCTCTAAATAAATTTCAGTTCTAAAAGCGCTCAACATTCTGATGCAGACGGTGCCTAAAGAGATCAAACTCGACGATTTGCAGAAGAGATTGGAAAATGTTTGTCATTTTGATTTGCAATAGCAGATTTTCTATTGTACTGTAAGTAGCAATTATAGTTTTTTTCTACTCAAAATTTGTAGCTCGATGGCATCCTACAAGTGCACGATTTGCACGTGTGGCAGCTGCAGTCAGATTGCTATATCGGCACCGTGCACATCCGCTGTCGGGATCTGCGTGAGTAGCTAAGAAAGGGAGAGGGAGACTGGAAGGGAGAAAGAGAGACTAGGAGAGAGAGGGGAGAGGGAGACTGGAATGGAGGGAGAGAGGAAGACTGTGAGGAAGGGAGAGAGGGAGACTGGAAGAGATGGAGAGAGGGAGACTAGGAGAGAGAGGGGAGAGGGAGACTGGAATGGAGGGAGAGAGGAAGACTGTGAGGAAGGGAGAGAGGGAGACTGGGAGGGAGGGAAATAGGGAGACTGGGAGGGAGGGAGAGAGGGAGACTGGGAGGGAGGGAGACTGGGAGGGAGGGAGAGAGGGAGACTGGGAGGGAGGGAGAGAGGGAGACTGGGAGGGAGGGAGGGAGAGAGGAAGACTGGAAGAGAGGGGGACTGTGATGGAGGGAGAGACTGGGAGGGAGGGAGACTAGGAGAGAGGGAGACTGGGAGGGAGGGAGAGAGGGAGATTGGGAGGGAGGGAGACTGGAATGGAGGGAGAGAGGGGGACTGGAATGGAAGGAGAGAGGGAGACTCTGAGGGAGGGAGAGAGGGAGACTCTGAGGGAGGGAGAGAGGGAGACTCTGAGGGAGAGAGAGAGAGGGAGACTCTGAGGGAGAGAGAGAGAGGGAGACTCTGAGGAAGGGAGAGAGGGAGACTGGAAGAGAGGGAGACTGAAAAGGAGGGAGAGAGGGAGACTGGAAAGGAGGGAGAGAGGGAGACTGGAAAGGAGGGAGAGAGGTAGACTCTGAGGGAGGGAGACTGAGAGGAGACGTAGATAGGGGCAAGGTGACATGTGAGACTAGAAAGCATTTAGAGTAAGATTTAGAGTACGACAGAGTGTGAGAAGTACTACACAGTGGTTTAGTTTTGCCACAGCTTGAATTCTGCAATATTTGCATTTAATTTCCAGCCGAATACATCAGCGTGTCCCGAGCTGCCAAGCACATATTTCACACTTTCGACATTCACTGCACCACTATTCAGCCTGAGTTCAACGAGGCAAGTCGACATTTTAAAAATCCTTTTTAACCTACAAAAATCAATAGTTTAATTTATATTCTGTCGCACCACTCCAGCACACAACTCCCCGTTTGGGTGGCAACCACACCAGCGGCAGATTTGCCAACAACCCCGGCTGTTTTATCAACTGCGGCAACAATAAATGCGCTGCTAGGTCGAATTGTTGCGCCGTGAAAGGCGGCGGCGGCGGGGACGCGGCTGAGGCTGCTTCAGGAGAGGGCGGTCATCAGGCTGCTGACTCCGTATGATGTTGTGTGCTAGAAATCGGGTATTAATTAGGTTTTAATGCCACAGTATAGACATCATAGGCTATGGGATTAGAGCTTTTATTGTGCGGTTGTTTTAACTTAAAAAATTTTATACGTTTAGATAGCTTACTGACTGTTATAGTTTGCTTGCTGATGACCTTTGCGCCAAGAAGCCTGTTCGTTTTGTTGCACTGGATTCATACGGACAGACACGCAGGCACACAAGCAGGCTGATAGACAGACACTAAGATAGACAGACAGATTGACAGACAGACACGCAGACAGATAGACAGACAGACAGACAGACAGATAGCCAGACAGACAGGCAGACGGATAGCCAGACAGACAGACAGACAGACAGACAGACAGACAGACAGACAGACGGATAGACCGAGAGACAGACAGACAGACAGACAGATAGACCGACAGGCATACAGACAGATAGACCGACAGGCATACAGACAGACAGATAGACAGACAGACAGACAGACAGACAGACGGAAAACCGACAGACAGACAGACAGACAGACAGACAGACACAGACAGACAGACAGACAGACGGATAGACAGACAGACAGACAGACAGACAGACAGACAGATAGACCGACAGGCGGACAGACAGACGAGCAGGACACAGACAAGGTAAACAGTTGAAAGCTTCTATCCCTAATCAAACATGGCACATTGGTGAAAAGAGCTTTATTGATGAATATTTTCGTCCCTCAAACTGATCTCAAGAAGCGAAAAAATGACTTTAAATGAAGCTACTCTACAGACAATGCGTTTGTCATGTGAATTTTGTACATGTATGTGGCATATTAAACAGTATCTCTGCTGATTTTCCAACACTACAGATAGGGCATTGAATTGATTGATATTAGTAGCAACTCGATTTATTGTGGATTTTATACGCATTAACGCATTATGTGTTTGTTTACTAGTACTAGTATACAAATTCGACGATTACTTGCCTATGTATAAATACAAAACTGCTTTTCTTTCATTTGTGTCGTGATTTAGTTAACATATGCGTACCTTACTACTTGTGATTGTCAATTTGTGTTTTCTGTCTGGTACCTTTTAGATAAATTATTTTGCAGTTTCACGTGCTTGTTTTATTATATTTTCCATTTTGTTTGTTTGTCCAATTATAGAGGTTAAGTTTTTGATAAAATTTAATTTAGAAAGTTTACGATGTGTGTCGAGAATAAATTACCTGACGTTTTGTATTATTAATATATTTTTAACCGATATGTATCGAAAAATAAATTAAGTGACATTTTGAGAATTATTACATTTCAGCCGATATGTATCGAAATGATAGTTTGTCGCTACTAATTATTACGATATTCATTTAAAAGAGAGAGAGAAATGCTCGCGTTTCCTGCTGCAACCAGAGAGACGCACTGCCATATTTTCATGCAGCTGTAATTGCTTTCCCCCTGATCTACTCTGGCTGCCGATGCCGCTTCTTTAATTTTGTTTTTAGTTTTTATATCGACAACGTGATGCTTAAATAAAATCTTATTGCAGCGAAATAGGTTTTTTTCATTTTTAATAATGGTTTTTCTCACTGCTTCATTAAAAGTTACATAAATAGTTGCGTTTCAACCGTAGAGCTAAATGGTTCTTTTCCCGTATCTATCTTGCTTTTTATTTGATGTTTTCGCTAATGAGCCCTGTTGTCGTGTGTGCAGTTAATCAAATTTTATACAAAAAATATAAACAAGAAATCTGAATTTTTAAACAAGTCCTGAGTTTTCGTTTGACTGCACATCGTATTGAAAAATAGAAAAATATTGTTAAGCCTTGTTTTCTCACTTACTATGAGTAGAAGAAATGGCGTTTTTTGTATCTTTTGTTAGATAGAAAAGATTTAAACTAAATTTAAATACAAAGTCAGGCTCTGTATGTATAAAAATGCGAATCGTATCGATTTTGAATTAATAAAGTTGAGATTAAAACTTTAGACGTAAGCCATTTGTTTCTGTAGAAGTTTATTAATTAATGAGAAGATGTATAAAGTTTGCCGATATGTTGAGTAAATAAGTTAATAAATCAGATAAATTTCTGTGTTTAATTATCCCGACCCTGGCATGCTTTTAATTAACAATCACGAGTCTTGCTGCATATTTGTGGTTATTGGTATTCTTCATTAGTTTTTACGGTCTTGTGGTGTCTTATTTTCTTATTTGTTTCATTTGCACGTGAATAGACATCATATCTATATATACTCCTATTGCTGTGTTGTGTAATATTTTGTTTTATTACACCCCCGTGTGTCTTTTATTCCTTTGGCGAATTAATTACAATTAACAACCAGCATGTCTTCTTAATGTTCCCTATTGATAAATGCCCTCACCTGTATATCTTGTCCTATATGAACAACTTACAGTAATTTTTTTTCTATTACTAACTACTTCGAAAATTTACTAATAATTAGTAATTCGCTTCGAACACACAGGGAAATATTTATAATTTTCTTTTTTTTAAAATAAATTTATGCCAGGACATGGAATACAGTATGTTTTGACCGACGATTGACTGATGAATTGTGCGTCGGTTTGTATATTTTATAGCGGACCTACCTGTTACTACTTTACTTTACTACTGACGGGGGGCGCAGGCGCCGCGAATAGGCCGCGAGGCCCCTATCGCAACCCCAAGGTAAAAGAGCACAAGGATTAGCCTTGGGGGTGCGCCCAGTCCCCGCCAGTAGTCGGCAGGTCCGCAGTGGAGGCATCGGCGACCCTCATCCGGCCGGAGTCCCGGACGAAGGCGCGGAGGTCTCGGATATTGTCCGCGGTGGTCAGCTCGTCCATCCGCTGGGGGTGGCCGAGGTATTTGTGCCGCGCCTTGTTGAAGTAAGGGCAGAAGGTGACGTGATGCTCCGCGGTCTCCTCTCCTATGCCACAGAAGGGACAGGTGGGAGGGCAACCGGTTTGCAACGATATATGTCTCTGGAAGAATCCGTGGCCGGTTAGGACCATGCACATCTCCCTGAGGTCGGTTCTGTTAAGCGAAATCAGATAATCAGAGACTTTCCTGTTCAGGTTAGGCATGGCAGAGCGGCTCTGCCTGTACTCGGTGCAGCTGTTCCAGTGGAGCTGGTGCTGCTGATGGAGCCACCTGTTGATATGGCGGGTGACTTGCGACCTGGGGGTGGGTAGCCTCATCAGACGGTGGTTGCCGTCTGGGTTGCTGCCCTCCTTGGCGAGAGAGTCCGCGAGCTCGTTGCCCAGGATGTTGCTGTGACCAGGTGTCCAGATAATTCTAATCCTGTTAAGGACTGAGAGAGATTGCACACTGCGGTGGCATTGAGATACTGTAGCAGCGGAGATATTCTCAGTGGTTAAGGCCTTAATAGCAGCTTGGCTATCAGTGTAGAAATTAATGTCAAAATTATTAATGTTCGCCTGAAACAGTTGCTGGGCACACTGCTCAATGGCGCAAATTTCAGCTTGGAAAACTGAGGTGTTCTCACCGAGGTGCAGACTTTCCTGGAGAAGCATCTTACCCTCGTGGAAAATGGCAATACCCGCTCCAGCGCGGCCGTTGAACAGCGAGCCGTCGGTGAAGCAGTGAATGCCCTGGCTGCGCCGGTTCACACCGACATCCAGCGGAATGTTGTCTCGGCCAGGGATGGCGGTCTTGAAGCCCCTCCTGATGTTGAGGGCGGGAGGTCGACTATCCACATTGCCCAGGTCCATGTGGATGTTGTTAAGGTCGCGGCGGACAAAGTCCATATGCGGGATTAATGTTTTCATTGGCATAAAGCCAGAGGGCGCGTTATTTAACGTTTTATCTCTGATAAGCCGGGAGGCAGACTTCATAGCCTCCGCCCTAATAAATAGGTGAAGCGGAGGTAGGTTAAGGATAGTGTTCAGCCCCTCGTAAGGGGTGGACGGGTACGCACCTGTGATGGCACGGCAAATGCTGCCCTGAAGCTGGTACAGCCGCTGACGGGCGGCCTTCTGCTCCAGCACGCTAGTCCAGATGAGACTCGCGTATGTGATACTGGGCCGGATGATGCCGGTATAAATCCAACGGACCGTTCTAGGCGAGAGGCCCCAAGTCGGCCCGATGGCTCTGCGCAGCTGGGCAAAGCAGCGTTTTGCCCGACCGATGACGTTATCAAGGTGCTTCGTCCAGCGCAGGTCATGCGTTAGCGTCACACCGAGGTATTTGACCTCCTTCTTGAAGGGGATGTTTCTGCCATAGACAGTGAGGTTTTTCATCTCCCACTTACGGCGCTTGGTGAAAACGACAGCGACAGTCTTAGTGACGCTGATTTTTAGGCCATGCTGTGTAGCCCAGTCGGCCGCCTTGTCGGCGAATTGCTGCATCAGGTTGCGCAGAGTGGCGGGGTCGGGTCCGCTGACGACCGCGGCAACGTCATCGGCGTAGCCCGCCCTGGTGATACTGCTGGGAATGTCAGCGGTTAGAAGTTCGTCCATGACGAGATTCCAGAGAAGTGGAGTTAGCACGCCACCTTGCGGGCCGCCTTTCATCACCGCCCGGGTGAGGGTAACGCCCATAAGTGTGGATGTCACAAACCTTTTGCGGATCATAAAATAAATCCAGCGAACAATGCTGTGTCTTACATTCCTGCGGGAAAGAGAATTTCTGAAGGAGCGGAAGAGGACATTGTCAAATGCTCCTTCGAAGTCAACGAACAACCCGCAAGCGAGTTGTTTGCTAAGGATGGCACTCTCAATTTTGGAGGTAATGGCGTGGAGAGCATGCTCAGTCGTCCTCCCAGGCTGGAAGGCGTACTGGTACTTACTGACAGGGTCGGAGCGCAGGTCGCACTCTCGAAGCCTCCACAGGATGAGCCTCTCCATCAGCTTAACACAAAAGGAAGTGAGGCTGATGGGCCGGAAGGATTTCACGTTGGTGTAGTCACCCTTAGCAGGTTTCGGGATGAACACGACTCTGGACATTCTCCAGATTGTGGGAATGTAACCTGTGGTATAACAGTCAACAAGCAATTTAGAGAAAGAATCAGCAAAGTTTTGCAGCTTTAGCGCCTCCTGCAGGATACAGGGGGCGATATTGTCAGGGCCAGACGATTTATACGGTTTAAAAGAATTTGCTGCCAGCTGGAGTAGCTGGGGGGTGGCGCACTGCTGGAAAAGCTTGTGATCACAAGGCCTGTGGTCATCGACCACGTACTCCGGTTCGTCAACCTGCGGAAAGCAGGTGGAGAAAAGAAGATTTAGCGAACCTTCGGCACTGGTAGTGTAGTTACCATCCAGGTGCAGAAGGGAGTTACACTGAGCTAGCGTGTCGTGCCTGAGAGTCCTGACCAGCCGGGCTGTGGGGTGTTGCCCTTCCAGGCCGGCGCAGTAGGCTTTCCAGGTGGTCTTCTTAGCCCTTCGGATAGCACTTTTGTACATCCTCAGAGCAGAGTGGTAGTTCTCCCAATCCTCTGGGGTATTCGAGCCGTTTGCGAGGCGTTGCAGTCGGCGGGTGTTTTTCTTCATGCGAGTGAGCTCTTGACTCCACCAAGGAGAGTATTTCTTCCTGCAAAACAGCTTAGGGGCGTTAGCGCGTATGGCGGTGTTTAGGATCTCAACGAGGGAGTTGCACCGATGCTCAATGCCAGGGAGATCCTCGCTGGAGTCCGGTAAGTTGGCTTCGGTCAGGAGTTTTAGCAGGTCTCTTCGAAAACCTGTCCAGTCGGCCTTTTTCAAATTAAGGCGGTCCCGGTTCTCATGACGGGCTCCGACGGAGCTGATGCTGTACTGAATGTACGAGTGGTCGGAAAGCGATGGGAGGTCATCGCTAACCAGCCAGCTGTGGACCTGATTGAGGGCGTTGTTGGAGACGAGAGTGAGGTCGATAACCTCACGCCGATTAGAGACAATAAATGTGGGTTTGCTGCCTCTGTTGCAAATGTGTAACGAGGAGGAGTTAATGAAATCAATTAGTAAGTCACCGCGCCTGTTAGTATCGCTACTAGACCAGGCAGTGTTGTGGGCGTTAGCATCGCAGCTAACGATAAGCTTCCGATCCTGGAGATTACAGAAGTCCGCCAGCTCCTGCAGGAGGGGGGGAGGGACGTCCTCCTGAATGTCCAGGTAAGCGGAAACGAAGGTCAAGTCAAAGACTGAGAAAGTACACATGTCTTTAGAGCAAAACATTGGCATAATAGTGGCCGGGAGGTCGTTTTTGACGAGGGCGATAGCTCTGGGGGTGTCGTTCGCGCAGAGGTACAGAACCTGATAGCCTGGCGGCAGGCAGGTCGGCTTCCCCTTGCGGGTATACGGTTCCTGAATAAGGTAGATGTCAACTTCCTTGTTGGCAAAGGTGCCTGAAAGGTTGCTAGATGCTGCAAGGGCGTGGTGCAGGTTGATCTGAATAATGTGCAGGTTAACAGGTTGGTTCGCCGGCGGCGGATTATTTATTTGGTTGCTGGTGGCAGTGTCATCATTGGGCTGGCCGTTAAGGTTCGCCCTCAGCGCCCCGCTCCTAGTTTGGCACGGGGTTGGGAACGGCATTACTCGTTCCCAGAGCTATCCGAGCTCACGGACTCACCTCGGCGCCGATCGCCGGCTGGACGACGCCTGAGCAGCAGGTGGAAGACGATCTTCCACGCTCCGATGTAGGCGGCAAAATCGTCCTTCTTGAGGGCGTCTTCCCACTCCGCGGAGAAACCCATGTACAGGGTCTTGCCGGGAGCGCCTTTTGCCGGAACCTCCTTGAAGGCCCGGATACCGTCCTGAGGTAGGTCGGGGTTTTTACTGAGGAGCCGGGCGCGGATCTCCTCGATGCTTCTCGAGCCGGAGTAGAAGGCTCGGTAGCGCCTGCAGGGCGGCGGTGGTCGGGCACGCTCAACGACCATAGGCGGGAGAGCGGTCGTGCAGGTGTCCCAGGAGATGGACACCAGGTTAGCCAGCGCGAGCTCGAGCTGGGCTTCGTCCTTGAAGGCGAGGATGACGCTGCCGTTGGCGTTTCGAATCGCCTCGACTTTGATGTCGAGGGACCTACCTGTTAGTTAAGGTGTTTTTTCTTGAGAGTTTATTGATGCTCTAAAAAGGGGATTTCGGCTCTATGGGCCCATGGTTGACTCTTGAGATTGGCGCTATTACTAACAATTTGGCTTGTGGCGCCATTTTTAACTCTTGGGGTTGTGGCGCTATTGTCTTGACGTTGTGGCCCCATTATCTGAGGTTGTGGCGCCATTGTCAGAGGTTGTAGCGCCGTCGTCTTGACGTTGTGGCGCCATTATCAACTCTTGAGGTTGTGGCGCCATTGTCCTAATGTTGTAGCGCCGTCGTCTTGACGTTGTGGCGCCATTATCAACTCTTGAGGTTGTGGCGCCATTGTCCTAATGTTGTAGCGCCATTGTCCTAATGTTGTAGCGCCGTCGTCTTGACGTTGTGGCGCCATTATCAACTCTTAAGGTTGTGGCGCTATTGTCCTAATGTTGTAGCGCCGTCGTCTTGACGTTGTGGCGCCATTACTAACTCTTGAGGTTGTGGCGCCATTGTCCTAATGTTGTAGCGCCGTCGTCTTGACGTTGTGGCGCCATTATCAACTCTTGAGGTTGTGGCGCTATTGTCCTAATGTTGTAGCGCCGTCGTCTTGACGTCGTGGCGCCATTATTAACTCTTAGGGAGAGTTGTGGCGCCATTGTCCTCATGTTGTAGCGCCGTCGACTTGACGTTGTGGCGCCATTATCAACTCTTGAGGTTGTGGCGCCATTATCAACTCTTAAGGTTGTGGCGCCATTATCAACTCTTAAGGTTGTGGCGCCATTATCAACTCTTGAGGTTGTGGCGCCATTGTCCTAATGTTGTAGCGCCCTCGTTAAATCCAGAATTTGTGACAACATTTTCTTAATGTTGTAGCAACATTATCAATTCAAGAGTTTGTGGCGCCATCGTCCTAATGTAGCGGCGCCATTTTTGAATCCAGAGTTTGTCGCGCCATCGTCCTAATGTTGTAGCGCCATTATCGAATCCAGTTTGTGGCGCCGTTGTCTTTAGGTTTAGCACAATTGTCTTGAAGTTGTTGGACACTTATCTCTTGCTGTTTTGACATGCTTTTGTTTTTCTTACTGATGGTAAAACCGTGTTTTTTAATCTCAGCTCGTACCTCGTGTATTGTCTCATATTGCGAGTCTAATTCGCTATGATTTATACTTTTTTACTGTTCATACGGATCCGAGTGTGTGGGCGTTTGATCGAGAATTTTTAATGGTATTGACGAGACAGTCAAACAGAACGATGAACAGTTAGTAGTCTGCACCATCCGAGCCCCTTGAAGACCTTGATGCCACTTACTCTACCTTGCTATTGCAAAATAAATTGCAGCTCAGCTTCGCGACAAAAGCGGCCATTCAATCGTTTGTTCGCGTAGCTCAGAATCTCGTAGTGGAGCGTGATAGGTAGCTAGACAGGTTGATTGACTGATATTGAATAAGTAGGCCCCTCTTTTCAATGCCGGCATCAAGCTGCAGCGCGGTCTTTAATTGCTCCACAGTCAGTCGCTTTTTGTCGCGGGGCTTCGCTGTCTCCATTATGCCGCTCACGCACCCTGCCGTGCGTGTGGAAAA
>NIVC01001643.1:112500-147500 GCA_002269645.1 Macrostomum lignano | reverse complement strand
ATATGGCTGGGTTATTGCTTGTCCATGGCCATCTAGAACCTACAGATCTGGATTGGAAACAGGTCATTTGTTATAGTCAGACGCTAAAAATATAAAATGTGTCAGCTTTCGGTTTATTTGTTTACCTCTTAATTAGAACTATTTTTTTAAATCTGCTAAAAATGCGCACGGCCTGAGATAAAAAAGTTTTAAAATTGATCCTTTTTTGCAGGCACACAAACTGCAACCTCATCTCCAGTGCATTGTGGCTGTTTCGGCAGCTCATTAGTTGATTAAATCTGTCGTTTTGTTTCCGCTTGCATGAAGAAAGACAGCGTGCCCCAGAGCTGCTGCGAATATCTCATAGCCTACATTTTACTGCCATATTGCTGCCGTGTCATCCTCAGGTCGTCCCGTTTCACTTCTGCTTTCCCATCCGGCCAATACAGCTCTTGCTTGTTCCCCTCAACCTGCAGTCTCAGTCCACTTCATAACAGCTCAGCTCAGCTCGCTTATGTGCGTGCAATCTCACCTCATCTCGCCCTGTCTCATTTCATCTAACCCCATCTCACCCTATCTCATCTCACCTCATCTCACCCTGTCTCATCTCACCTCATCTCTCCCAGTCTCATTTCATCTAACCCCATCTCACCCTATCTCATCTCTCCCAGTCTCATTTCATCTAACCCCATCTCACCCTATCTCATCTCACCTCATCTATCCCAGTCTCATTTCATCTAACCCCATCTCACCCTATCTCATCTCACCTCATCTCTCCCAGTCTCATTTCATCTCACCTCATTTTACCCAGTCTCCTATCTAACCCCATTTCATCCTATCTCATCTCACCTCATCTCACCCTGTCTCATTTCATCTCACCTCATTTTACCCAGTCTCCTATCTAACCCCATCTCACCCTATCTCATCTCACCTCATCTCACCCTGTCTCATTTCATCTCGCCACATCTCACCCCAATCTTCATCCTAATCTTGCTCCAGCTGCACCCTAGTCTCACCTCAATGTCACCCTTTCTCACCTTATTCTCACAAAGCTGACCTTTCACAGCCCATATCTCACCCAATTC
This sequence comes from Macrostomum lignano, assembly GCA_002269645.1. NCBI lineage: Eukaryota > Metazoa > Platyhelminthes > Macrostomidae > Macrostomum > Macrostomum lignano. The sequence goes on along the minus strand of NIVC01001643.1, from coordinate 146,436 downwards.
TTCAAATCTCTCTTGATCCATGCCACGCTGAAATAATGTCACATTTACAGGTTTACAAGAAATTTTCACATTTTCCCACCGTAAAATGTATCAGTTCTCGATAGTTTCTTTCCCAAATCCCAACAAGAGAATGACGGTACCTCGAATCCTCACTGGCCAAGGAGAGGTGAGGAGGGGGGCGCGGAGGTGGGGAAGTCTGAGCGCTGCATCCCACACGCTGACGATCCAAAATTGGAGAAAGGGAAGAGTCAAGGGGACGCGGACTAGCGACATCCCATAAGCCGGGCCGACCCCCCCCCCCGAATCCCTATATAAAAGCGGACGAATCCCAAAAATCATTTTGCTTCTTTTAATATCGATACACACGGGCCTCTGAGAGTCAATTTAATTGGTCTGTATAAACTATTAAGAGAATAAAGAAGCGGACAATATGTTCTCCGTTAAACACGGGTCGACTCTGATTGCTATGGTTGTCATGGCGACAATCAGCGCGTCGGTCACCGTAGCCGCCGCGGCCGCAGTTGGCGGCGAGCCCTCGCCCGCGATGCTGGACTACGCCGCCGACCTGGCGAGCGACTACGACGTCAACGGCTTGTCGGGCTTCGCCTCGGGCGGCTTCGGCGGCGCGGAGCCGGCGGACTTGAGCTTCGCCGACGGCATGGGCCCGCCGGATCCGAGCAAGTTCAGGACGCCGGAGGAGCTGAAGAACTACCTGGAGAGGCTGCAGCTGTACTATGCTCTGGTTGGCAGGCCAAGGTGAGCGTGGGGTCGATTGTGTGAACTGCGTGATTTCTGCTTCGGGACATTCATTTCTGTTTACATCTTTAATTTAGTATTTTAGCATGCTACTGCGTGATCTAACATCTTAGTGTAGTGCTCTAGCACTTCAACTAGTGTTCTAGTCTATCACCTATTGTCTATGTGATCTAACACCTCATTGAGTGATCTAACACCCTAGTTAGTTATCTAACACCTCAGTGAGTGATCTAACACCCCAGTGAGTTATCTAATACCCAGTGAGTTATCTAACACCCTAGTGAGTAATCTAACACCCCAGTGAGTTATCTAACACCTCAGTGAGTGATCTAACACCCCAGTGAGTTATCTAATACCCAGTGAGTTATCTAACACCCTAGTGAGTAATCTAACACCCCAGTGAGTTATCTAACACCTCAGTGAGTGATCTAACACCCCAGTGAGTTATCTAACACCCTAGTGAGTAATCTAACACCCCAGTGAGTTATCTAACACCTCAGTGAGTGATCTAACACCCCAGTGAGTGATCTAACACCTCAGTGAGTGATCTAACACCCCAGTGAGTGATCTAACACCCCAGTGAGTTATCTAACTCCTCAGTGAGTGATCTAACACCCCAGTGAGTGATCTAACTCCTCAGTGAGTGATCTAACACCCCAGTGAGTTATCTAACACCTCAGTGAGTGATCTAACACCCCAGTAAGTGATCTAACACCCTAGTGAGTTATCTAACACCCCAGTAAGCGAGATAAAACTCTATTATATGATTGAACAACCTTGGTCATAACCTACCAGTAACTCCTACAATATGCTCGAAACAGCCAGGAAAAACCGTAGTCAAACTAAACATGAAACATCCAGGCCAGAAAAAGAGTAAAATATAAATAGCGAACGACGGCAGAGGGAAGTTCGAGCTTTCGAGTTTGGGAGAGAAGGCTAAATCTAATTTTTTCCGCAGCACCATCGCCCAGCGTTAGAAACTGTGTTTTTTACAGCACATCCACGACAGCTTCTGAATAGCAGTTCTCCCTTCTGCCTTCTCCCTTTTTTTCATTCGGTGAGGACCACAGTAGGTTGTGCATGCAGCCAAAATAAAATATGAACCATTGAAGTGTACTTGAGTAGGCCTGCGTCTTAGCTAAGGCCTATATAATTTTCAAATACATGTAGCAGCAGCAGCAAAGGCTGGTTAATTAATCCGATTTTTTGTTCGCGCACAAAAGACGGTCTCAGCCTTGACTGCTGATTGCACTTCCTTTGATTATGATCAATGGATTTCACATTTCTTAATAGCTTGGTCGTGAAAAGTACGATACATTATATGCATGCACTTGACCAGCAAGGGACTTTGCTCCGGTCCTCATCTCCTTAATTCCTTATTTGCCTGATGTCTGTGTTCTCATGTCTGTGTTCTCATTTCTATGTGTTCTCATGTCTGTGTTCTCATTTCTATGTGTTCTAATGTCTGTGTTCTCATTTCTATGTGTTCTAATGTCTGTGTTCTCATCTCTGTGCTCTCATTTCTCTGTGTTCTCATGTCTGTGTTCTCATTTCTATGTGTTCTAATGTCTGTGTTCTCGTTTCTATGTGTTCTAATGTCTGTGTTCTCATTTCTATGTGTTCTAATGTCTGTGTTCTCATTTCTATGTGTTCTAATGTCTGTGTTCTCATTTCTATGTGTTCTAATGTCTGTGTTCTCATTTCTATGTGTTCTAATGTCTGTGTTCTCATTTCTCTGTGTTCTCATGTCTGTGTTCGAATTTCTGTGTTCTCTTGTCTGTGTTCTAATGTCTGTGTTCTCGTTTCTATGTGTTCTAATGTCTGTGTTCTCATTTCTATGTGTTCTAATGTATGTGTTCTCAATATCTATGTGTTCTAATGTCTGTGTTCTCATTTCTATGTGTTCTAATGTCTGTGTTCTCATTTCTCTGTGTTCTCATGTCTGTGTTCGCATTTCTGTGTTCTCTTGTCTGTGTTCTAATGTCTGTGTTCTCATTTCTATGTGTTCTAATGTCTGTGTTCTCATTTATAGGTGTTCTAATGTCTGTGTTCTCATTTCTATGTGTTCTAATGTCTGTGCTCTCATTTCTCTGTGTTCTCATGTCTGTGTTCTCATTTCTATGTGTTCTAATGTCTGTGTTCTCATTTCTATGTGTTCTAATGTCTGTGCTCTCATTTCTCTGTGTTCTCATGTCTGTGTTCTCATTTCTATGTGTTCTAATGTCTGTGTTCTCATTTCTATGTGTTCTCATGTCTGTGTTCTCATTTCTCTGTGTTCTCATGTCTGTGTTCTCATGTCTGTGTGTTCTAATGTCTGTGTTCTCATTTCTATGTGTTCTAATGTATGTGTTCTCATTTCTAGGTGTTCTAATGTCTGTGTTCTCAATATCTATGTGTTCTAATGCCTGTGTTCTCATTTCTATGTGTTCTAATGTATGTGTTCTCATTTCTATGTGTTCTAATGTCTGTGTTCTCATTTCTATGTGTTCTAATGTCTGTGTTCTCATTTCTATGTGTTCTTATGTCTTTGTTCTCATTTCTATGTGTTCTTATGTCTTTGTTCTCATTTCTATGTGTTCTTATGTCTTTGTTCTCATTTCTATGTGTTCTAATGTCTTGACTTGAATTAGCTGCAGGGGGCTCCGTGCGTCCGGAAACAGCGAGGAGGCGTTGCCGCCCATTTCGCTAACCCCTGGCGACCACAGGCAGCTGGTGCTGCGGTGTTGCGCAAGGAGTTCCGGTGGTGCCGGTGTCCGCAGCGCGGTCCCCCTCCGGAGAGTCCAGGAGGTGGATTGTCGCTCGCCCGGTAGCCCTTAGGTAGCGGACGAGCTGGCAGAGATTCTCGGGCCTGAAAACGTCGGAGAGGTCCGGGTTTGGGCCGAGGTAGGTGAGCCTGTCCTGAGTAAAGGCGGAGCATTCACAGATGAAGTGCTCCGCATTCTCGACACCGGAGAGGCAGAATAAGGCCATTCCGCGAGGTGACGATGCCTGGCAAAGCAGCCATGACCCGACAGGGCCATGGTCACCGCCCTGATGTCCCTGCGGTTGAGTCCAAGCAGGGCCTTGCGCAGGGTGGAGGAAGGACAGGGGACTGCCGGTAGTCGGGGGCGTTGGCCCACATCTCCCTCTGCTTTGAAGCCATCCACTGGTTGATCCGAGTGGTGACAACGTCGGTGGGGGTGGGGGCCACGGGCAGGGGACCAGTAAAAGAACCGGTCGAGCCAGCCTTGGCCAGGCGATCACCAGCTCGTTGCCGGGGTGGCCCGAGTGCCCGGGTGTTCTCATGTCTGTTTTCAAAACCAGTCAGGCCAGTCAAGACACTTTCTATTTCTATTTCGAGAGGACTATGGTTTATTTTACAGAATAACATCTACATAATAGTCACTTAAGTACTGATGTAAAAATTTCAGATCATATCCTACCGACTAAAATATATCTCGAATCGGATATGTATTCGAGGTACTGCTGCATGTACGGATTGTTCGCAGTTACCGGTTTGAGGTCAGAAAGTCGCTTAGCTCATAGGGAACAGAAGAAAGGCAAACGGAAATTGCATTTTCGTGAAGCGATCTCTCATGCTGAGAGGTACTGCAGGTAGCAGCCTATATTATCATTATAATATTAATGCATGTCTTTTACAATTAATATAATTTAAGTGACACGCATTTTATAGTCACGTGATCAAACCTAATCAACTAAAGTGATAGCAGTTTGTCATTCTGGAAGTTACGTGATCTGCCCTAAAGTGGGGTTACTGGAGAGTTGGCCGTGATAAAAGTCACGTGATCAGCAATAAAATCGGCAGGCTGGAGAGCTAGACGCGCGATAAAAGTCACGTGATCAGCAATAAAATCGGCAGGCTGGAGAGCTAGACGCGCGATAAAAGTCACGTGATCAGCAATAAAATCGGCAGGCTGGAGAGCTAGACGCGATAAAAGTCACGTGATCAGCAATAAAATCGGCAGGCTGGAGAGCTAGACGCGATAAAAGTCTCGTGATCAGCAATAAAATCGGCAGGCTGGAGAGCTAGACACGATAATACGAGCTAGTCACGTGATCAGCAATAAAATCCGCAGGGTGGAGAGCTAGACGCGCGATAAAAGTCACGTGATCAGCAATAAAATCGGCAGGCTGGAGACACTCGTCAGTAAAAAAACGTCGCTATTTATTTGTCACGTGATAAAAATCGTGCTAAGTTCGAGTCTAATAAACATAAATACTTTACGTATTATGATTTAGTCGTGAAATTTCTGGCCAATTGAAAGCGCAATGCTAAATAATTCGTACATAGTTTCAATTTAGAACCAAAGCATTTCTTAAATTCTGTCTCCAAAGCCACTCAAAAATATTTCCCCAAAGTGTTGTACAGTCGTAGTATCTGCGTCAATGCTTTTGGGCGCGAAGTGCTCGTAGTTGAAGGGTTGAGGCAAAGCAAAGGAAGTTCCATGAGGACTACGAGCGTTTGATGTTTATGAGCGTTTCTAAGGCCACAGGGAAGTCAGTACGGAAGCAATATTTAAGCAGAAAAAGTAGCTGAGACATGTGATGAGGCAGATTTTGCATGAGAAACAGACGAACGGATGAAGAAAATAAGCCATGCTTCTAAGATAGGCTAAGCTACTTAGGAAAATTAACTGCTGTAAATCCTGATTTAAACCGGAGATAAATTCAAGAAGTAACGCGCTTAAAGAGGTAAGTTTTGAATAGAATTCTTCACTGAAAGTAGATAGATAGATAGATAGATAGATAGATAGATAGATAGATAGATAGATAGATAGATAGATAGATAGATAAATAGATAGATAGATAGATAGAAAGATAGATAGATAGATAGAAAGATAGATAGATAGATAGATAGATAGATAGATAGATAGATAGATAGATAGATAGATAGATAGATAGATAGATGGATAGATAAATAGATAGATAGATAGATAGATAGATAGATAGATAGATAGATAGATAGATAGATAGATAGATAGATAGATAAATAGATAGATAGATAGATAGAAAGATAGATAGATAGATAGAAAGATAGATAGATAGATAGATAGAAAGATAGATAGATAGATAGATAGATAGATAGATAGATAGATAGATAGATAGATAGATAGATATATAGATAGATAGATAGATAGATAGATAGATAGATAGATAGATAGATAGATAGATAGATAGATAGATAGATAGATAGATAGATAGATAGATAGATAGATAGATAGATAGATAGATAGATAAATAGATAGATAGAAAGAAAGAAAGAAAGATAGATAGATAGATAGATAGATAGATAGATAGATAGATAGATAGAAAGATAGATAGATAGATAGATAGATACTGGTAGATAGATAAATAGATAGATAGATAGATAGATAGATAGATAGATAGATAGATAGATAGATAGATAGATAGATGATTATTGAAAAGTAAATTCGGTGCTCCATAATGCAAGATTCGCAATAACAGCAGCAATTTATGGCCCGTAATGGAAGCAACTAAGACTGTGAAACTGCCTGGTTTTCATTCTGCTTAGAAAATTTTATCAGGGTACAATATAGCTTGGAAGGTTAAATCTTTTTCGGAGAACATTTCCAATTCCAATATCATAATCCTAAGAAAGCTTTCCAGCCGGGCAGGAAATGAAAATCAAGGAAAAAGAAATTTCTCATTAGCAGCAAAATTTGTTCGGCAAAGAGTGGCGCGATTGGGATGTGGGAATCCAGGGACTTCGGGATGCAATCGGGCCGCTGTCGCTTTAGCCTACCTGTAAATTGGATTTTGCTTGCAGCTCTAATCCCAGATGCGGCTTCTAAGCAGTTGCTGTTCGTTAAATTATGCAGCTCAACCTCTCCAGGTGCCCATCTGACAGCAGAGATTTGTCCCCAATTACAACCTATCGAAATTCGCTCTCGAATAGTTGAGACCAAATATACGCCAGGTGTAGCAAAACAACTCACTTGAATAGCGAGAGGCGATAAGAATTTCTTGTCGTTTTGAGTGGCCTACTTTAAATGTCTGAGCTTCCTTTAAATGAATATTGCTTTCCGATATATTTTATTATTTATTAATTAACGGTTTTTTGAGTCACTGCAGGATTTGATTTAATTAGTCATGGTCTCAGCTGGCGTTCCGGGCTAACTTAAGGATCTCGCGCCCTGAGAGACAAAATATATTATTGAGAAGCAAAATATATTGATGTAGGAGACGACCATCAATGGAAGAGACACTAGATGGAAGAGAGAGACTATATGGAAGAGAGAGACTATATGGGAGAGAGAGACTATATGGAAAAGAGAGACTAGATAGAAGAGAGAGACTAGATGGAAGAGAGAGACTATATGGAAGAGAGAGACTAGATGGAAGAGAGAGACTAGATGGAAGAGAGAGACTATATGGAAGAGAGAGACTATATGGAAGAGAGAGACTATATGGAAGAGAGAGACTAGATGGAAGAGAGAGACTATATGGAAGAGAGAGACTAGACGGAAGACAGAGACTAGATGGAAAAGAGAGACTAGATGGAAAAGAGACTAGGTGGAAGAGAGAGACTATATGAAAGAGACTAGATGGAAGAGAGAGACTATATGGAAGAGAGAGACTAGATGGAAAAGAGACTAGGTGGAAGAGAGAGACTATATGAAAGAGACTAGATGGAAGAGAGAGACTAGATGGAAAAGAGAGACTATATGGAAGAGAGAGACTATATGGAAAAGAGAGACTAGATGGAAGAGAGAGACTAGATGGAAGAGAGAGACTAGATGGAAGAGAGAGACTAGATGGAAGAGAGAGACTAGATGGAAGAGAGAGACTAGATGGAAGAGAGAGACTATGGAAGAGAGAGACTAGAGGGAAGAGAGAGACTAGATGGAAGAGAGAGACAAGATGGAAGAGAGAGACTAGATGGAAGAGAGAGACAAGATGGAAGAGAGAGACTAGATGGAAGAGAGAGACTAGATGGAAGAGAGAGACTAGATGGAAGAGAGAGACTAGATGGAAGAGAGAGACTAGATGGAAGAGAGAGACTAGATGGAAGAGAGAGACTAGATGGAAGAGAGAGACTATATGGAAGAGAGAGACTATATGGAAGAGAGAGACTAGATGGAAGAGAGTGACTAGATGAAAGAGAGAGACTATATGGAAAAGAGACACTAGATGGAAGAGAGAGACTAGATGGAAGAGAGAGACTAGATGGAAGAGAGAGACTAGATGGAAGAGAGAGACTAGATGGAAGAGAGAGACTAGATGGAAGAGAGAGACTATATGGAAGAGAGAGACTAGATGGAAGAGAGAGACTAGACGGAAGAGAGAGACTATGGAAGAGAGAGACTAGATGGAAGAGAGAGACTATATGGAAGAGAGAGACTAGATGGAAGAGAGAGACTATATGGAAGAGAGACTATATGGAAGAGAGAGACTATATGGAAGAGAGAGACTATATGGAAGAGAGAGACTAGATGGAAGAGAGAGACTATGGAAGAGAGAGACTAGATGGAAGAGAGAGACTAGATGGAAGAGAGAGACTAGATGGAAGAGAGAGACTAGATGGAAGAGAGAGACTATGGAAGAGAGAGACTAGATGGAAGAGAGAGACTAGATGGAAGAGAGAGACTATATGGAAGAGAGAGACTATATGGAAGAGGGAGACTATATGGAAGAGGGAGACTAAATGGAAGAGAGAGACTAGATGGAAGAGAGAGACTAGATGGAAGAGAGAGACTAGATGGAAGAGGGAGACTAGGTGGAAGAGAGAGACTAGATGGAAGAGAGAGACTAGATGGAAGAGAGAGACTATATGGAAGAGAGAGACTATATGGAAGAGAGAGACTAGATGGAAGAGAGAGACTAGATGGAAGAGAGAGACTAGATGGAAGAGAGAGACTATATGGAAGAAGGAGACTAGATGGAAGAGAGAGACTATGGAAGAGAGAGACTAGATGGAAGAGAGAGACTATATGGAAGAGGGAGACTATATGGAAGAGGGAGACTAGGTGAAAGAGAGAGACTAGATGGAAGAGAGAGACTAGATGGAAGAGAGAGACTAGATGGAAGAGAGAGACTATATGGAAGAAGGAGACTAGATGGAAGAAAGAGACTATGGAAGAGAGAGACTAGATGGAAGAGAGAGACAAGATGGAAGAGAGAGACTAGATGGAAGAGAGACTATATGGAAGAGAGACTATATGGAAGAGAGAGACTAGATGGAAGAGAGAGACTAGATGGAAGAGAGAGACTAGATGGAAGAGAGAGACTATATGGAAGAGAGACTATATGGAAGAGAGACTATATGGAAGAGAGAGACTAGATGGAAGAGAGAGACTATATGGAAGAGAGACTATATGGAAGAGAGACTATATGGAAGAGAGAGACTAGATGGAAGAGAGAGACTAGATGGAAGAGAGAGACTAGATGGAAGAGAGAGACTAAATGGAAGAGAGAGACTAGATGGAAGAGAGAGACAAGATGGAAGAGAGAGACTAGATGGAAGAGAGAGACTAGATGGAAGAGAGAGACTAGGTGGAAGAGAGAGACTAGATGGAAGAGAGAGACTAGATGGAAGAGAGAGACTATATGGAAGAGGGAGACTAGATGGAAGAGAGAGACTATATGGAACAGAGAGAGACTACATGGAAGAGGGAGACTATATGGAAGAGGGAGACTAGATGGAAGAGAGAGACAAGATGGAAGAGAGAGACTAGATGGAAGAGAGAGACTAGATGGAAGAGAGAGACTATATGGAAGAAGGAGACTAGATGGAAGAGAGAGACTAGATGGAAGAGAGAGACTAGATGGAAGAGAGAGACTATATGGAAGAGGGAGACTATATGGAAGAGGGAGACTAGGTGAAAGAGAGAGACTAGATGGAAGAGAGAGAATAGATGGAAGAGAGAGACTATATGGAAGAGGGAGACTATATGGAAGAGGGAGACTAGGTGAAAGAGAGAGACTAGATGGAAGAGAGAGACTAGATGGAAGAGAGAGACTAGATGGAAGAGAGAGACTATATGGAAGAAGGAGACTAGATGGAAGAGAGAGACTATGGAAGAGAGAGACTAGATGGAAGAGAGAGACAAGATGGAAGAGAGAGACTAGATGGAAGAGAGAGACAAGATGGAAGAGAGAGACTATGGAAGAGAGAGACTAGATGGAAGAGAGAGACTAGATGGAAGAGAGAGACTAGATGGAAGAGAGAGACTATATGGAAGAAGGAGACTAGATGGAAGAGAGAGACTAGATGGAAGAGAGAGACTAGATGGAAGAGAGAGACTAGATGGAAGAGAGAGACTAGATGGAAGAGAGAGACTAGATGGAAGAGAGAGACTATATGGAAGAGAGAGACTATATGGAAGAGAGAGACTAGATGGAAGAGAGTGACTAGATGAAAGAGAGAGACTATATGGAAAAGAGACACTAGATGGAAGAGAGAGACTAGATGGAAGAGAGAGACTAGATGGAAGAGAGAGACTAGATGGAAGAGAGAGACTAGATGGAAGAGAGAGACTAGATGGAAGAGAGAGACTATATGGAAGAGAGAGACTAGATGGAAGAGAGAGACTAGACGGAAGAGAGAGACTATGGAAGAGAGAGACTAGATGGAAGAGAGAGACTATATGGAAGAGAGAGACTAGATGGAAGAGAGAGACTATATGGAAGAGAGACTATATGGAAGAGAGAGACTATATGGAAGAGAGAGACTATATGGAAGAGAGAGACTAGATGGAAGAGAGAGACTATGGAAGAGAGAGACTAGATGGAAGAGAGAGACTAGATGGAAGAGAGAGACTAGATGGAAGAGAGAGACTAGATGGAAGAGAGAGACTATGGAAGAGAGAGACTAGATGGAAGAGAGAGACTAGATGGAAGAGAGAGACTATATGGAAGAGAGAGACTATATGGAAGAGGGAGACTATATGGAAGAGGGAGACTAAATGGAAGAGAGAGACTAGATGGAAGAGAGAGACTAGATGGAAGAGAGAGACTAGATGGAAGAGGGAGACTAGGTGGAAGAGAGAGACTAGATGGAAGAGAGAGACTAGATGGAAGAGAGAGACTATATGGAAGAGGAGACTAGGTGGAAGAGAGAGACTAGATGGAAGAGAGAGACTAGATGGAAGAGAGAGACTAGATGGAAGAGAGAGACTATATGGAAGAAGGAGACTAGATGGAAGAGAGAGACTATGGAAGAGAGAGACTAGATGGAAGAGAGAGACTATATGGAAGAGGGAGACTATATGGAAGAGGAGACTAGGTGAAAGAGAGAGACTAGATGGAAGAGAGAGACTAGATGGAAGAGAGAGACTATATGGAAGAAGGAGACTAGATGGAAGAGAGAGACTATGGAAGAGAGAGACTAGATGGAAGAGAGAGACTATATGGAAGAGGGAGACTATATGGAAGAGGGAGACTAGGTGAAAGAGAGAGACTAGATGGAAGAGAGAGACTAGATGGAAGAGAGAGACTAGATGGAAGAGAGAGACTATATGGAAGAAGGAGACTAGATGGAAGAGAGAGACTATGGAAGAGAGAGACTAGATGGAAGAGAGAGACAAGATGGAAGAGAGAGACTAGATGGAAGAGAGAGACAAGATGGAAGAGAGAGACTATGGAAGAGAGAGACTAGATGGAAGAGAGAGACTAGATGGAAGAGAGAGACTAGATGGAAGAGAGAGACTATATGGAAGAAGGAGACTAGATGGAAGAGAGAGACTATGGAAGAGAGAGACTAGATGGAAGAGAGAGACTAGATGGAAGAGAGAGACTAGATGGAAGAGAGAGACAAGATGGAAGAGAGAGACTAGATGGAAGAGAGAGACTAGATGGAAGAGAGAGACTAGGTGGAAGAGAGAGACTAGATGGAAGAGAGAGACTAGATGGAAGAGAGAGACTATATGGAAGAGGGAGACTAGATGGAAGAGAGAGACTAGATGGAAGAGAGAGACTAGATGGAAGAGAGAGACTAGATGGAAGAGAGAGACTAGATGGAAGAGAGAGACAAGATGGAAGAGAGAGACTAGATGGAAGAGAGAGACTAGATGGAAGAGAGAGACTAGATGGAAGAGAGAGACAAGATGGAAGAGAGAGACTAGATGGAAGAGAGAGACTAGATGGAAGAGAGAGACTAGATGAAAAAGAGAGACTATATGGAAGAGAGACTATATGGAAGAGAGACTATATGGAAGAGAGACTATATGGAAGAGAGAGACTAGATGGAAGAGAGAGACTAGATGGAAGAGAGAGACTAGATGGAAGAGAGAGACTAGATGGAAGAGAGAGACTAGATGGAAGAGAGAGACTAGATGGAAAAGAGAGACTAGATGGAAGAGAGAGACTAGATGGAAGAGAGAGACTAGATGGAAGAGAGAGACTAGATGGAAGAGAGAGACTAGATGGAAGAGAGAGACTAGATGGAAGAGAGTGACTAGATGAAAGAGAGAGACTATATGGAAAAGAGACACTAGATGGAAGAGAGAGACTAGATGGAAGAGAGAGACTAGATGGAAGAGAGAGACTAGATGGAAGAGAGAGACTAGATGGAAGAGAGAGACTAGATGGAAGAGAGAGACTATATGGAAGAGAGAGACTAGATGGAAGAGAGAGACTAGACGGAAGAGAGAGACTATGGAAGAGAGAGACTAGATGGAAGAGAGAGACTATATGGAAGAGAGAGACTAGATGGAAGAGAGAGACTATATGGAAGAGAGACTATATGGAAGAGAGAGACTATATGGAAGAGAGAGACTATATGGAAGAGAGAGACTAGATGGAAGAGAGAGACTATGGAAGAGAGAGACTAGATGGAAGAGAGAGACTAGATGGAAGAGAGAGACTAGATGGAAGAGAGAGACTAGATGGAAGAGAGAGACTAGATGGAAGAGAGAGACTAGATGGAAGAGAGAGACTAGATGGAAGAGAGAGACTATATGGAAGAGAGAGACTATATGGAAGAGGGAGACTATATGGAAGAGGGAGACTAAATGGAAGAGAGAGACTAGATGGAAGAGAGAGACTAGATGGAAGAGAGAGACTAGATGGAAGAGGGAGACTAGGTGGAAGAGAGAGACTAGATGGAAGAGAGAGACTAGATGGAAGAGAGAGACTATATGGAAGAGGGAGACTAGGTGGAAGAGAGAGACTAGATGGAAGAGAGAGACTAGATGGAAGAGAGAGACTAGATGGAAGAGAGAGACTATATGGAAGAAGGAGACTAGATGGAAGAGAGAGACTATGGAAGAGAGAGACTAGATGGAAGAGAGAGACTATATGGAAGAGGGAGACTATATGGAAGAGGGAGACTAGGTGAAAGAGAGAGACTAGATGGAAGAGAGAGACTAGATGGAAGAGAGAGACTATATGGAAGAAGGAGACTAGATGGAAGAGAGAGACTATGGAAGAGAGAGACTAGATGGAAGAGAGAGACTATATGGAAGAGGGAGACTATATGGAAGAGGGAGACTAGGTGAAAGAGAGAGACTAGATGGAAGAGAGAGACTAGATGGAAGAGAGAGACTAGATGGAAGAGAGAGACTATATGGAAGAAGGAGACTAGATGGAAGAGAGAGACTATGGAAGAGAGAGACTAGATGGAAGAGAGAGACAAGATGGAAGAGAGAGACTAGATGGAAGAGAGAGACAAGATGGAAGAGAGAGACTATGGAAGAGAGAGACTAGATGGAAGAGAGAGACTAGATGGAAGAGAGAGACTAGATGGAAGAGAGAGACTATATGGAAGAAGGAGACTAGATGGAAGAGAGAGACTATGGAAGAGAGAGACTAGATGGAAGAGAGAGACTAGATGGAAGAGAGAGACTAGATGGAAGAGAGAGACAAGATGGAAGAGAGAGACTAGATGGAAGAGAGAGACTAGATGGAAGAGAGAGACTAGGTGGAAGAGAGAGACTAGATGGAAGAGAGAGACTAGATGGAAGAGAGAGACTATATGGAAGAGGGAGACTAGATGGAAGAGAGAGACTAGATGGAAGAGAGAGACTAGATGGAAGAGAGAGACTATATGGAAGAGAGAGACTAGATGGAAGAGAGAGACAAGATGGAAGAGAGAGACTAGATGGAAGAGAGAGACTAGATGGAAGAGAGAGACTAGATGGAAGAGAGAGACAAGATGGAAGAGAGAGACTAGATGGAAGAGAGAGACTAGATGGAAGAGAGAGACTAGATGAAAAAGAGAGACTATATGGAAGAGAGACTATATGGAAGAGAGACTATATGGAAGAGAGACTATATGGAAGAGAGAGACTAGATGGAAGAGAGAGACTAGATGGAAGAGAGAGACTAGATGGAAGAGAGAGACTAGATGGAAGAGAGAGACTAGATGGAAGAGAGAGACTAGATGGAAAAGAGAGACTAGATGGAAGAGAGAGACTAGATGGAAGAGAGAGACTAGATGGAAGAGAGAGACTAGATGGAAGAGAGAGACTAGATGGAAGAGAGAGACTAGATGGAAGAGAGAGACTAGATGGAAGAGAGAGACTAGATGGAAGAGAGAGACTAGATGGAAGAGAGAGACTAGATGGAAGAGAGAGACTATATGGAAGAGAGACTATATGGAAGAGAGACTATATGGAAGAGAGAGACTAGATGGAAGAGAGAGACTATATGGAAGAGAGACTATATGGAAGAGAGACTATATGGAAGAGAGAGACTAGATGGAAGAGAGAGACTAGATGGAAGAGAGAGACTAGATGGAAGAGAGAGACTAAATGGAAGAGAGAGACTAGATGGATAGGAAGCGCGAGTAGAAGGATTCATGTAAGCACTACTATGAATAAAAGCATTCGAGAAGCACACAAAAAAGAGTCTTATTCATTCTATTCCAAAGTATAACTCAGAGTTTTCGAATTTCTAAAATATCCCAACCAGTTCCTATATTCATGCGATTCCAAATAATGCCTCAGCTTCACTTTCGATGCATCCCATCTCAGCGCGCGGCTAATCAAATAAATACTGATAAAAGTTTTACTTTTTGTGAGCATCCCCAGTGCAGTTCTTAGGTCCAGGCAATTAGTTATTAATCTGGTATATTTACTGGCTTAGTGGCTGTCAGTGCCAATTTTAACAAAAATGCAAAGAAGACCAATCTCAATCAATCTATTTATCTATCCATCTATCTATCTATCTATCTATCTATCTATCTATCTATCTATCTATCTATCTATCTATCTATCTATCTATCTATCTATCTATCTATCTATCTATCAGTCTATCCATTTATCTATCTATCTATCTATCTATCTATCTATCTATCTATCTATCTATCTATCTATCTATCTATCTATCTATCTATCTATCTATCTATCTATCTATCCATTTATCTATCTATCTATCTATCTATCAGTCTATCCATTTATCTATCTATCTATCTATCTATCTATCTATCAGTCTATCCATTTATCTATCTATCTATCTATCTATCTATCTATCTATCTATCTATCTATCTATCTATTTATCTATCTATCTTCTATCTATCTATCCATTTATCTATCTATCTATCTACCTATCTTCTATCTATCTATCCATTTATCTATCTATCTATCTATCTATCTATCTATCTTCTATCTATCTATCCATTTATTTATCTATCTATCTATCTATCTTCTATCTATCCATTTATCTATCTATCTATCTATCTTCTATCTATCCATTTATCTATCTATCCATCTATCTATCTATCTATCGATCTGTCTATCCATTTTTCTATCTATCTATCTATCTATCTATCTATCTATCTGTCTATCCATTTATCTATCTATCTATGTATCTATCTATCTATCTATCTATCTATCTGTCTATCCATTTATCTATCTATCTATCTATCTATCTATCTATCTATCTGTCTATCCATTTATCTATCTATCTATCTATCTATCTATCTATCTATCTATCTATCTATCTATCTTCTATCTATCTATCCATTTATTTATCTATCTATCTATCTATCTTCTATCTATCCATTTATCTATCTATCTATCTATCTTCTATCTATCCATTTATCTATCTATCCATCTATCTATCTATCTATCGATCTGTCTATCCATTTTTCTATCTATCTATCTATCTATCTATCTATCTATCTATCTGTCTATCCATTTATCTATCTATCTATCTATCTATCTATCTATCTATCTATCTATCTGTCTATCCATTTATCTATCTATCTATCTATCTATCTATCTATCTATCTGTCTATCCATTTATCTATCTATCTATCTATCTATCTATCTATCTATCTATCTATCTATCTATCTATCTATCTATCTATCTATCTGTCTATCCATTTATCTATCTACCTATCCCAACTTTTCACCATCTGCTTTACTTGTCCATGCCAGACAATATCTGCACTCGTGGATCTCTAGGTCTACGCTCCTGCTACAGAGCAAGATGCATGCATGCGCCGTTGAATTCATTGCCGTTCGGTGGTTCAGCAATTATGAATCATTTCCTGTGCCTCTTTCGGATCAGTGAACAAATTGATGTAGGGATTAATTATGGATTGGGGTGTAGGGGGTTAAGTCTGGTGGAAATCCTGCATGTCTTTCTTTATCTGTACTAATCAGCTTCGTGTGTCATTCTACCATACTTTGTATAAATTTCTAATTGGTGTTCTCATCTAAGGTTTGGCATTGCCTAGAGCATGACAATACAAATCCCTGCATGAAAACGCGGTTGCAGATTCGGCAAGCGCTCCGGTTCTGCTGGCTATCGCCGACGCAGTCGCAGCAGCTGGGGTCGACGCCAGCAGGCCGCTCAGTCAGGCTCTGGCGACGGAATCATCGGCTACGCCGTCTTCTTCTAATTGCTGGCTGACGGCATCTCGAACTGAAATAATTGCGGACAGCAGTGTGGCCGGGATTATTTGTCAAATCTTATCTTATCATATTCACGATCGTATTTATAGCTTGCGAGACTATAAATCTGACGTTTTGGCAGTAATGTGACACACTTGAAAGCAAAGCGGCTCGCTAATCAACAATCTAATTTATAGTTGACAATTATAGTAGTTTAATAACGACGTTAATAATATATATATTCAAAATCTGGCATTATAATTTTGCTGTTATTGTCTAATTAATCATGCAATATAATTTAGTGTATTATAATGTATTGCACTAATAATGTATCAATCGATTTTAACAAAAAAACGGTTACCAGGCTAGTAAAACAAGTCGAAGATTTTGTTTTACCCTACCTTTGGTTTTGGCGTAATTATAAAATAGAATTACGGCATGTATACTTAAATGGAAAAAACTATTGATTATTTTTAAGATTGACATGCTGTTTCGGTATTTCTCTTTCAAATTCAATAATTTTCTCGCAAAGTATTGATTAGGAAATTGCTATAATACGCGTACTAACGTTAATTGATTGGGATTTTTTGAGCCTGCATCTCGATTGATAAATAAATAAAGCTAAAGGAAAATAATGCTATATAGTAGCCGAGTAACTGTTTTTCGTCCTCGCCTAACTGTTGGCTGATGGACTAGGATAGCAAAAGATTTTCTTGCTAATTTCTTTTCTTTTTAATTTTTGCAAGTACCAGAAAATTTACTTGAATTCTGTCAAAGACGGTTAAGGAAGGATAAAAAGCCGCGGGCAAGATCGTCGGCTTAGCCAAGAATGCGAAATTCACTTCTTCGCTTAATTTAGCGTCAAAATTCCATGTCGACATCGTCGTTGGTAGTAAGAATTGGAGAAAATCCGCGGCACCAACTTCCGGTATCTGCAGGGGGCATCGACCGGCGCATGCTGCAGCGAAGAGAGGCAGAGGAGACAGACCCATGGGCATTCCGCTGCATGGCCCTGATGGCCGGCGACCAAAAGGAAAAAGAAAGCTGAGTCGCTCAGGGGGGCGTCGGTCTCGCCTGCAGCATGGTGTGCTCCCCCGGCGGTGCATGGTGGAACAACTCGGCTCCCCTGTCCCAGGGGTACCGCAGGCGAGATTAAGAGGTATGCTCTCGTGGGCCTGCCAAACGTCGTGGCATGGGGAGAACCGGGTAATTGGCTCGAGGTGAATGAGCCTGGCCCTGCTAGAGCACGTGTGGGAGCAAGAGACCCTGACATGCGAGTAGTTTGAGTTAATATGCCTCTTTAAAATCTATAAGACTAGCTATATTACATGTACACACATTTAGCCTACTGTTTAAATTTGTAATCAAGAACTATAAAATCTATAAGCATAATTCTTTTAGACATAATAATTTAATAGTAGATAACCCTGCGTTACCGTCAATTTGCATGACTATTACGCATCCCTTAAATCATTTCGTCGGCTTTTTACTCAGGACAATCTTCTCTAGAAGACGGTCAGAAATTTCGACCAATTAATTTTTTCTATTGTATATTGCTTTAGTCAATGCACCGTTTAAATTTATTCGTTTGTTATAGTAATTTAATTTTTAAAAGAAAAGATTATTCGATGAACTTTTTAAAGATATGTGCAGTGCTATTATTTAAGTATTTCTGTATTTAATTTTGTTTATTAACAATTATAGAGTTGCAGTCTTTTGAATTATGTTTTCCAATTTAAACATGCAAGTGTCGATGAGTGAATATCTCCGCCTTTCTCGTGGTCTGCATTTCAATATTTCATGAGGATTCTCTATAGGTTTATGGTTTGTATCTGAACACTCTGGGACAATTCAAAACAATCTGCATAGGAAGAAAACAATATAATCAGTTTGCTTTCTTTTCTTAAATATATTCTTTTGATAAAAATTTTTAAATATATTATGAAACATAAATCTTAACAAAATAATTACAACCATATATTATGAAATGCCTTTTATCACTAAAATGACAATACTCATGAAATCTTAGATTTTTCATTGAAAATGAAGTGTGTCTATCACAATAGCAACTTGTCACCGAAACGACTATTTGTCACCAAAACGACTAGTACCTTATGTAGCAACTCCCTTAGTCTAGCCTATTGTAGGGCCTAGCCAAGTTCTAAACTGCACTAGACATTTACATTCCCATTTCTCATGCAAACTATACTCCAATATGCCAAATTGTGCCTGGACTACTAAGGGCCAATCTATACTAGACACTGTTTGCACTATTGGCTATTGGCTACTTGAGTTCTTAAGCCTATTCAATGCAGAATTCATTGTAGAATTCAATGCAGGATTCAATGCAGAATTTTATGAGATTTCCCGCTCTAATCTCAACTTGAGTTCTTAAGCCTATTCAATTCAATATTCAAAGCGAATTTAATATGAGATTCAA
Organism: Macrostomum lignano; assembly: GCA_002269645.1. Lineage (NCBI taxonomy): Eukaryota > Metazoa > Platyhelminthes > Macrostomidae > Macrostomum > Macrostomum lignano. Next base: position 127,439 of record NIVC01001643.1, on the reverse strand, counting down.
TGCAGGATGATCAATATATAGAATTCAATGTGGGATTTTAGTAAAGCCCTGATAGAGGCAGAAGGTCAACAGGCACATCTGAGAGTGGTAGAAGTTAGACTACCTAACTTTGCCACACTTGCTGTTTATCCATGACTGGCTACTTAGCTAGACTTGCAGGTTGGCACTTAGCTTAATGTCTATAATAGTTGGCGAAGAAGATGGCTAGTCTTACAATGGCAGTGTAAATCCACCAGAGATAGTGGGGGCATACATGTGCAACCTCCAAAATTTGGTTGGTTGTGTGACTTAGTTTAAAAAAAATGCAATGTCATTTTTGGCCAAAAATGCGACTTACATGTGAAAGAAACCCTAAAGCAAAAAAATGCAACTTTGGGTAAACGGCAAGAGTCACTATGACTGTCATTTTAAGGAAAAATGCCTCATCCTCTACTTAGTATTACTTGGGTATTTATTCAAGTAGGCATTTTTGCAACTTACCTTGGTTGGCCGCCAAATCAGTCAGCCAGATTGGCCAACTGTTGCATGGGCAGGGATGAGACCCCACATAGCACTAAAAGCTCTGCAGATCTATGCAAGAGTTGCGAGAGCTTTGAGGGCTTTGGTTTAGACATGTGGGTTCAACTCAACCTATGGTCAAGGGGGATGCCCAGATATCTGGTTTGTTTTACCAACAGGTTTGCCATAGAAGGAGAGCAATTCGATCCTCCAATTTCAGCAGCTAGTGAACATGATAGCCACGGTTTTAGACTCAAAGAACCTGAGGCTGCAGCTGTATGCCCAGCACTCAACACAGTGGATGAAGGCTTGGAGGAGGTCTCTGAGGACCGTGGGTAATGGTCTAGCCACAGTGGCAGTAATATCATTCAAGTAACCAACCTTCTAAACTGAGTCTGGCTACAGGCTGCAAAGCAGCTCGTCCATGACCAAGTTCCAGAGAATTGGGCTAAGGACCCCACATTGCAGTCTACCTTTCTGGACCTCTACAGAGTGGGAGTGTTTCAGGAGGTGCAAGGTGGCAGTATGATAGGAGAGCATATGCATTATCCAGCAGGTAAGGTTCTCATGCGTGCCCCAGAATTTCAGGACCCATAATGCTAGCCTTGAAGAGGTTGCAGAGGAGGTAAAAAAACTAGTCATTTTTAACTGCCTCTTATAAGAAGCCAGGATAAATGTTGTTAGGTCCTGGTGACTTAAAAGGAGAGAAAGATTTTGCAGTGTCAGCCATCTTTTCTCTGGTAATAATGGTCGAAGCCAAGATCTGTCTGCCTAGAGAGTGGTCCAGTGGGTTTAGCTACCATGTGGCATGTGGGAAAGAGCTAGTAAGCATAATGTCCAGTGATTCCCCGGGGTTCTCAGCAAGCTAGCCATCCGGTCTTTTAATGACTGAGAGCTTTGAAATTTTGTTGAGGGTGAGAGCCTTAACCACGCGTAAAGTAGGGTAGACCTGCCTTCAAACTCCACGCAGTATTGGTGCCATGTGTCAGACTTGGCTTTCCTGGTTTCACACCTAAAGTCACAAATTGCATACTGATAAGCAGGGTCCTTGCTCTTGCAAGTTTTCCATTGAAGGCACTTTGCCTTGTGCCAGAGGGATCTAAGTGCTAGGTGCCACCAAGAGTGGATTTATTGCTTTTTTAGGCCTTGATTGGAGGCTTCATGGGCTATCAAAACAGTCGTGCTGAGAAAGTCTGCAAAGTCATCCATTTCGTGACAGCTAGGTGGTAGGAACGCCAGTGGTCAGCTGATCTATTTGGCATTTCAGGGTTTCAGTGAAAGCCGTCCAGTCAGAGTTCCAGATGTTCCTTTTCCATAGGATGCTAGGCTTGAAGCAAGAGGATTGCAACAAAAAATGAACAAAGTGATGGTCAGACAGAGACTCCTCTTTGTCTTACACCCCTAGTCCTTGACTAGAAGAGCCAAACTGTGGGAGACAAGGGTTGTGTCATGGGCCTCTATCTATTGCCCATTGTCAAAGATAGGGGTTCCACAACCAAAGTGCCACTGGACTGATCTTGGGTGTTCTTGGTGTTGCTTGGGTGTAGGGTTGCATGGGCACATTGGTTATTTCTTAAGTGTGCACCTCATTGATTGCTCATCCTTGCGTATACGTATATCCTATACTAATCTACATTATACCCATTAAATATATATATATGCGTGCACTGACTTGCAATTGCTCAAGCTTTCTTGTAAAGTTCTAACTGTAACCAGTGGAGTTCGCATGGGCTATTATATACCAATGCTAAAAAAACTCAGTATTGGTGGTGCAGTGGTAAGCAAGGAGTTCCTTGGCCTCTGCTATTGAAATTTTACTGCCCCAGTGAGTGTTGGGATATTGACATCGCCCCGCCACTAGCAGCTCAAATCTACAGTTAGAGCAGTAGTCCACAAGGGAGGTGAAGGTGGTTACGCACAGGTAAATATACCAGGATAAATCTGTACCCTTAACAACTAAAGCCAAATGCCAATTTGCTCTAGAAAGGTGACTGGCACCATTTCCCAGTCTGTCCATGTGGACCTAGCAGGATATGTACCCCTGGGTCGGCTAGTAGGGCAGCATGAAGGTTGAATCTCCAGCCATGCCTGTTCTAAAATGCTCATCTAGAGTTGTTGCCAGCCAGTTTGAGTGGGATGCGCAGCTTCCACCTGTCAGAGTGTTGATGGCAACCAGGCCCCGCACCCTTTGGTGTTAGTTCCAGCATCGGTGGATTGGATAGTATCATCAATAGTGGCCTATTGCCGCTGCAGGTAGACAGCTGCCAGAGCCTCTGCCTTGTGGTTTGGCCACCTGCTAAGATGGAGCCTCTCCTGCTTTACCCTTGCTTGCATTGCAAGGTTATCCTGCCAGACTAGCTGCCTTTGTTAGGCCAATTGCATCATTGGGACTGCTTACTCTAACTGCAGCACTTACCTCCATATACTTAACACACCTGCACTTGTTGCAAGGCATGCTGACAAAAGTGCTGACAAAATGGCAACATGCCTGGGTGTCCTTGAGTGCACAATAGAAGCTCCGCAGAGGCCGCTTTGGCGGACAGTAAAGCAGATTGTGTAGATGCAGGTTGCAGATAAAAAGCCAATGGTCAGACTGCAGAGCCAGCGGCATGATAGTATAGCAGTTGATGGCGCGGTGGCGCTCACAAAGATGCACAAGCACGTGATCAACCTGTGCCTGGCTCCATGTTGCATCCTGGCCGAGTGCATTCCTCTGTCTCTGCTTGCAGCCTTACAAGTTCGCGAGCTTGCCAACACTATGTCATGCCTTTCCAGGAAGTCCTCCAGCACTTTAGTATTGCCATTCTTGTGCAGTGTCACAAACAGTGACCACTTGGACCTAAGCAAAATTGAATTCAGGTTTTTGAGGATGACCACTGTGTGACACTACGCCATCTCCACCTGCTCCGAGAGTGCTTGAAGAAGACTTGAGCCTCATTATCTTGCGTGGCAGAAGGTGTGTACACACAGAACAGCTAGGCAAGCATTCCACTCGAAGCTGCAGACATTGACACAAAGCAGCCAGTCAGACAGGGAGATGCAGCGACAGCTCTGCCAGTCTGCTGTAGCCTTGGTCTGATTAGTGCTTCAACTCCTTCATGGCCTCAGCTCTAGCTGCTTAAGCATGCCCTCTCCGCTAGGTAGCCATGAGAGTTCAGTGCCTTGACCCAAAGCACATTTGACATTATCCCAACATTAAAAAAACTTGCAAATCTCGCATTGAGTCCTGCATTGAATTCTATATTGAATAGGCTTAAGAACTCTAGTTTAGTGCGGGAAATCCTGAATTGAATTTCAAGTTGAATTTCACATTGAAATGTGCAACAGATATCAACACAGTATTTGATGCAGTTTTACTGTGTGGAACCAAAGTTGCATATATAGTTTTATTAAATTATTATATATTTATTCATAGTACAAAAATTTGAATTGATTAAAATTTCTTAATTTTTTTAAATAATGTAAATGCCTATAAATTCTTTGACAATCTATATGCATGTTTTATTTTTTCATTAATATAGGCCCAAGCCAAATATCTTCTACTTTGCTGGTTAATATATGCCTTGTTGACCCATAACAGTTGCAGAAGTGTGCAGACTATTTATAGATTATTTAAATTTTTCAAAGCATATCAAGACTCAAGAGTCCCAGTAATTATAAGATTATCAATACTTCATGTAAAATGATTACAAAAATATATAATATAAGTTAAATGGCATCTAGTCTAGGGTCTTAATTCAGAATGCTAGAATTATTTTGTTGAATAATATGAGACCCTAGATTAGGTTTTATTTCAACTTTATTATAGCTGTATAGAATAGTTAAGAATTTGACCTTAAGTTATAAAAACTTCTCATATAGAAACAAAAAATATTTATTTGCAGCAAATGCATCTTGCAGCTCTGGAACAATCAAAAACTAGAAGTCATCATTCATTTGCTAGGCGACCTTTTAGGTAAGTTGACTTGCTGTGGCTTCTATATCAGTCACTCTGGTTGATGGTATTTTGGCATTTAGAATTAATCAATGCATCTTATTGCTTATGCTTCATATTTAGAGAAATTTTGAGTTTAATGGCACTAGCAATAATTAATTTTTTCTCTCTTTTTAGGACTTTCTAGCAGTCTTAAACTTTTTTGTAGTTTTTTAATAGATTTCTAACTTGCACCTAATTCACAGCTTATAAGATGCCTAAAATAAAACTTATGTTGCAAAATTCCTTACCACCAGTCTTACATTTTCATTCCTTTTCAGGCAACAAGTCTGACCAGAAAAGTCAAAATTAATGGTTTGATTTCCTAATAGTTTTGCACTGAAATTTGTTGATCTACTAAAAATTAAAAAAAATAGTGCATAAATAGTTTTTGTATGCAAACTACATTACTTATTATTCCCAGTAGTAAAGTTGAAATTTGAGTAAATACATTGTAAGCAATATTTGAAAAATGTCCAATAACGGTCGCTTTCACGTGTCGAAAGCGGCAGTGCTGAGTGCTGATGAGACTTCACAGTTTCTGCAACAACAGCAGCAGCAACAGAAGCAGCAACCAGCCTGGTCCCACGTAGAACGTGGCGACTTTTCTTTTCCAACATCGGCGCCCGACTCATCTGCAGCTGCCAATGATGGGGCTGCTTTGACTGGCGATTTAACTCAACGTCAGGCTGGGCACCCCAGGAGTAACATGACTCTGCATTGGAAGCCAGTCTTTCAGAGGTTTGAGGAAAATTGTCCCAATGTTTTATGCTTTTGTTAGTTTTGCATTCTATTTTAAATTACCATTATGGTCAGATTTTATTTTTTGTGCACTCTTGTTTGTGTTTCCTGGAGATAATGGTGCCCTAAATTCTCCCCCTGGCGCTAAATTATCCCCTGGCACAATTCTCTCTGGCGCTAAAATCTCCAAAATTCTCTCTGGCGCTAAATTCTCCCTGGCGCTAAAATCTACTGAATTCTCCCCTGGCGCTAAAATCTACTAAATTCTCCCTGGCGCTAAATTCTCCCCTGGCGCTAAAATCTACTAAATTCCCCCGTCCCCCCTGGCGCTGAATTCCCTACTGGCGCTTAAAAATCCTTTCTAGCGTTAAATTCCCTTCTAGCGCTTAATTCCCTTCTGGCGCTGACCTTTCCTCTGACGCTAAATTCTTCGTTGGAATTAAAAACTCCCAAATCCCCCCTGTCGCCAAAAATCTACCCATTGGCGCTGAAACACTACTGTCAGTAGTGAGCCTCTTGGCCAACCACTAAAGCTCAGCGTGTACGGTGTGTCAATTTAACGAAAGTCAGGGCCGCTCTAAACCATGTGAAGGTTTCAGCCGGCCCTTAAACTGACTCATTTGCTCCCTAATTCCTCCCTAATTAGCTTCCATTATTGCATGAACTTATTTTTCATCAGAATGAATTGAAGAAACCGACAAGGTGTTTTTTAAAGTGCATGACGCTCGTTTTCGTGTGTTGTGTTTTTTGTCACTGCTTATTCTGATTTTATTTCAATTCAAAATAATGACGTACGTTTTTAATAATCCTAAGTTTTTGTATTTTTTTAATTATTAAACGGGGCTAATTTTGATTTTTTACATAAACTACCTGTGTTACTAACAGTAGCCTAGTTTGAGTACTATCTGTCTGATATATATATTTCTAATCAATTTCAGGGGTTTGAAAGACAGCAAATTCGACAATCACAGGCTGAAATGGGCTGAGAATTTGCCTCAACGAGTTTTGGTCGTTAGGAAACCGGATCCCACTATCCTGACGTCTTTTATTGAGCTGCTGCTGCACTTGGTCACCGTGAGTCTCTCGCTTTGATCAGGGCTTGTTCTGGGTGACCGTCTGTCTGTCTGTCCGTCTGTCTGTCTGTCTGCCTGTCTGTCTGTCTGTCTGTCTTTCAGTCTGTCTGTCTGTCTGCCTGTGTATCTATCTGTCTGTCTGTCTGTCTGTCTGTCTGTCTGCCTGTGTATCTATCTGTCTGTCTGTCTGTCTGCCTGTGTATCTATCTGTCTGTCCCTCTGTCTGTCTGTCTGTCTGTCTGTCTGTCTGTCTGTCTGTCTGTCTGTCTGTCTGTCTGCCTGTCTGTCTGTCTGTCTGACAGTCTGTCTGTCTGTCTGTCTGTCTGTCTGTCTGTCTGTCTGTGTGTCTGTCTGTCTGTCTGTCTGTGTGTCTGTCTGTCTGTCTGTCTGTCTTTCAGTCTGTCTGTCTGCCTGTGTATCTATCTGTCTGTCTGTCTGTCTGTCTGTCTGTCTGCCTGTGTATCTATCTGTCTGTCTGTCTGTCTGTCTGTCTGTCTGTCTGCTAGTCAACACCGTAGCCCAGTGGTCTGACGCGGCGCTCTGATGTGCCAGCGGCCCAGGCTCGATTCCAACTGCTGTTACATTAATTTGGGGCTAAATTGGAATCTCGGCTTGGCTCTGCTCGTGCAATTAACGCCATTTGAGGGCCCCAGGCACAGAGAAGTGTACATGCCTAACGATAAATAAAGTCAGGGCCGCTGTACACTCCTGTGTGAGTGTGTGCCTGCGTACGTATCCGCGCGCTTGTATGCCTGCTCAGGGGAGTCGGCGGAATGGGCAGTAATGCCTCTCGCCGGTTGTGTGCCAATGTCGCTTAAAGTGCGCCAGGGTGGACACAACCCCCCTGCCTCTAATCTAACAAAAAGACCTGTGCCACTCAATTAAAATTATAAATTAATCGGTTTGTACGTCCGCTAAAGGCGGTTGCAATCGAATGCTCAAGATTGATAAGAGAGATTATCTCTCCTAACAATAATGCCACTTGCAACAGAGGCGGCGTACTGACATTAAATTAAGTCATTTTTTAGAGACAAAGTAAAAATGAATAATAATCGTATTTTCTTTGTCTTTTATTTTTGAGCGCCTTTCAAGCGAGCTAAAATGTTATAATTGAGACAAGACTTTGTAGCGAGCTTTTTTAATAATCTATTTGTGGAAGGTGCACATAACCGTAGTCTTCTACTGCTTCTAAAAGAAGCTCTAGAAATTGTTGTGACCTCATAATTTTTTACAGTAGTGTCTCAAAGCTTTCGTTTCGAGAGAGATTGTCAAAAATAGGCGCTCCCTTTGATATTTGAGGCTTCTAGTTCTTGACTATCGGTTTCAATTTTCTTTTTTTGCGCCTTTAGGAAGTTTAGTTTTTTTATTACACGTAAACTGTGTTTTATTAGAAATCACTATAAAGACACTTGAATGTTATAAAAAGTTTTTACGGTTACTATTATTACTAGGGCTTCAGCACTATTGCCTTTGGTCGGAGTTTCCGAGACAGAAAGTGTGCATGTCTGAAGCCCTTGGATTAGGGAGTTGGGATCTCTGGGATTTTGTGTTCATTTTTCCCGGGATTTCTATATTGATACTCCTAGGATTTCAGGGCCGATATTCCTGGGATTTCGGGATCGATATTCCTGGGATTCTAGGATCGATATTCCTGGGATTCTAGGATCAATATTCCTGGGATTCTAGGATCGATATTCCTGGGATTCTAGGATCGATATTCCTGAGATTCTAGGATCGATATTCCTGGGATTCTAGGATCGATATTCCTGAGATTCTAGGATCGATATTCCTGGGATTCTAGGATCGATATTCCTGGGATTCTAGGATCGATATTCTTCGGATTTATTGATCGATATTCCAGAAATTCGTGAATCGTTACTCATTAGATTTCGGGATCGATATTCCTGGGATTTCGGGATCCGATTTCTAGGACTTAGTGATTGGGATTCTCTGGGATTTGACGATCTCGTCCTGCGTCTACCATCAACAACCGATGGCTCTATAAACTATACTTTGTTCCCAGGACCTGCAACTCGAGGTATTTGTCGAGTGCAGCTCGGTTTCTGAGTGCGAGCTCTGCAAAGAAGAGGCCTCGGCGCTATCTAAACAATTCGCCCTGATTGCGTCGAAATTGAAAACTTTTGTATACGGCGAAGCCGCCTTTACAGACAAGATGATCGACCTCATTGTCTGCCTTGGAGGCGACGGTACCCTGCTATACGCCAGCTCATTGTTCAAGGCGGACGTGCCCCCAATACTAGCCTTCCATCTGGGCAGTTTGGGATTTTTAACTCCGCATCGGTTTGAAAATTACCGCCAAGATCTGCAGTCGGTGCTGAATAATCGAAGTTACTTTACTATGAGATCGAGGCTGGCTTGCACTCTGCACAAGGCTGCGGTGGCAACTACGGAGAAGAAACAGGTTAGCCTTGTTTATTGGCTTGCTTTTATTTACTACGCAACATATCGGCACTGTGCTGCTCTATTTCTTGTCTGTCTCCCTCATCTGTCCGTCTCCCTCATCACTGTCTCCCTCATCTCTGTCTCCCTCATCACTGTCTCCCTCATCACTGTCTCCCTCATCACTGTCTCCCCCATCTCTGTCTACCTTATCTCTGTCTCCCTCATCTGTCTCCCTTCTCTATTATCTATCAGTTGGTCAAGCTAAATTCAATCAATTTCTCTTTCCTGCTTTCCTAATTATTTTACTTCTGTTTGATAATTTTAAATGAATCCAAATGGTTTGTTATACCAAGTCTGCTAATTGAGGAAATTATATTTTGAGGATTTTTCTATTGTACAAGATATTGGCTTTATATAAAAAAAATAAAGTTAGTTTTTAATTAACGACAAAACCGGGAAACTTACGCGACACAGAGAGTGCACATGCTTGAGGATTAGAAAGTCAAGGGCTAGGGGGGGGGAGGGTCGCCACACCCTTCCTCAATTACCCCAGCTAATGCTGGCACCCATTTTACAGCTGGGTGAACTGCAGCAATGCAGAGTTAGGTGTCTTGCTCAAGGACACAAATTGTTCCAGTGGGATCGGGAATCGAACCCCCGACCTTCGAGTCGTGAGTCCGACTCTCCAGCAGCTACTAGGCTACAAACCCGTCAAGAAAACTTTATAAACCAACCCTTCAGGTTCTAAACGAAGTAGTCATAGACAGAGGCCCGTCTGGCAATCTGTGCATATTAGACGTGATAATTGAGGACCAGACCGTGACTACTATGCAAGGCGATGGTCTGATTGTGAGCAGCCCGACTGGCAGCACCGCCTACGCCATGGCGGCAGGGGCCAACATGATTCATCCGTCGGTGCCGGCTCTACTGCTAGCCCCTATCTGTCCGCATTCGTTAAGCTTTCGGCCAGTGATTCTGCCGGCTAGCACTGGTATTACTGTTCGCTTGGCCGAATGCGCCAGAAGTAACGCCTGGGTCAGCTTTGACGGTCGGGATCGACAGGAACTGTTGCCAGGTATAGCTGACAAAATAGCCGCGTTGGAGGTTGAACAAAGACTTGATGAGAGGTCGGATAGGAGAGCAAAGACTAGATGACGGAGTAGACAGAAGGATAACAAAATAGATGAAGGAGCTGACAGAAGGATAACAAGGACTAGATGACGGAGTAGACAAGAACAAAGATTAGATGAGGGGTAGATAGGCAAACAAAGACTAGATAATGGGGTTGGACAAGAGAACAAAGACAAGATAAGGGAGTTGGACAAGAGAACAAAGACTAAATAACGGGTAGACAGTAGAACAAACACTATGTGAGGGTGTTGGACAGTAGAACAAACACTAGATGGAGTGGACAGGAGAAAAAACACTAGATGGGGGGGGGTGGATGGGACTAGATGAGGGGGTAGACAAGACGCAAGCAGAGTAGATGAGGGCTCGAAAGTACCGAAGTTTACAGCGACGGGTTGGCCTCTCTAAACTAAGCTAGATTTCGTGTATAAGATCACTGATACAAAACCAATCCTAATTTTTGAATCCCAGGCGACCACGTGGCCATCACCACATCAGAGTACATGGTGCCCTCTATATCGGCTCGTAGCCCGCTGCAGGATTGGTTCAGCGGTTTAGCCGAATGCTTCCACTGGAATGTGCGCTCGTTGCAGAAAGCCCTGCCATCTTCCACCGCTGCTAACCAGCCGGCTACTTCAGCTGCTGGTTCCGGTTCCGCTTCCGCAGTTGCCGCTAATGCGGCGGACTCATCGAGTTCGACTGCTTCGGTAGCGTCGGCGGATGATAATTTGGCCTCTAATTGAGGCTTCAGGCATCACACTTCTATGTATTATGTGGACTGTCTGGTTAACTTTCTTGACAGCATTCTCTAATACGGGACGTATATTATCGTATCACGCCACGGTATAAAACACACGGCTAAGAGATACCTGTCTAGAGACAACTCATTTTAGTATATATAGGAAGTACTTAATAATATACGCTTTGTCACACGCTCCCTATGGAATTTCTATCCTCGATGTACACTGGCCCAAGCCAACCCCAATAAATTCCTACCCCCAATGTACACTGGCCCACACCAAACCCAATAAATTCCTATCCCCCCAGTGTACACTGGCTCATGCCAAATCCAATAAATTCCTATCCCCCAATGTACACTGGCCCATGCCAACCCCAATAAATTCCTACCCCCCCCAGTGTACACTGGCCCACACCAATCCCAATAAATTCCTATCCCCCAATGTACACTGGCCCACACCAACCCCAATAAATTCCTATCCCCAATGTACACTAGCGTATTCTATCTAATAACCTCAGCTATTTATATTGAACATCAAGGCTTGAAAATAATTGTAATAAGCAGTTTTCCACTTTGTTCCATTAGCTTGTGCTCGTATTTTGGCTTTGAGTTTTTTTTTTTTTGAAAACATTTCCTAGCCATAATCTAATAATACGCGACATTCTAATTATATTTTCTAAGTAAATTTTATTTAATTATGTTTGATATTGAGCGAGAATTTTGAAATCTTATATTGATAGTAATATTTTTGTAAATTTAAATTTCCTATAATATTTATTGTTGTCTTAGTTGCGTTGAATTTAAATTTCATTGGCCCGCATTTGAACTGATGAAGGGCGGTGAGGTTGTTTTATAATAGCAGTTCCTGGAAATTAATAGGATTCTGTGAATGCTGGATATTGAAAAAAATTGTTAAAATTAAATAGTTTGAAGACTCGTTCCGCTGTCAGTAACAGGCGAACAAACAAGACTTACTGATGAAATCGACATAGACTTAATGGTTATCTTGTTTTGTCAGCTTTTTCATTAATTTTATTTTCGTGATTGTTTTTGGCCGTGTTTTGTGAGTGTTTTTTTATTTTTAAATCAATATTTAAATAAACAAGAAACATTCAGCTTTGTTTAAATTGGAAGAAATCAATTCTATTAATTGTTGTTGATCCGTTTCTAACAATTCCGCCCTGACTTCGTGTCAATACTTAATCTTAGTGCTTTACAATTAAGTTGTACAGTTTTGTCTTTGTATTATTCAAAAGATTTAATTGATTCACAAAACTAACTATTCACATGATTTTACCGATTCACATAACTAACTATTCACAAGATTATATTTATTCACAAAACTAACTATTCACAAGATTATATTGATTCACATAACTGACTAATCACATGATTATACTGATTCACATACCTAACTATTCACAAGATTATTCATTGCCATTAGTATCTTATGTTATGCTAATTGGCTATTATAAAAAATGCATTTACTGATGGTCACGTGACCATGGCCTCCTTGCACTTTGTCTTTAGTTAATCGCGGTTGGCATCAGTGATTAGAAAATAAAGAATAGTCTAATTGATTAGTGAAAAGAGCACATTTTATATCGCGCTTTGAGCATATTAATCCTAAATGTTTTATGTTAGTATGAGAGAAGTCTGTCATTACGCGTAGGCGAGAGTTACAGATGGCTACTTTTTTATTGACTTGACAGGTGCAGGCAGTGCGATAAAAATACACTGTAGTCTGTACTTAATTCGATTATTGCGTCAGCTGTTTGGCTAACGGACTTGTCAGTCAAAAAAATGAAATTTTATTTGATGTCGGGAGGGAATCAATTAGGAGTGGCTTCAAATGTGTGCGTGAACTTTATGATCATTTGTTAAAGTTTAATCAGAGCGGTTCCTGTATTGGGCTTGAAAGTCACTCCTAAAGTACTAGAATTATATTATATTAAATTAATCTTCGTGTCTTAACTGTGTCGCAAAATTGTGCATCAAATCAAACATTCTATTGTCAATGTGTCAGAAGTTCGCCAGATATTGTTGTCAGAAAGTTTCCGATTGTGTCAGATGAGTTTCCTGGTTGTGCCAGACAGTGTCAGTCTCCGATTGTGTCAGACAGAGTCCGATTGTGTCAGATAATGTCCGATTGTTTCAGATTGCGTTCGATTGTCTCAGACAGTGTCCGATTGTATTCGATTGTGTCAGACAGTGTCCGATTGTCTCAGACAGTGTCCGATTGTATTCGATTGTGTCAGACAGTGTCCGATTGTGTCAGATTGTGTCCGATTGTATTCGATTGTGTCAGACAGTGTCCGATTGTGTTCGATTGTGTCAGACAGTGTCCGATTGTGTCAGATTGTGTTCGGTTGTGTCAGATTGTGTCCGATTGTGTTCGATTGTGTCAGATTGTGTCAGATTGTGTCAGATTGTGTCCGATTGTGTCAGATTGTGTTCGATTGTGTCAGATTGTGTTCGATTGTGTCAGACAGTGTCCAATTGTGTCAGACAGTGTCCGATTGTGTCAGACTGTGTTCGATTGTGTCAGATTGTGTCCGATTGTGTCAGATTGTGTCATACAGTGTCAGATAGAGTCTAATTGTGTCAGACAGTCTCCGATTGTGTCAGATTATGTTCGATTGTGTCAAATTGTGTTTGATTGTGTCAGATTGTGTTCGATTGTGTCAGACAGTGTCAGTCTCCGATTGTGTCAGATTGTGTCAGACAGTGTCAGATTGTGTCAGACTGTCCGATTGTGTTCGATTGTGTCAGACAGTGTCCAATTGTGTCAGACAGTGTCCGATTGTGTCAGACTGTGTTCGATTGTGTCAGATTGTGTTCGATTGTGTCAGATTGTGTCCGATTGTGTCAGATTGTGTTCGATTGTGTCAGACAGTGTCCGATTGTGTTCGATTGTGTCAGACAGTGTCAGATAGAGTCTAATTGTGTCAGACAGTCTCCGATTGTGTCAGATTATGTTCGATTGTGTCAAATTGTGTTTGATTGTGTCAGATTGTGTTCGATTGTGTCAGACAGTGTCAGTCTCCGATTGTGTCAGACAGTGTCAGATAGAGTCTAATTGTGTCAGACAGTCTCCGATTGTGTCAGACTGTCCGATTGTGTTCGATTGTGTCAGACAGTGTCCAATTGTGTCAGATTGTGTTCGATTGTGTCAACAGTGTCAGATAGAGTCTAATTATGTCAGACAGTGTCAGTCTCCGATTGTGCCAGATTGTGTTCGATTGTGTCAGACAGTGTCAAATTGTGTTTGATTGTGTCAGATTGTGTCCAATTGTGTCAGATTGTGTCCGATTGTGTCAGACATATCTGATTGTGTCAAACAGTATCTGATTGTTTCAGAAAGTTTTAGATTGTGTCAAAGTGTCCTATTGTGTCAGAGTATCCAATTGTGTCAGAACATATCCTAATGTGTCAGGCAGTGTCCGAATAAATCACGCAGTGTTACGTTTGTGTCAGAAGTAAAAGCTGAAATGAAATCTGTTAGCGCAGTTTCTTTCCCTCCCTCAATTTTGCTAATGAGATTACGAGTATACTCTATAGACATTGGACAGTAGCCTGCAAGACAGTTAGGAAATTCGTACCGGATTCCCATTGGTCGAGCGACACCTGTGGCTCCCACAGGAACTCGAGATATAAATGAAATCTTCTCTTTGCTTGGCCAGCTTTCACTTTCCTTTTCCTTTCTCTGTTCTCCATCATATCCTTTTCTACCTTGGCTTCGTGCTGCATCTTGCCTTTGTAGCTCTTTTAGTCCAATTTGTTTGAATCCGCACCTCGTGACTTCGTGATCGCGTCATACTGCGGAGCTGAGGTAAGCTTTTAATACAGTATTTGTGAGTATCCATTTAATTTATCCGCAATTGCTACTTATCTCTTTAGCAGCAAATTTTGGCTTTCTAGGAAATAGGAAAGATCTTTTGAAGTGCGTGGGAAATGTTACCGCCATATTTGCTTCTCATAGTAGATTTTTTAGTCTGTTCTGTGCAGCCAAGCGTGACAGGTTTTCTTCAGATCCTCTTGCCTTGCATGGTTTCCGTTTTTGTAGAAGCCGATGATCGTATGATCGGCATTATTGCTGCTTTTATATTCATATCTATTAGCGTTCATAATTTTGTCTTTATTCAACAGGCAGTTACAAGGTTAGTCCGCGTGGCTTTCGGTAGCCCAATTCCTCTGGGTGCAGCATTGCCATAATTATTGATGGCTCAAGTCTAAAACATCAATTCTGATTAGCCAAACTCTGTAATATAATAATTACGTATTTTGGGTTATGAAACCCTCCGTAAAATGTGCACTGAGGGAATTAAATTCAAAAAAGAAGATAGATGGATGATAGATAGATAGATAGATAGATAGATAGATA
>NIVC01001643.1:95000-107500 GCA_002269645.1 Macrostomum lignano | reverse complement strand
AGTGGGGTTGGGGCGTCAAAGAGTGGGATTGGGGTGTCTAAGAGTGGGATTGGAGTGTCTAAGAGTGGGATTGGAGTGTCTAAGAGTGGGATTGGGGTGTCTAAGAGTGGGATTGGGCTGTCTAAGAGTGAGATTGGGCTGTCTAAGAGTGGGATTGGGGTGTCTAAGAGTGGGATTGGGCTAAGAGTGGGATTGGGCTGTCTAAGAGTGGGATTGGGGTGTCTAAGAGTGGGATATGGGTGTCTAAGAGTGGGGTTGGGGCGTCAAAGAGTGGTGTCTTCAGGCTAAACTTTTCGCCCTAATCTGCACCCAATGCCTCCCAGATCGATCGTGGCCTTGAATGGCACGTGATTAGACTTCGACCGGAATCTAGCTGGAAATTTCCATCATGTTTTCGAGAGTTGTCTTTCGAAAGAGGCGGAGGAGCACGTGACAGCCTACCGCTAATCAAAGCCTCCAGTCCTGGGCTTACTGACCCTGACATGGTTAAGGAAGGGTTCTGGCCATGCTTGAGGTTGGGGACCCCCTCTGGTCACTTAGTCTTGACAAGGATTGGGTGTGTCAAGTGTCCGGCTCCAACGTCGGGATGCAAGATCGTTGATGAAGAGATTTTTCCCAACAGTCAGTTTTCTTATCCCCCAATTAAGGGGTGAATGGCCTATCCTGTTGATTTTTTAAAATTTTTCAAAGATTTTATTTTCAAAGCTCAGATTCCCAAAGAAAATTTTCCTCTAAAGTCAAATTCCAAAAGATAACATTTTAAAAAGGTCAAATTTCCCAAGACCATATTCCAAAAGTTCGAATTCCGAAATACAGGTACAAAATTCCGAAAGACAACATTCCCAAAGACAACATTCCCAAAGACACATTCCCAAAGACAGCATTCCCAAAGACAACATTCCCAAAGACAGCATTCCCAAAGACAACATTCCCAAAGACACATTCCCAAAGACAGCATTCCCAAAGACAGCATTCCCAAAGACAACATTCCCAAAGACACATTCCCAAAGACAGCATTCCCAGAGACAACATTCCCAAATGAAACATTCCCAATTACAACATTCCCAGAGACAATATTCCCAAATACAATATTCCCACGAGAACATTCCCAAAGGCAATATTCACAAATACAACATTCCCACAGACAACATTTTCAAAGATTAAAATCTAACTTTCTCAAAGGTTGCAGTCGTGGCAGTCTCATATCAGTGACATTCTAAACTGTGGGCTTAATAAAATTATAACAATGTTTATAAAATACAAATTCACCCGCAAAAAAACAAACACAGGTGATATCTAACTGGCTTACAATGGCCCTAGCCACCGATCGGTACCTGCTGGTCTGTCAACCAAACTTTGGGAGCCTGTTGTGGAGACGCAGGAGCGCCGGCCTAATGACCGGTATCATCACTGTCGCTGCCATTCTCTTCTGCTTGCCGCAGTTCTTCGCCTATCGAATAGTCAGTTACAACTATTTCGGCATCAACATCAGCGTCCTGTTGTCCAACGCGTCCTCGAATCGGTCAGTAGCTTTTGGAGACTTCCTTAACGAAGCTCTGGGCAGGCAGATCAATTGGTACGACTTGAGCAACTTGGGCCGATCCTGGCCATTCCGGTTTACCTATCACTTCTTACTGTGGACTGCTTTGGCCTCGTTTGGTCCTGTGCTTTACCTGGCCGTAGTCAACTCCAAGCTTGTCCGCAAGCTGAGACGCGCGGCTGAGTATAATGCTCAGATGCGTCGGTCCGGAGCCAAAGCCACTGCGGCTGGCGGCTCCGAGTCACTGGTCACCGGCAACACCTGCGCCAGTCACTGCAGCTACAATACCAGCACCAGCTATGCCTATCGCGACACCAACCGGATGCTGATTGCCATCATGACATTCTGCGTCATCTGCTATTCGCCCGCCGTGGTGCACCACGTCATCCACGGCTGCACTTCCATCGCCAGCCAAGTTAAACAATCCAACGTGTGGATTGTTGTCATAGGAGATTTGGCTAATCTGCTTGTTCTAGTTCATTCGGCCGGCACTTTGCCTCTGTACTACTCGTTTAGTAAGCAGTTTAAATTGGCTCTTCGACGCCTGTGCTCCTGCTGCTGTTGCTGTTGCTGCTGCTGCAACGCGGAGTCAAGGCGCACCGAGCCGGCTGAGAGACTTCGATGGCGCCAGCCGCAGCAGCAGTGGCGACTGCAGCATCAGCGACACCAGAGGCAGCGTCAGCTTCAACAGCAGCACCAACTCGAACTGCTGCCGCTGTCCTCTCCGCCCGCTGGCCCAAGCGAACCTCGTGACCGGCAGCCGCGGCCACCGCTGCCACAAGTTTCCTTTGGTCATCGTCGCATAAAAACGTTTGACTGTCCTCTGCCAATACTCAAAGATGACGCCGCGGATGGTCAGGCGAAGCTGAATGCCATCTACCAGCTGACGGCCAAACCACTGGTGACCAGCGTTTGCTAGACTTACTGATCAGATTTGCTTTGGTTTCTTAGGGGCTGGCACATAGACAACCCAAGAGGAAGGACGCTACATTAGAGGCAGGAAGCGTCACACAACCAGAGAGACCAGAGAGAGGCACTGCTGCCCATTCCACCGACTGAGTAGGTCCTAACTTTACTGTGCCTTGGGGGTTGGCCCTCAAGGGCGTTAATTTCACGAGCTGGGATTCCAGTTAATTTATCACTTATTTATTATTTATAATCGAGCATTCTCCTGAGCACACTAAATGCACTGGCGATACAAAAATATGCGTTCCTTGCTGGCTTCCAGCTCATTTCTAAGAAAATCTAGTGCAGCTTCAGCTTCTACTTCAGCTGTCTATGGGTTTTAGTCGTTAGTCAGCTTGAGTCAGCCCTTTTTGCAAACAAAGATAAGTTATAACTGGACTTGTCACTGTCCAGACACAAGACAACAAGAGACAGGGGCGCCCACCGAGAGACAGGGGCGCCCACCGAGAGACAGGGGCGCCCACTTAAAGCTACGCTTCCATACCAAGCAAATTTCTGCGTAGGCGTCTTTCGCACTACTTACAATAGATCCGAAGAGTAGTGCAAGACCAAACTATCAAAAGTAACTAATCAAGTAATGTAATTGTACACTATGTGTTACCAAAAGTTACTATATGTTACGAGTTGTTTTTGGTGGCCATCGCAGATCTAAAAGCACTTGGATCTGTCAGTTTTGGCCATAGACAAGTTCTAGGAATCAGCGTCATAATAAACTTTTTTCCCACAGATTCTCTATACCTTCAAATGGGGGTCCAACCGGGTAACACACCGAACCTCTCATAAGGCGACTTTTATAACAAAAGATGGGATTTTAATCAAACAGAACATCGGTCTGTGTGTCCGTCTCTACTGATGAGATTATATAGATACATGTAAATCTCTTTATCATACAAGCTAAAAGAGAGTAAAAGGAGGAGACACATCAAATAGGCTTTAGTCAATATTTTAATCGAAGATTTAAAATGTTTTAAGTACAAATATTTAATCTTTATCTTAGTCGCGATCAAAGAAAGGTTATCGAGCATATTCTAATCTGGAAAAGTCATTTTTAATACTTATTTATTTCATTTTCATTTGGTCAAAATTTATTTTTTATTTGTGCGAAGAAGTGTTCTCCAAATTTCTTTTATGATTGACTATCGCTTCTTACCTGTTCTGCAAGTGACCGTTTTACCATATATATCTAGGTAAAGTCTTGTTGGTAATGTCTTCATTCAATCTGCTGTTTATTATGCTTGTAGTTAGAGTAGGTTTTTACTTTTTTCGGAGGCTGAGACAAAATGTTGTGCGTTCAGTGACTTTCGTAAGCCAGAGTGTGGGGTGGGTGTCGCTTTGGGCAGGGAGTTGAGAGCCAGAGTGTGGGGTGGGTGTCGCTTTGGGCAGGGAGTTGAGAGCCAGAGTGTGGGATGGGTGTCGCTTTGGGCAGGGAGTCGAGAGCCAGAGCGTGGGGTGGGTGTCGCTTTGTGCAGGGGGTTGAGAGCCAGAGTGTGGGGTGAGTGTCGCTTTGTGCAGGGAGTTGAGAGCCAGAGTGTGGGGTGTGTGTCGCTTTGGGCAGGGGGTTGAGAGCCAGAGTGTGGGGTGGGTGTCGCTTTGGGCAGGGGCTGAGGCGCAGTGTGGGGCAGGTGATACTCGTTATGTCGTTGTGTCGTGTAGGTATCAGTATTATGTATTTGTCAGCTCATGTATTGCAAACGTTTTTCTGCGTATTATAATTCAATAATCCCGAACTATTATTCAAGCTGCAAATTTTTAGTAAGTTTCAAATGCATCGTATAAATTCCGTTCAGTATAAAATCATTATTTTACAGTACAATTTAAACTTTCTGTTTTGTTAACTAATTATCAATTATTTAAATGAATATTGTTCATTTTTCCGTTTTTTTATTTCCATGTGCGAATTGGATGTAGAAACTAAAGTCCTGGTGTAGTTCTACATAAATATAACAAATAAATAAGAACGCTTAACGCTTATTGTTCGTGTCGTTCTATGCATAACTCCAAGTGCCGCCATTCGTTTAATTTATTTGAACCAATTATTTTAACAATTAGGTGTGTTTTAGCTACAGCATTTTTTGAAGCAACAGAACTATTAGCGGGTTACCATGTATCACAAATCAGTTTTATTTGGTTAGTTTTACAAAATAATTTCTTTATTTATAGTTATGTCTTCTATAAAGGTTACGAAACACTTACGGAAGTTCCCTGGGACGTGCTTTTCTTAATTTTTTATTTGCCGCGAAAGAAGCTTGAAAACTTCGTTATCATCAACAATTAAAACAAACTTGAATTTAACAAATAGATAAATAGAGGACAAAAAACAATATGCGTGTAAATTTAATTTCGTAGAAAAAAAATCTTTCAATTTTCGACGTAACCTTCGACGTATTCGGCGTTCAATTTGTCAAACACCGGCACAGGCGGCACAATGGTGCGGAACCGATCCTGAGTCACGTGACGCTCCGGTTGAACTTCGCGGAAGTGCGCGTTGCCGTAGGCCAGGTGGCCGTATTCCGAGGCCGTGTGCATCAGCGGTTGATAGGCCTTCTCCCGTAGCGCCTTGGTTGGCTTGAACTCGTCATCGTACAGCCTGCCGGCCCACTCCTCGGCTCGCCACTGCTCCCTCGCTCGCTTCACCGCCTCGTAGTCGGTGGCCACCCGCAGGCTTGGCTGGAACTCGCGGTAGCGCTGGGCGCGAACCTCCTCCGGCTGGCGGAACGGGCCCTGCGGCTTGGCGGGGAGCGGCGGCAGCTTCGACGGCAGGCGGACCATCAGCTGGTTCTGGCCGTACTGACGCCAGCTCGGATCGAACCCGTGACCTACGCTAGCAACTTTCGGCGGCGTCTTCGGTCGGGTGTTCAACAGCAGCGTCTCCTCTGGCAGGGTGAACGGCCTGTAGGGACTGTTGAATACAGACGGTTGCACCACCGTGCTGACCAGGTAGTGATGCCGCTCAGCCCAGGCCCGCAGCCGGCGTCGGGTCTCCTCTTCCTCGCGTTTCCGCGCCTCCCGACGCATCGCCTCCTCCTGTTCCGCCAGTTCGCTTCTGAGGAAAGTGCGAGTGCGGATTGGGGAATTTCTGGTGTGTTGGCTTCTCATCTTGAGTGGGCTTCAATTCACTTGAAGGAGTGACACTTCATTTGAAGGAGTGACATTTCATTTGAAGGAGTGACATTTCATTTGAAGGAGTGACACTTCATTTTAAGGAGTGACACTTCACTTTTAGGAGTGACACTTCATTTGAAGGAGTGACACTTCATTTGAAGGAGTGACACTTCATTTGAAGGAGTGACACTTCATTTGAAGGAGTGACACTTCATTTGAAGGAGTGACATTTCATTTGAAGGAGTGACACTTCATTTGAAGGAGTGACACTTCATTTGAAGGAGTGCCAACATCTCAATGCGTTTTAAAGGCGCACAAGGAAGTTCAGGAATAAAAAATCTCATTAATTGTCAAGCCAACAAACCTTATCATCTCGTTTTTGGCAACCAACGACTCCAGGTACTTCTTCCGGCTATAGTAGTCGAACACGTACTTTCTAACGTAAAAGCCGCGCCACATTTTCTGTATCTGGGCGGCCTGCTTGTTGTAGTGGTCGAGGCACATTCTCTTGACGGAATCCTGCGGTGCAAGTGTAGAAATTATTTGCAGTATAGATTTCAGTCAGGAATGCTCTTTGAATTAAATGGTCTTTAAATTTCTGATTTATTAACGATTGAATTATAAAGAATTAACAATTTTAATTCACTACATATTTGTAGAATTGATCGATTGATTGATGATTGATTGATTAATAGATTGATTGATATACTGATGGATTGACTGATTGATTGATGGATTGACTGATTTATTGATTGATTGATTGACTGATTAATTGACTGATTGATTGATTGATTGACTGACTGACTGACTTTGATGGACTCATTGTTTGATTGATTCACTGCTTTATTGATTGGCTGGTTTAATTTTTGGCTGATAGATTGATGTACTAATTTGATTTGTTGACGACTAGTTTAAATTCTGTTTATTGCTTGACTGCTTGGTTCACTCAATCAAGTCTTTTTGATCTAAGAGCTTACAATGAGAATGGCTCTGATGCGCCGCCTTCCCATGAAGCCGCGGTAGTGCCTCTGAATTCGGATGGCGCATCTGTTCAGATTCTTGACCAGACTGCGGGTTCGGATGCCCCGGTACCAGGACTGGATGCGAACGGCTGCATCGTACTCCTCCTTTCTGTGGACTTCGGCTTCACTGCAGTGGCGGACAGGGGATTAAAGCAAATTTTATCTTGATCGAAGTTGAAAATTTTTGGCAGTATTTTAACTTTTCAAACATTTTTTATTGAATTAATATTTCATTTTACAAATCCTAAAAAATGGATTATAAACTTTAAAATAATCAAATAATTCGTTATAGCTATTTATTATGCAATTTTTGTTTGGTATATACACTAGGATATTTTATTGATTTTCCTGTAACAAACAGACCTTGTATTTTATAGTTATAATTTTTATACTGGCAATTTTGCTTTAATTATTAATAACATTATTTCTTCTTAATTTGTTTTAAACATGAACAACAAGATTTAAATCTAAACATATTTGGATTTTCATGAGCATGTTTTAAGAGCTTTAAAGTTAATTAATAAATTCAATTAGTTTGACTTGTAACTGAATTCTCTTAAAGAAAGGTTCAGTGATGTCTGTCTGTTACTGTCTGTAAAGTAACTGTCTGTTAAAAAATTAAAATGTCACAAACCAAAAAGTAACATGTTTGTGTCCATTTAAAAAATACCTAGAAGGAGCTTCGTTTAGTAATGCTGTAATGGCAGTAAAATATTGAATAGCATTAGTAATATATATTTCATTTTTATCAATAAATAATAATTGCAGTAAAACAAGAAGCAACAAATAGAAAATGCATACTACTTACAGCTGCTGATCGTAGATCTCCTTCACAATGCTGTCAACTTCTTTAAGCAACTTATGTAAAGTTGCCATTACGTTCGGTATTTACCAGAATAAATACTTGGTTCAATCAATGTAGTCAATAAGTCTATAAATTGTTCGGTTTTAAGATACAACAGAACTAAACCGACTAAAAACACAAATAAAAAATGAATTTGAATTGCCTCTCTTTTGTCACCTTAGTTACGTGTATACGCTACTTGTGATAAAACTTTTGGCGCGAATTTAAAATGATTGTGTTCGTTTTTTAGTCAAGATTTTAGTAAATAGGCTCAGAAGTCATCACAATTTGCCTTCAAAATGTCTTTTTCAGCTTTGACTGAGACAAAGAAACCGTTAAACTCGAAGCTTCTTGCACCTTCGTTTCCTAGGAAGAAAGCAGTCGATGGAACCCACCAGTAAGTCGATAATTTTCATAAATTTTATTATCATAAAAATATTGATGAAAATAAAAAGCAATATCTTATTGAGAAATTCTCATCCCCTAGGCAATAACTATTTCAGTAGCAGTATACTAAACTAATCTAGGTACATAAAAAACATAAAATATTTTCAAAAGCTATGAATTTCTGTTAAAGTCTTAGCTTAAAATTGATTAGCTAATGCAAAGCCATGACTACCATTGCAGCCTAGTTGATGATTTAAAGTTTCTGGCTTACATTTTTATGTTGCGTTTCGTTTCTAAGTTGATACTTTATTTAATCTGCTTCTTGAATACTTTTTTACAAGGCAAAAATCGAGTTTTACCGAGTTATTAAAAAACTGAAAGTTCTTATTTTTATTTAAAAGCTTCTGCATCACCTCCGAACTATAAAAATGATACTCGAATTCGTCAAAGGCCGAACACCTATCGAGTTCTATTTGAGGACGCTTACTACGCCAGACCGCGCGACTCCCAGCCACTGAAGGAGCACCAGGACCACCTGACTCCCGTCTACCCGAAGCCGCCAGCAAACCGGGCGCCCAGGCCGAAACGCGATCTCCGGCACCACAATCCATGTCCTTGGAATGCGTCGCATCTGCGCGAGAACGTGGCCACCATGCTGGTCCCGGTGTGTCACGTGACTACAGAGGCCACCAAAGACGATCAATACTGCTGGTGGATCAACGACCCGGGCAAGGTCAGCCACAATCGGCCCAATTACAGCTTCGATTCGACTTCGCGAGATGCATTTCGAACTTGGCAGAGTAGCGACGCTGGTCGAGGCGCGAGTTTCAGGCAGAAATTCACGGATGCAGCGAATGGAATCGGTTGGTGCATCTCAACAGTACAGTGCATTCTTCGAATATTAGAATTGGTGCATGTGTACATGAACATTTTATTGACGTCGAATAGCACAAATTAAAAAGATGAATATTTATATTAAATTAAATTTCAGCATATATGAAAGTCTCTTAGGCCAGTAGCTCCGCGAGTCAAAGTTCAAATAAATTTTAAAATTAGTCTGAATTAACTGTGTAATTGAGTAAATTTCATATAAAAGCTCGACTAATCCACTGATCACCGACAATTGTACAGATAAGTGAACCTATACATATTCCAGGTAATATTTAAAGCTCCATGTATAATGCACTATCATAAAAAAACGCCACTATGAGGGGGTTGTAGCCTTAGCTAGTGGTCAGACTCACAACTGAAACGTTCGATTACCGACCCACTCGGAACAATTTGTGTCCTTAAGCAAGACGCTTAACTCTGCATTGCTTCAGTTCACCCAGCTGTAAAATGGGTGCCAGCATTAGCTGGGATAATTGAGGGTGTGTGTGGCGACCCCCCCCCCCCAGTCCTTGGACTGAACAGCCGTACGCAGCCTTCAGATGCGCCGCGCAATAACAGCGGCTGAGCTGTCGGTTATACATCTGCCTATTGAAGCAGGTGTAATAAAAATGAATGACTAATTGTATCGTAAATCAGAACAATAGGAAACCGTTTGGCTTTGACTTCTTAAGTCCCAGTGTTTGGTTGGGCTAAATTGCATGCAAAGTTTGACAAATTACTTCAAATAATTTATCTAACAGTTCCAGTTAATCCACTGTGGGAGAAGTCCGGTCAGAGGCGAGTCTGGTCTGAGAAGATCAGCTACGAGCAGCAGTACAACAGCAGGCATCCGGACATTTATCCGCCCCGGGGTCGGGTGAGTGCCGGAGTTCGACTCTGCTTAGCATTTGTTTGAGCTAATCAAACAGTTAACTTAACAATTTGTCTACACGTATCTATAAATCCTATTTATGTATCTGTTGATCTATCTATCTGTCCATCAGCCAGCTTGAAGTCACTCAGTCTATTTATACCCAATCAATTAATCAGTCAGGCAGTCTGTTTAGTCAATCAGTCAACCCCTATCATCAATCAGTCAGTCAGTCAGTCAGTCAGTCAGTCAGTCAGTCAGTCAGTCAGTCAGTCAGTCAGTCAGTCAGTCAGTCAGTCAGTCAGTCAGTCAGTCAGTCAGTCAGTCAGTCAGTCAGTCAGTCAGTCAGTCAGTCAGTCAGTCAGTCAGTCAGTCAGTCAGTCAGTCAGTCAGTCAGTCAGTCAGTCAGTCAGTCAGTCAGTCAGTCAGTTAGTCAGTCAGTCAACAGACCAATCAATCAATCAATCAATCAACCAATCAATCAATCAATCAATCAATCAATTAATCAATTAATCAATTAATCAATCAATCAATCAATCAATCAGTCAGTCAGTCAGTCAGTCAATCAACAGACCAATCAATCAATCAATCAATCAGTCAGTCAGTCAATCAATCAGCAGTCAGTCAGTCAGTCAGTCAGTCAGTCAGTCAGTCAGTCAGTCAACAGACCAATCAATCAATCAATCAACCAATCACTTAATCAATCAATCAATCAATCAATCCATTTATCAATCAAGCAATCAATCAGTCAGTCAATCAATCAATCAATCAATCAAGCAATCAATCAGTCAGTCAATCAATCAATCAATCAATCAAATAATCAATTAATCAAATAATCAATCAATCAATCAATCAATCAATCAGTCAATCAGTCAATCAATCAATCAATAAATCAGTCAATCAATCAATCAGTCAATCAGTCAATCAGTCAATCAGTCAATCAATCATTCAATCAATCAGTCAATCAATCAATCAGTCAATCAGTCAATCAGTCAATCAGTCAATCAATCATTCAATCAATCAGCAGTCTCAATCGCAGCCCTTCTCCGCCCCGACTCCAGCGCCAAGGAGCTCTGGTGTTGAACCGCGTTGCCCCGGACCACCCGGACGCTGCCACGGATTTCCTTGCCAGCCGTGGAATTCCCCGCGACAAAGCCGAAGCCGACGCGGCCGACGCGGCGATTCGCGCCGAAGCCGAGCTGCGTCATCAGCAGCCTCAGGCGCCGAAAGAGCGCTCCGAGTTGCCGTTCCGACCGCCGAATTTTGTGCCGTACCATCGGCAATTTGTCCTGCCGGACCGAGCGGGCCGGGACACGGTGGCGAGCCTCGTGCAGCCCGAGTTTCGCTACGCCTGGAATCAGCCGCAGCCGGAACCGTATTTTACTGCCTGAAAATAAGAAAAAATATATAATTCAATTTCCGTCCTACACTACTTATTTTTATGGGTTAAGTAGAGTAGTTTGAATATTATTATTAGCTTTATTGTATCAAAATGTTATCATTTTCTCTTAAGCTTCCTCCCGTTTATTCCAAATAAAAAATTGGTGTTACCGTTTTTATCGCGTCTTTCACGTGGGCACATTAAGGACAAAAGATATAAACTAGTGGAAAGGTTTAATGTGTATCTATATAGCTTCACACTACAAAATACAATAAAGTAGCTCGTAGTAACATTAAAAAATGAAAGAAACTAATTTTTTGCTTTTGTTAAAGTGCCCAATTAATTTGGTCAAACTGGCAACCTTCAGAAAGCGTAACCTGCTTTAAAAAGGCCTCCAATGACTAGATTAGCTAATTAACCTGCATAGCAAACGAATGGCTCAAAAATTTGCTCAAAACAGAGATGCTTCAAATTCTTCAATTCGAAAAAGCCTTCCTATCGATGCTTTATTTTACTTATTGTTGTACTTTTGTTTTACTAAGCACTTAGTTTGATCAAATAGTAAGCGCTTTTCCTGCTCCAGTTTTTTTTGTTTTATTATTGTTAATAAATTCCATGAATAATTTACTAGCAACATTGATTAGGTTGGTTTTGTTTACTTAAAATTAAAATACTTTTTCCATGAATCCAGAGGCTTCTAGGAAAATTCAAACTTTTCGGCTATGAGCACACAAAGCGGTTGAAGCTCCAGTAGCACCCAGAAATCATCATTTATTATATTTTTACTCTCCTCCTCTGCTCTGCCTTGAGCTTTCTCGCTTTCTCGGTGCCAACTGCCTCCCCCCCCCGCAATGCGATGCTGCGAGTCACGGAGTGATTGATTTTCTCGCTGATGATGCACCCGCCCGCTCAGAATGGACTCGGAGTTTGGAGCTTGACATTGAGGAAATACATGACCGATTGGTGCAGCATATTAGCTTCTCAGCACCCTTTCACACCAGCTCTGCCTGCCTGCCCTCCTCATCTCCCCTGCCACTCTTCATCTCCTCACTCCCAGTCTCCGTCTCTTTTTTACCGTCCCATTCTCCCTCTCCCTCTCTCTTTCAGATCAATTTCTTCTCGCTCTTCTCCCTCTTGCTCTCCTTCTCTCACTCCATCTCTCCCTCTCTCCCCCTCTCCATCTCTCCCCCTCTAATTCTCTCTCCCTCTCTCCCTCTCTCCCTCTCTCCCTTTCTCCCTCTCTCCCTCTCTCCCTCTCTTCCTCTCCCTTTCCCTCTCTCTTCTCTCCCTCTCTCCTCTCTTTCTCTCCTCTCCCTCTCCCCTCTCCTTCTCTCCCTTCCTCGCTTTCCATCTGTCTCTCCTTCTCTCCCTCTCTCTCTTTATTCCTCTCTTTCTCTCCCTCCCTCTCTCCCTCTCCCTCTCTCCTTCTCTCCCTCCCTCTCTCCCTCTCTTCCTCTCCCTTTCCCTCTCTCTTCTCTCCCTCTCTCCTCTCTCTCTCTCTCCTCTCCCTCTCCCTC